>JAJEJO010005234.1:24497-53918 GCA_020662805.1 Glaucomys volans
GGGGGGGGGGGGGGGGGGGGGGGGGGGGGGGGGGGGGAAGGGAGGGACCTGGGACGGGCGGGGAGGGGCCGTGGGCGGGGCGGGGGGAGGGGAGCCCGGCGGCGCGCGACCGGGGGAGGGGGAACCCGGGGAGCCCAGAGAACCCGGGGAACCGGGCCTAAGGACCCCGGAGGGCAGCCGAACTCGTGGGGCTGGCTTCGGTTGGCAGCTGGAAGGGGAACCCGGGAAACCCCCTGGCTACTTGGGGAGCTAGGGCGCGGCAACCGATCAGCACCGCGGACAGCGCCTAGGCCCACAGGCCGCGATCCGCTCCGCCCCTCGCCGCCCTGGGCGTAGCAAGGAGAGGCAAAGCCTGCACCCCCTTAGGGAAGGGCTGGGGGGCGGGCGAGCTGACCACGGGTCTAGAAATCGGCCCAGTTTTTTCGGGGGCAGGAAAGCTGCCCCCGACCTTTCATGAGCTTTGTGACCTTGGGCGAGCCATATCATCTCTCAGGGCCCCGGCTGATAAGATATCCCCTTTCCCCTTTATGTGAGGATTTCAAGAATAAAGGGAAGGTCCTTTATAAACTCTTCAAGTACAGAAAGGTGCAAGACATTGGTGTTGATCCGTTTTTACTTCACAAGGGAGGTTTCTGGAGTCCCACTGCTTGACTTATAATTTTAACCCTACCAATATCTTCCTCTTTCTTGGACTTTGATGTCTTTGTCTGTTAAATGGAGATAATGATGACTATGTAACTCATAAGATCTTTGGGCTTTTGTAAGGATTAATTGAATTAACATATGTAAAATGTTTAGGATAGTGCTGAGTGCTCATTAGGCATTGGTGCTCATTGATGGATGTTGGCAAGGAACTAGGTTCACTGTGTGAGTGGCAGGTGGCTCAGAGTTCCCTTTGGGTAACTCATTTCCATTCCTTACTTGAGAAACTGGAGGATGGGACTGAAGGGATTCACACCAAAGAACTAATCTGGCTTTTTCCACTCCATTTGCAGACAAATACTCCTTGACTGTTCCTCCTGAACCACATTTCCAGAGTTCTTTTCCTTTTGTCTCTATAACTGCTATAAGGACTTTGGGGAGGGTTCCAGCAACTCATTGGCCTCAAGAGCATCCTGCCTTCTCTCCATGGGTCCCTTTCCTCCTAGTCCTCACCAATGAATTTCCAAGGCTTAACTCGTCTTAGGTATCAAGTAGGTGTCAAGTAGGTGAATAAAAGTTTTATCTGCTCCTGGCATACTCTAAACCTCAAAGAGTTGAAGAATGGCTGTCTTAAGTGACCTAACAGGCAGTGGGGATTCTATTTTGCTCAAAGTTACCTCAAATCCCACCCTGTAAGAACTAACTGCCCTGTGGGTGGCTCCTCTTTATGCTGTATGAGAAAATTCCTGGGAAAGGAGCAGAAAGGCCAGCCTAGTTCTGCTCCCTAGTTCTTTGCTGGTCTTCCCAGAGGGTGCAACTCCTTCCTGGACCATACAACTCTCTGGCCCTGTGTTTGAGTGTTTCCAGCAGGGGTGTGGATTGTGCTGAACCATCTATGTTCCCTTAATTTTGTGAATTATCAGTAAGAATGAAGAATGTGTGTTTCGTGGTATGAAGGAACCTGAAAACCTGGGTTCTGACTCCAGCTCTGTCACTTACTAGGTGGGTAATTCTAGGCAAGTCTTAGTGTCTCTGAGTTCTAGTTCCTCCTAAGTCAAATGGGAAGCACTCATCTGGTCTGTCAACAGGATCCTTGTAAACCTGTCATGAGGTGCAAGGGAAGTGTGTGTGTGTGTGTGTGTGTGTGTGTGTGTGTGTGTGTTTGTGTGTGACACACACACACACAGAGAGAGAGAGAGAGAGAGAGAGAGAGAGAGAGAGAGAGATGCATGTGGATAGGATTGTTATGACTGAGTTCCAAATATTTTTCTCCTTGACCCGTATCAAAATGAATCCTGGATCTCTGACCTTTCACCAGCTAAAGCAAACAGTCCCAGACACCTGTCTGAGAGATGGCCCTTCTTGTTCACCAGGGGATCCCACTGTGCTTCTTGCAAAATCCTGTACCTAAGTTTGTGGCTGGACATAAAAGCCCTCTGAAGCTGCCCTCAGAAACTTGGAACATATTTGGTTGGAAAAAAACTATGTGTGAAATTACAAATGACACTTATAAGGTACCCAAGGAACACCTGAAAGTGACAGTCAACAGAGTTGAGAGATTACCATGGGAAGACAGAGCAGGGGCCTGGACTTGGAGGTCAAGGGACTTAGGGATGCCTCTTTGGAACAGTTTTAGAAATTAGTGAGTCATGCACACCTATAATCCCAGTTACTTGAGAGGTTGAGTCAGTAAGATTGTAAGTTCTAGGCCAGCCTGGGTAACTCAGCAAGACCCTATCTCAAAATAAAAACTAAAAAAAGCTGAGATGTACCTCAGCGGTTAAGTACTCTTAGGTTTGATTCCAGTGCTAGGAGGAAAAAAGAGAAGGAAATTAGTAAATATATAGAATGATATTGAACGAAGTTGACGGAAGGCCATGTACTGGAGATTATGGGAGAGCCAGAGACATATTATGATATAGGACATTAGACATCATGTTGACAATAATAATAAAAAATGTTAAAGGATTTTGTATATGCCAAATAACTCATAAATGCCCTTTAAGACATTTTTTTCTATTTTCAAAATTAAACTTGTAAGGATGTAAAAGGAAAAATATATGGAATATACATCATGCTAAGAAGCATTATTTTGAGTTGAGTGCTTTGCCCATGCAATCTCATTTAAACTGTTGAGAATTTCTATTGGAAAGGTTTATTCCCCTTGTAAGTGGGTAAAATGAAACTCAAGAGAGGTTATATGTAGCACCACATAGCTGGGGAGCAACAGAGCCAGGATTCAAACCCTTACCCAGCTGGGCATGGTGGCACGTGCCTGTAATCCCAGTGATTTGGGAGGCTGAAGCAAGAGGATTGCAAGATCAAAACTAATCTCAGCAATCTAGTGAAACCCTAAGCAGTTTAGCGACACCCTGTCTCAAAATAAAAAATAAAAGGGCTGGGAATGTGGTTCAGTCGTTAAGCACCCCTGGATTCAATCTCTGGTACATAAAAGCAAAACAAAAGAAACCCTCATTCAGCCTAGGTCAGAGGTAAGCTTGTAACCATAGCACCATCAAGTCTCTCAGAGAGATAATCTAGCTGTGGCTGATAGCACCCACAGAAGTCATGAGCTTTAGGGGAAAGTGAGGGTCAAAGTGCCCAAGGATTTGAATGCATCTCAGTTCTGACTTGCAGGGTCTTTGTGCAGTCCTCCCTTAACCACTAGCATGGCAACAGGAGATTAGTGTGTGTGTGTGTGTGTGTGTGTGTGTGTGTACTAGGCCATCACTGGGCCTCAAACTGCCCACATGTTTCTACTCCTGTCTACCTAGGGCAGAGGGCTCAGGAGCTCAATTGACAGATATTATTCAACAGATTCTAAGAGGTTCTGCTGCCTGTGCTTGAAATCCCTCCATTTTAGTCAGTGTCCATGATCTTGGGCAACTGTTTCCCCAAATTTGGTCATCTAGTAAAATTGTGGTCCCTTTTGCCCTTTATATTAGCTTTGTTACATATGATGCTTCATATTTTGCCTTAAACACAGCACTTTGTATATCAAATTCTGTTTAATATTATCATTTGTAAGACAAGTATTAGAATTATTCTCAGAAATATTTTACATACAGTAACAAAAAAGTACCTATAATCCCATTACCCTAATGCGACTATTGTTATTTTTGTGTATTATCTTTTAGTGTTTTCATGCACATGATGATTTACCTAGTTTCCATGTCAAATTTATGTGACTTTTTTCACCCACATTGCATCATAACTTTCCCCATGTTTCTGTGTAGTCTTTACAATTCCTGTAGCATCTTAAAGAAAACTGTGTCTTTTATTTGCTGAATACACTAATATTTTGTAAAATGATTTTTAAATTTATTTCTCCTCCTCCTCCTTTCTTTTAGGTACTGGGATGCTCTACCACTGAGCCACATCCCCAGCCCTTTTTTTTTTTTTATTTTTTTTTTAGAAGGGGGGTCTCTGAGTTTCTTTTTGGGCCTTGCTAAGTTGCTGAGGCTGGCTTTGAACACCCCATCCTCAGCCTCTGCAGCTGCTGGGATCACAGGTGTGTGCCACCCTGCCCAGCCAGTCTTTTATTTTTTTATTTTGAGACGGGGTCTTCCTAAATTGCCTGAGGCTGGCCTTGAATTTGCAGTCCTTCGGCCTCAGCTTCCCCCTGTAGCTGGGATTACAGGCATGGTGCCACCACATCCAACTTTAGTGTTTTTGTTTTTTCTTGAACACTGGAGTGGGCACCTATGGATACAATGACAAAGGTTAGTATCAGTTGGATTCCCCTGAAAATGTTATCAGGGTTCCAGAGCTGCAAGGAAGGTAAGTTCCCAGTATCTCACATTAGGAGCTAGGTTTCTTCCTTTTCTGCAGTTTTTCTCCTGCAAATGGTATGGGTTGTCTTGATAGGAGAGGCACCCTGCAATCTGCAGACAAACTCTACGTTTATAAACATTTCTGATATATCCCCTTCACACCAGGCTTGGGATGCGTGCCTCTGCTATACCGCCAGGCCGGTCCCTGCTACCTACCCTCCAGGAATGCAGAGATTCTGGGGTGGATGGGAGGTTGACAGCCTGGGTGGAGTTGATTCTAGAAAGGGTTGGGCAGTGTGCTAGGCGAATGTCATATTCTTTTAATTACTGTCACTTTATAAACCTTTATTTGTAGGACACGTAGGCTTTTGTTTTAGGCATTTAGTTTAATTTTTTTGTGCATAATTTTCTGCGTAGGTAATAACAACGGTCACAAGGGAACGTGGCACAGAAGGACTGAATGAATCGCTTCCTCACCCAGCAAGTCAAATTTTCCTCTCAGTAGGACTCGAGAGAGTCTCACTCCTTGCCTAGTGCTCGGAAGAAACCAGGCTGTTCCGCGTGGCTGGGCAAGCCGGGACACGGAGAAGGACGCGAAAGGGACAAGCTGCCGTCCCACGAGCTGCTGCGGAGGAGTGCGGTGGCCCAGTCCCAGCCGGTTCGGGGGGCGGGGCGGCCGCTGCCGCACAGCCAGCGCTCCGGCCCCAGTCGCCTGGCGCCCGCCGCCCTCCCCGCCTGGCCCCGCGCCGCACCCCGCCTCAGCAAGAGCGCCCTCGGCACTGGCCCTGCGGCAGCCGGAGCCACCTCCGCCGTGAGGCCCACGGCGGGCAGGGAGCGGCCGGCCGGGCGAAGCATGGCGGGTCGCCGGGCGCCGGGGGAGAAGCGCTGGCAGCTGGTGCGCTGGTGAGTGGGCAGCTGGCAGCCGCCGGGCCTGGTGCCGGTGCTAACTCGCGTGCCCTAAGCCCAAGCCCGGCCTGCCCGGGAAGGAGTCGGGGCACTGGTCCAAAGTTTCTTCCCGAGTGAGAGGTTGACGGGCTGGGTTGACAGAGAGGGCTGGGCTACCTGATCAAAATACTGGGGTCCCCGCACCGGGTCTTTGAGGCTGTCCAGAGACATAGGCGCTGGGACCCAGGACCCTATCCATGACGTCAGGCTTCGGAGGGACCTGGTTTCTTCTTCCACAGAGGGCGGGGTTCCTCCTCTCCTGTAACCCCACTTTAGCTTTCCCATTTGTGCAATGGAGTGTGGGGGGTCCACGTCTATGTCCATTCTGTCTGCTACTCAGAATAGGGTCATGGACCTGGGCCCCTAACAGACCACAACCCACCGCCCCCGGCCCCTGTGTTCAAAGAGATGCCCCAGCTCACCTCCACAGGGACCTCTGGGGATGCGCACTTTGGGGGTGTGGGCTTCAAAGAAGGGAACCCAGGAAGTGGGAGAAGGGGAAGAAATCCCGGAATAGGTGGGTAGTTACCTCTTCCCCCACCGCAGTCCTGCCCAGGCTGGGAAATCAGAGCCTGTCGGTGTCAGTTTACCGGACTGCGGGTTTGAGAGGATTTTCAGAAGCTTATAGCCAGTCACCTGCTCTGGGTCTCTAGAAACCATGTCCTCAGTGTGCGGGTGTCCGAATATTCAGGGCTGCTAAGGTACTTGACCTCTGCTTGGCGGGACTTAGAATGCAGGGCAGCCTGTGGAGCCCTGCAGGGGTAAAAGATCTAAAAGAGAATGGCTGGCCGGGCGTGGTGGCGCACGCCTGTAATCCCAGCACTTGGGAGGCTGAGGAAGGAGGATCGCGAGTTCCAAGTCAGCCTCAGCAACTTAGAGGCCCCAAGCAACTCAGTGAGATCCCGTCTCTAAATAAAATACAAAATAGGGCTGGGGATGTGGCTCAGTGGTGGAGTGCCCCTGGGTTCAATCCCCAGTACCAATAAATAAATAAATAAATAAATAAATAAATAAATAAATAAATAAAGGAGAATGGCTGGCTGGGACCCCACCCCATCCCAAACCATCCCCCCCATACCAGAGTCAGGGATCTCCTTGAAGTAGCATTTCTGAACACAATTTGGGAGGTATATTCTGTAGCTAGTATACAAATAACAATAATAATATCTTTGATAATAGCAACATGGGCTTCCTGAGCACCTCTGTGGCTCTGCAGTAATCAGGATTCAGAATAATTCAGGATTACTCTTCACAGTCATACTCAGAGGAAGGTATTAGCACCCCCATTTTTCAGATGATGAAATTGAGAGTCAGAGAGGGAAAATGATTAGTCAAGGCCACACAGCAACCACTTTCACAGAATCTGGGTTTGAGCCTAGGTCTTTTTCCTGGGCTTAACTCTTCCTGTTTTGCTTCTTTTTTCCTGGATTGTCCCACAACCCTAACCCAGCCACACACCCAAGTTCACATTGTTGAATCCCAGCATGTCAGAGCAGGAGGGATCAATGTATTTCCAAGTTTATTATTTAGCAGTGGAATCATTCTTCAAATGAAACTCCAATATATAAATCATATAAAAGTAGAATTAATCTGTTTGAAGAGTGGGGACTAACCAGTTACTTCCTCAAAAGGAGGGACCACGTAGGATCCCAAGACTTTCCATATCAGTTCTGTCACTTCACAATGAATGAAACAGAATGTTAAAGGGGTCGTGCTTGGTTACCTGCTTTAACTCACCTCACTTCACAACCTACCCCTTGCTTCTGGCACAGTCTGACTGGGTGGGATCTTGGGTTGTCTCTGAAGGTGCAAGAATCTTTCTTAGTGCCCCAATTGGGTTTGGTCATCCTGACACTCAGGTAAAAGCCCATCTTCTGAGAACGTCCTGAGAATGTGATCTGAGTGCCCAGGCAGATTGGCAGGGAATACTGTTGAGGGCAAGATACCCATCTGAACTGATGCCAGGGTCCAGATGCTGTTAGCTTTGATTCCTGGTTCCTGGACTTCACAGAGTCAGTTTGCTTTCCCTTTGGATGAGTCAGGATTCTTTCACTTGTAAGTTGTAGAAAATCAGCTCAAAGCGTCTTGAAAGAAAAGGGAATTTATTGGCTCACAACAGAAAACTCCAGGAATTCTTCAGGGACAACAGGATTCAGGTGCCCAAATAGTGTTCTATTCTCTTTATCCGTCTGCTTTCTACTGTTCTAGTTTTATTTCTTATGGAAACAAGGCGGCTGCCAGCAACCATAAGCAGTCTTCTAAAGAGAGCTTTCATTTTTCCAAGACTAACCCTCAGGATGGCATCTCATTGGACTGACCTGGGTCACATACATTTTTTTTCATTATCGGGGCTTGAACCCAGAGCTACATCCCTAGCCGTTTTTATATTAATTTTTTTTTTTACATTTTAAATTTTTAGAAATTTTTTAATTTTTAAAATCTCAAGCTGGGGTCTTGCCAAGTTGCCCCAGATGGTCTCCAACTTGTGATCTTCCTGCCTCAACCTCCCAAGTAGCTGGGATTACAGTCCACCTTCCTGGACTTTTAGGGTATTTTGAATATAGTCATGTGCTGCTTACTAACAAGGAAATAAATGGTCCTCATCTGAACATTTTAGAGTGTACTTACACAAATCCGGGGTATAGTCTACTACATACCTAGATTATATGGTAAAATATATATATGTGTGTGGTATAGATTATTGCTCCTATGGCCATGATGAAGAAAAAACCCCACAAGATTAAATCAAGCTTTAGAGAAAATGGTGCAATCAAGAGACAAGGCATCACTCCGTGTTGTGGCACACGCCTGTAATCCCAGCAGTTCAGGAGGCTGAGGAAGGAGGATCACAAGTTCAAGGCCAGTCTCAGCACCTTAGTCCCTAAACCTCTTAGTGAGACCCTGTCTCCAGATTAAAAATGAAAAGGGCTGGGGTTTTGGCCCTGGGTTCAATCTCTGTTACCAAAAACAAACAAACAAACAAACAAAAAAATCAAGGTAGCTGAGTGTGGTGGTGCACAGCTGTAATCCAAGCACTTTGGGAGGCCAGCCTGTGTAATTTAGCTAGGCCCTGTATACAAAAAAGACTGGGGATGTAGCTCAGTGGGAGAGCACTCCTGGGTTCAATCCCCAGAATGAGAAAAAAAAAAAAAAAAAAAAAAAAAGAGAAGAGGCTGCTGCTAGTATTATATAGTAAAAAAAAATTTTTTTTTTTTTTCAGTATTGGAGATTGAACCCATGGCCTTGTACATACTAGACAAGTGTCATCTACCATATCACTGAACTATATCCCAAGCCCCATTTTTTTTTAACTAGGGATGGAATGCAGGGGTGCTTTACCACTGAACTACATCCCCAGTCCTTTTTATTTTTTATTTTGAGGCAGGGTCCCACCAAGTTTCTGAACCTGGCCTCCAACTTGAGATCTTCCTACCTCAGCCTCATGAGCTGTTGGGATTATAGGTATGTGCCACTGCCCCCATCTACCTCATCTCTTGATTGAATCATCTTTGCTTATGCTTAATTTAATCTTGTGTTGTTTTGTTCATCATGACCCTAGGAGCAGCAATAGGCTATGCTACTCACATGCATGTATATGTAAATATCATACAGTCTAGGTATGTAGTATATAGTAGTTTCTACCCTCTAGGCTTATGTAAGTACAGTGAAAATTTTTTTAAATATAATTTTCATTTATTTGTTGATTTTTCCTTTTACTTATTTATTTTGAGATGGGGTCTCACTATATTGCCCATGTTGACCTCAAACTCCTGGACTCAAGTGATCCTCCTGCCTCAATCTTTGGAGTAGCTAGGACTACAGGTGTGTGTATCACCCCAGGATTTATCTTTTCACTTTCTTAGTAGTGCCCTTGGCAGAACAAGTTTGAATTTTTTTTTTTTTTTCTGTGCTGGGGATTGAACCCAGGGCCTTGTGCTTACGAGGTAAGCACTCTACCAACTGAGTTATATCCCCAGCCCACAAGTTTGAAAGTTTGATGATGCCCATTTTATTGATTTTTTTTCTTTTGCTTTCATATCATATCTAAGAAATTATTGCCTAATCCAAGGTCATGAAGGTTTACCCCTGTTTTCTTCTAAGAATTTTATAGTATCAGCCCTTACATTTTAGTCTTTGATCTGTTTTAATTAAACTTTGTGTAAGCTATGTGAGAGGGGCCCAAGTTCAGCTTTTGTATGTGAGTATCCCAATGTCCCAGAATCATTTATTGAAAAGATTATTTTTTTTCCCTGTTGAATTGTCTTGGTATTCTTGTTGGAAATCAATGAACTGTAAATGTTAGGGTTTATTTAAATACTCTGAAATTAAATTCCATTGATGTAGATGTCTATCCTTTTACCTATACCACATTTTATTGATTAAGGTAGCTGTATAGTGACTTGAAGATGGGATGGGTGAGTTCTCCAACTTTGTGCTCCTTATTCATAGATATTTATCTTAAACTTTATGTTATAATCCCAAACTACTTTATTTTGTTGCTAGAATCCTGACTCTGACACCTAAGAGTTTGTGATCTGGGTCAAATTATTTCCCCACTTAGGGAAGTCTCAGTTTCCTCATCTGTTGAAGGGAAGTATTATGCTTTCCTGACCTCACCCAGTGTTAACCCAAATAAACAGGTATGGCCTGTAAAGTGCCAGACCCTGACCTCTTTTGGTGATGGGTTGCATTCTCAGGATGCCAACCCACCCCACCGCTTGGGGCCTGTGTATCTGAGCAGCTACTACCCTTCTCTTCCCCTTTTCATTCCTGTCAAAATGTCCCTGACTATGCCTGGTATCTTAGTCTGTTCAGATTGCTCTAACAAAATACCACAGACTGGGTGGCTCATAAAGAATAGAAATGTATTTGTTACAGTTCTAGAGTCTGGGAAGTCCAAGATCAAAGTAGCTGCAGATTGACTGTCTTATGGAAGTTCACTTCCTGGTTCATAGATGGTGCCTTCTTGCTGGGTCCTCCCATGGTGGAAGGGGCTAGCCAACCCTCTACCATCTCTTTTGTTAGGGCACTAATCCCATTCCCTCATGACTTCACCTCCCATAAGGTTCCACTTCCTAATACCCATCTTGAGATTAGTATTTCAAGATATGAATGGGGGGGCTAGGGTTGTAGCTCCGTGGTAGACTGCTCACCTACCATGTGTGAGGCACTGGGTTTGATTTTCAGCACCACATACAAACAAACAAACATCCACTGGCAACTAAAAGATATTTTTAAAAAAGATATGAATGGGGGTGGGGAGGATGCACAAATACTCAGACCATATCCCTGGTTCTCTTGATTTCCATTCTTTCAGGAATGATATGAGAAACTAGTTCTTGTTAAAATTTCAATGCTGAAAAGCTTAAAATTTGGCCCTGTGCAGTATTTAATTTCCCTTAGTGGAATTTCAGATACCTGGCAGGTGAATAGGAAAGATATTTGGGGATGAGTGGTCTGTTTTTCCTTCTATTCAGTGCAGTCCAATTCAACAAACACATTTACTAAGTTAGTAAATTGGATTCATTAATGAGATAATCCATGGCAGAGCATTCCCAAGGATGTAATGAGTTATCTCTGTTGCTGTTACAGCAGGCTGGCTCCGAAGACCAGAGGGCTGTGTGAGGATGTTGCAGGGATTTCAGAGCTGGATCAGACCTGGTTTTGGCAGTCTAGTGAGGAGACAGACGAGCACATAAATAACTCATGTACAGCCAGCAGAGGGATTGCAATGCTGTGATCAAGGCTGAGCAAAGCATCCCAGGAACCTTACTGCTGGGACGGATTCTGAGGCAGTGTGGTTTGGGAAAGTGGAGCAGGATGGGCAGGTCTGGGTTCAGCAGGGTGGGTTCATTTAGGGACACAGCCTGAGCAAAGTTCTGAGGTAAGAGAGGCCAGAGTATGTTTGAGAAGGACAAAGGGTTCAGGAATGCAGGGGTCTGCATCTGAATGAGAAGGGGCAGCATGTAGTGGACAGAAAGGCTGGAACAGAACCAAGAGAGGAAGGACTGGTCATCCAAGGAGAGCAGCATGGATGACAGTTCATATGCATTGGGAAGCCATGGAACTTTTGGGACAGGGGAGAAGCTGACAAGATTTCTGTTGGAAAGCGGCGGCTGGTATAGAGGAGAGAGAGGATGAATGGTACAGCTGGAGGGACTGATTAGAAGGAAACTGGATGCTAGTGATTCAAGGTGCAAGGAAGGCCTGGTCGCTGCTGTTTCCTGCACGTGCGACTTCCAAAAAATGCACTTCTTCCCCTGAGCCTTTCCTTCCTCATCTCCACAGGGTTTGATGTGAGGTTTACAGGACAGAAGGGGGATGGCTTTGGGTGAAGCATGTAAGGCGTATGCCTGGAGGAGACCAAAGATGATAGGAAGGGAAAATGACAATAATGAACACCTGGCAAGGAATTTCTATGCATTATATCATTTGATTCTGATGACAACACTTCAAGTGTTATTATTACTCTTACAGATGAGGAATCTGGTATCCACAGGGGAAAAGTCCTCACTCATAGCTGGAATCAAGGTTGGGGTGCCTGCAAAACCAGGTAGCCACTTTGTTAAGTGGAGGATAGTCTCTTTCACCAACATCTGGAAGACGGAGTGCAGGGAGAGGGGAAGGGAAGGTGGCTGGGTTTGGGCTGGAGCAAGGACATAGATGGAGGTGGCACTGTGGCTGAGTTTTTGTTCTGGGGCAGGGCTGAGTGTTAGGTGAAGAGAGGGCACTTCCAGCCTCCAGAACTGTGAGAAATAAATTTCTGTTTTTTAGGCCACCCAATCCACAGTATTTTGTTAGCAGCCTGAACTGATGAAGGCAGTCCTTGTCCTTTTGAACTCAGCTCCACCTGTATTCCCTTGGCCTGGGTACCTGTGTATGCCAGGTGGGGTCAAGTACAGCCTTGAGAATGGTCTGTCAGCCTAGGAGTGGCCCTGTGACTACTCTAGGAGTCCCATCCTCATCTATAAAATAAGGTTTTTGGATCAGATGGATGACCTCTTGGCATTTTGCTGCTCTAACAGCCTATAACTTCCTGATAAGTAGAGGTCTTTTAAATTTTTTTTTTCACTTTTTAGAAAAAGCATACTATAATCACCTGGTTCATATTCAAAAGGGACCAAATCAGTTACAGTGCTTCTCAGCCACTCACTCCCCTCCATGGATGCAACCCAGAGCACCAGTTGGTTAGTACAATTCATTTCTCCACGGAAATGGTAGGAGCGTGTCACTCAGGGATGAATCTGAGGAGGCCAATGTGGGGGAAGGCAGGGAAATGTTATAGGGGAAAAATGGGATTGATCAGGGTAGGCTTCCTGGATGAAGGAGCCCTTTGAACCAGGTTTTACAGGTGAATAGTCATCTGAGGGGTGGAAGCAAGTCAGAGAGAAAGGTCATGTTCCAAACAGAGGTCACAAGCTTCCTTCCCAAAGCTGTCCCTCTCTGGCATGAATGGCACTTCAGCCAGACACCTGCACAAACTAGGAACTGAAGAACAACCTTGCTGCCTTGTCTTCCCTGAATTCATGTTCACCCTCATGCCAGATCCTACCACATTACCTCCTTAGTTCACTCACAAGTCCTCCCATTTCTCTCCATCTCTAGCACTGTCCTCCTTTCCAAGCCATTCCACATGGAGCCCATCAAGGACATCTGAGCTGGCTGCCTGCCATTCCTACTCAGAAGGCTGGACGACCTTCCTGAAATGCCCATCGAATGATGTGGAGGACAGTGAAAAGAGACAGGCTAGGGCCAGGCACTCTGGTCTGGGAGAACACAGGGGCAATGGGAACCCCTGCTCTCCAGCACCCCTGCCTTCTTTTGGATCCTCAAAATCACCTGCTGCCTCCTGACTCTGGGGCTTTCCTAAGCAGGCTCCTCTGCTGGACCACTTTTGCCATGACTTTTTTCTCCTAGGAAATCCTTGTTAAGAACTGACTCTGTGTCCTGGCAAAATCATAGGTTGAGATCCCAACCCCCAATGTGATGGTGTTAAGAGGAGGGGCTTTGGGGAGGTGATTAGGTCATGAGAGTGGTCCCTGGTGAATGGGATTAGTGTCGTTATAAGAAGAGACACAAGAGAGAGGAGTTCTTTCTGCTATGTGAGGATACTATGAGAAAACAGCCGTCTGCAAACTAGGAAGAGGGCCCTCTCCAGACACTGACACCTTGATCTTGCACTGTGAGAAATAAATTTCTGTTATTTAGGCCATCCAGTCCATAGTATTTTGTTAGCAGCCTGAACTGATGAAGGCAGTCTTGTCCTTTAGAATTCAGCTCCGTCTGTATCTCTCAGCGAGGACTGCTGGGAAATTCCCTCCCCCAGCTGATAGTCTGTGCCCCACTGGGCAATAGAGCAGCTGCACCACTCTTTTTCATAGCACTTTATCCAGCATGTAATTACACACACACACACACACACACACACACACCTTTTGAGATAGGTAATAGCTCTCCTGTATGAGAAATTACATTGTTAAAAGATCACTTTCCTGCACCTGCAACTAGCCTGTTTTCTCTTCCTCCCACCCAGGAAATGACTTTTATTACCTTTTGCATCTCCAGAGTAAAGATAAGCAAGTATGATTTCCTACTTTATTCCCTCTCCTCTTCCTTTTAACATCAATTATACATACTCCTCTGCTCTTGACTTTTTTCTCTTACTGATATATTTTGGAGGTCCTGGTATGAGAGCACACAGGAACACCCTCATTTAAACATTTCTTATGGATGCACATGGTTTTACTGCATAGATAAACCATAATTGATTTAACCAGTCCTCTACTGATGGGTGCTTGGGTCATCCCCAGTCTTTTCTGTTAAAAGCAATCCCACAGATAACCTGGTCCACATGCTGGAATCTGAAGATAGATTCTCCAAAGGGAGGTTCACTGGACTAAAAGGGAAATAATGCATTTGTAATGTAGACAGATGTTAGGACCTCCAGAAGGGTTGTGCAAATTGACACTCCTACTGGTAATGTAAGAGAGTGCCTGTCATAATGATGTATCTATTTCTGTGATTATTGGATGGTTTCTCTCCCCAGAGGACTATAAGCCCCAGGAAGGCAAGGTCTAGGTCTGTTTTGCTTACCAGCATTGGCACTTGATAAATGCTAAATTAATGAATGGATTCATGGTTCTATCAGAGGGGTTGGCCAGGGGTCAGGGAATAAAGGAATAGAGAGACCATCTTTTCTTTGTGTTTACGTTGCCGAGTTCAGCTTCCCTGATCTTTTCAGAGGGCAGCTGGGACCCTGTGAGAGAATCTTGAGGTTCTGGAAGACCTGACCATTGCTAACTCCAGAGCCCCACTCCAGGGCCACCCTTCTCCCTTTGTGAGATGAAGGGTCTTAGCCTTGGAAAATGAACCCTCATCTGATGCTGGAATCCCCTGCCTGCCCTCTTGTTTACATACCTCAAGTGACAGGGAACTTACCCCTTCCAAGTGACTCAACTTCAGACAACAGCTTTTGGATAGCTTTTCAGATCAGCAGTGGGGAAGAGTATTTGGAGACAGGTTCCCCTTGGCTATCCTTCTCCAGCAAGCAGGGCTGACTCCCCAAAGGAACTCTGTGGAGACTTGCCCACTTCCTCACTCTTTTCTGTCTTACAGGTACATGCAGGAAGGGCGGTTCCGAATTGAGGAAAGGACATTGACAGCCTTCCAGTGGCTCTACAGCCCACAGCAGCATCGCATCCTCAGCCGCGCCGACCTGGAGTCTCCCTCCAGGTAAAGGAACTTCTGCTCTTCCCTTAATTCTGTGGCCTAGGTCCAGCCCCCGCTCTACCCCAGCTGGTGTTTATGCAGCTAGCTCACACTGGTCCTTAAATCCACAGCAGAAAAACTTTGCCCTCAGTGATGGAGAGTCTTCCCATGGTCCTGGGTGCTGGTCCAACCACTGAGTGGTTGGAGGCAACTTACTGCCTCTGCTTTCTCTTCTGTAAAGTGGGAGATCATGAGTCTTCAGTGAATGGTGCCTCCACAGATTTCTCAGGCCTGGGGATCAGTTGGACCTTCTTTAACAGAAAGGGAAACTGGCAAATTGGTTGGATAGCTCTGGATTTGACGTTGGTAAATTCAGCCCTGCTTTTCTTGTGTGCCTCCTCCTCTATGCCAGAGAATCCAGCTGGGATCCTGAGTCTGAGTGGAAGGTTGGGAAGTAAGGGGCTTTCCCCACTCACATTCCAGCTTCCTGCCCACTCTTCCTCCACCACCTCACACTGGACAGGTGTGACCAGTGTTAGCAGTCTTGACAGAAGATTCTCTTCTAGGAATGGTTGAATAAAAGAGGAAAGGAAGGGATGTGACTTAGGGGGCACATGCTTTTACTGCAGCTTCCCAAACTGGCCCCAGGAATAAGATTTAGCAGTGGTGGGAGATGTCATCTCTTCTACTATCTGTTAGGAGTCTTTTATAGCAAAGTCCAATGCATCTACTCTTTCTTGTCTCATTGACAACTTCAGAAGATTCAGGAAGCAATAAGGTAGGTGGCCACCTTGGACCTGGTTCTGACCAGTGAGGGAGAATAAGTCAGATGAAGATGCAGAGGTGATAGGAACTCTGGAAGAGGTGACTCAGGCCACCTGGGAATTCTTTTTATTTACAGAAGTGCTTTGGACTCCAGAGAATGGATTTCAAATAATGTAGAGAAAAGCCAGAGAAAAACCAAGAGCTTAAGGCAAGAGTATTAGGAAGTGTACAAAAATGAAATTCCAAGTGTACAGTTGTGACTGCTTGCGGGGAAGGAGAAAGAAGCTGGTGTAGCTGCCATGGGAGCACTCTGGAGAGATGTGGGCATGACAGGTGTGCAAACTGATTTAGTTTCAGGCAACCTGCAAAGCCTTCCCGCATGCCAATTGCCATCTGACTTGAGGGAGATTTTCCCTTCCCTTCAAAGCTCTAGCCACTGCCTGACTATCTTATTTGTCCATTTATTCATTGTCTGTGTCCCCTGCTGGATTGTAAGCTCTCTGGGGCAGGGACTTTTCCATCTTGTTCTTCCCTGTGCTCTAGCACAGTGTGTGACCCAAGGAAGAAGCTCATTAAGTAGTCACAGAATGAACCACACAGAGACAGAATGTTGGCTTTGAACTTGAAGGAAGGCTGGTAGGAGGTAAGGTAGGCTCTTTAAAACTGCCCAAAGTGATAGTAAAGGAAAAAGAGGAGGGTGGGACCCTCCTCCTGCCCACAGAAGCAGACTGAGCTGCTGTGTTTTATAAGCCAGAGAACAAGAATGCCCTTCAGAGTCACACGGGCAAAACCAAGTCCTCGAATGAGGAAAGCAATCAGAAAACAGGCTGGAATCATTTGAAATAACTTCAAATTTCATCCTTGGGGAGGTTATATCCTAGGGGACATGAAGGGTCTGCTCAGTGACAGTACTTATTATTTCACAAAATGCTGTGATTTTGTGATTTTTTTTTTTAATTTACTTATTGATTCATTGAACACAAATGGAGTACAGCTATTGTTTCACTGGTTGTACACAAAGTAGAGTCACACCATCTGTGCGTTCATGCATGTACACAGGGCAATGATATCTGTCACACATTCTGTTATTATTTTTACCTCCCACCTGCCCGTAATTTTTTTGAATGCTTGTTATGTGTCATGTTGTAAACTTTTTGCATGAATAAATTGGTTTAATCTTTATAGCAACACTAAGATCGGGTACTATTGTTCTCTCTCTCTCTTTTTTTTTTTGGTACTGAGGATTGAACCAAGGGGTGCTCAACCACTGAGCCACATCTGCAGCCCTTTTTTAGATTTTATTTAGAGACAGGGTCTTGCTGAGTTGCTAAGTGCCTTGCTAAGTTGCTGAAGCTGGCTTTGAGTTCGAGATCCTCCTGCCTCGGCCTCCCCAGCTGGTGGGATTATAGGCGTGCGCCACTGTGCTTGGCTGTTCTCTCTATTTTACAGATGATGAGAGTGAGAAACAGTAACAGCTAGTAAGTGACAGTGCTTGCAACCCCTACACATGCTAAGAGCATAAACTGTGTGCCTGAGGGTGGGAGATGGGGAATATAATTTCTCTACAAAGAAGGAGAAGGTGCCATCCACAAACCATAAATAAATGGTCTGAATGTCATTTCTGGTCAAGTTTCAGAGCCTTTTATTAAAGAGATGGTTTGAGCCAGGCATGGTGGTGCACACCTGTAATCCTAGCAGTTCAGGAGGTTGTCAGGACGATAATGAGTCTCAACAACTTAGTGAGGCCCTAAGCAACTTAGTGAGATCCTGTCTTGAAACAAAAAATAAAAAGGACTGGAGATGTGGCTCAGTGGTTAAACACCCCTGGGTTCAATTTCTGGTACTAAAAAATAAAATAAAGAGATGGTTTGGGAACACTTGGGAAGAGGTGGATGATCATTAGCATTGTGTGAATTCCCTAAGAACCTGCCCTGCTGTGGGAAGCCTATGAGCTTTTCTGATTAATTTTCTAGACTTGAAATTGAATTGGGTGTGGTGGAGCAGGAGATAGTGGTTGTGAATTTCTGTAAGAAATTGTTCTTCCTGTCAAAGCACTGCAGGTGACAGAGGAATGTAGGCTGGGGTGTGGCACAGCTGAGGAGGTTGATGAGTGGGCTGCTCAGTATCTTTATCCGTGCCTTGAGGAAGGATGTGGACTGCATGCTGGTGATTTTGCCGATGGCTGGAACCTGGGCATCATACCAAGGCAAGATGGTAGAACTGGGACCCCAAATGCCCTAGAATCTGGATTCTGGGTCCAAGATTAGTACTGTAGGTTTCCCTTATCTGTGGTGTCACTTTCCACAGTTTTAGTTACTCACAGGTAAACAGTCTGAAAATATTAAATGGAAAATTCCAGAAGCAAGCAATTCATAAATTTTAAATTGTGAGCTATTCTGAGTAGCCTGATGAAAGGTCACCTCATTTCACTCTGCCCCACTTGGGACATGAATCATCTTTCATCCAATGTATCCACAATGTATATGCTACCTGTTAATCACTTTGTAACTATTTTGGTTATCTGATCAATGTGACTATTTTGGTTATCCGATCAACTTTTTAGTGCTTGTGTTCAGGTAACCCTTCTTTTACTTAACAATAGCTCAAAGGTGCCAAAGTACAGATGCTGACAATTTGGATGTGCTAATATGTTTCCTTTAAGTGAAAAGATAAAAGTTACTAATGTCGTTGTTGTGTGTATGTACAGATGCTCCTCTCCTCAACTTATGTTGGGGTTAGTCCTAATAAACTCATCATAAGTTGAAAATATTAAATGCATTTTATACATCTAACCTACTGAATATCATAGCTTAAGTATCTCAAAGTACTGATATTTGCTAGGGTTGATGGCACACACCTTGTAATCCCAGTGACTCTAGAGATTGAGGCAGGAGGACTACGAGTTTGAGGCCAGCTTCAGCAATTCGGCAGAGCCCAAAGCAATTTCATGAGACACTGTCTTAAAAAAAATAAATAAATAAAATAAATAAAGGACTGGAGATGTGGCTCAGTGGTAAAGTGCCTCTAAATTCAATCTCTTGTACCAAAACAAAACAAAACAACTTATAATTGCCTACAGTTGGGCAGAGTCCTCTGGCCACAAAGCCTACAAAGTGTTAACTATCTCATCTAATTCATGAATGCCCATATCCAAAAAATGCTAGCAACACAGTACCCTGTAGTGTATCAGTTGTTTACCCTTGTGATCGTGTAGCCAACTGGGAGTTATGGTTCTCTGTTGCTGCCGGAGAGTATCTTATGGCATATTGCCAGTTTGGGAAAAAAAAAATCAAAATTCAGAAATCAGTTTCTACCGAATGTTTATTACTTTCATGCCCTCCTAACCTAAAGTTGACCACTTATAAGTGGAACCATCAATAATTCAGGCACTGTCTTTACAGGAGAAACCATAGCATCTATAGGGTTTGGTACCATACTTGGTTTCAGGCTTCCACTGGGGTTGGGGACCTTGAAACATACCTCCAAGAATAAGGGGGGACTACTGTATATACACCTTAACAGAGATAAAAAGAAATCGAAGTTGTCCTCTAACCCTGTCTGCATATAGGCAGAGGGGCTAGAGAATCAGAGTTGTCTGAGGAGTTCTGATTGAATAGAAGCTTGAGTATTGCCCTATGTTTTAGGGGCTTACAAAAGAAAACACTGGAATCTTGAGGCTGAAGTGCTTAGGGCAGGGTCCAGAGTGAGAAAGGAAAGGTCCTGCTCTTCTGAGACTCAGACTCTTAAGACCAAGACTCCTTATCCTTATCCTTATTATTATTATTATTGGTGAGCAGTGATTGAGCACCTTTCCTCTGCTAGACCCAGTGCCAGAGCTTACCCTTGAATAGCTGGGCACTTTGCATTTCAAGACCAGCTGCTGAAGGAACTCAGCTTGTGGGCTGGCCATTCCTCCCTCCCTCTTTTCTTTCCTTCTCACCCCCCCCCCCCCCACATTCTTCTCTGCCTCCCTCCCTTCTGCAACTGTCCATTGTGATCCTGATCTGGGTTAGGCATTGGGGTTACAGTGGTCTTCAAAGCAGACAAGGGTACTGCCTATATGGGACACATCCTAGTGGGAGAGACAGACCACCAACATGTAAACATGAAAACAAGAAAGATGATCAGATTCTGATCATTTCCAAGATGATCAGTTTGCTGAAAAAACTAAAACAGAGCATCACGATAATGAGTGACCAGTGGGTGTGTGGGGACTTTGGAAGAGGTGGAAGGCCTCTTTGGGAAAGTGACCTGTGAGTTGAATCCTGGAGGGCACAAGGGGGCAGCCATATGGAGAAGGTGCTGGTGAGGAGTGCTAAATAGGGGGTTGGAGGGGCATAGAACATGGGGTGGAAAGCTGTCCCTGCAGGGGGGATAGCAAGGGCAAGACCCTAGGTATATTCTAGAAGCAGAAAGTCACTGTGGCCAGAATAAAGTGAGGTCATGACCAGCAGAATGAAGTGAGGAGGATTTCCCTTCAGTTAAAGGAAGGGCTTTCTAGTGTTCACAGCTACATAAGGACCGTGTGTGCTGTCCCCTGAGGGAGTGAGCTACTCATCACTAGAGGTGTGTAAGTCATAGTCAGAGGCTGCTCTCCGCGGGGAGTTACCAGGAAGAGACCCAAGCATCCCAAAGGTTGGCTAGAGAACCCTTCATCCGTTCAACCCCTTCAAGTTCTGGAGCATCTTTGGTTTGGCAGAAGCTGGGCAGGTGTCTGTGGAGTGAATGAATGTGAGCTCCAGGCGGCCAGGTCCACAGCTGGGGTAAGTTTCAGGGGTTCTGGTGGTTCTTGAGTTCCGCGGCCGACTTCCAAGTTCCTATAGCTCCGTAACCCCTCCCCAAGAGAGCCCCAGTGTCTTCCTCAGTAGACCAGGAACTCATGTGTCTATCCGCGCTTCTGTTTCCCACCGTCCAGCACCCCATCTTCCAGGAACCTCTGTGGGCAGGTGGGCTTCTTTCTCCTTCTCTTCCCTCGGTCTCCTGGGCGCGCCTGCCCCGCCCCACGCCTTTGTTCCGGAGGAGCTGCCTCGGGCAGTCCCCTGGCGGAGGCGACGCCAGCGTCCCCATAGCGCGCGCAGGGTTCAGGACTCTCGGTACTATAACCCCGCTGCCTCCGGGGCCCGCCTCCCTGCCCCTCTTCGGTAGCAGCCGGCGGCCGCGTTGGGAAAGCCGAGTGGGCACCGCCGGGATCAGGCGCAGACCTGGGCGGTGTTGCCTCGAGGGGCTGGAGCGCCAAGTAGGTGCTGGCAGGGGCGGCGGCGGCGGCGGGAGGACCCCGGGGTCCCACAGGCTCAGGCTGTGGCTGCGTGTGCGCGACTCCGGAAGCCGGGGACGCGCCCGCCAGGTGTGCGAGCGGCTGCAGGCGGGAGGAGGGCGCAGCTTTGTGTGTTCCCAGCCGCCGGCCGGGTGTGCGCGTGTGCGCGCCGCGGTGACGGTGCACGCGACTGGGCGGACTGCGAGGGAACCACGGCGCGGAGAAGGAGGGGGCTTGGGTCCGGATGGAGAGGGCTAGACGAGCCGTTCTCTGCGCGCTGGCTGGGTGAGCAGCCAGGACTGAGTGTTGACATTCCGTCCACGTCGGTGAGCAAGGTCAGTGACTTCTGGGCTGGGTTGTAATTCCATAGCCAGCCTGGATGAGGACCTGAGCCCTGGGTGTGATCTAGCGTGGAATAGGAGTGTACGTTGTGAGTGTGATTGCCTGTTTTGCAAAGCGATATCCAGCACGTATCGCCCGTGTGAGCTCTGTGCTGTGATCCCAAAGAGCAATTCAGTGTACGGGATTATGTTTGGGAGGTGGGGTGACTGTCCTCAGAAATCCCTGCCGGGTGGGGCACTGCACACACATCAATGCAGAGGGGTGTGTGTGCGTGAGTGAGATGTTGGTTAGCCCGCGTTAGTCTCTGGCTAGTGAAGCTAACCGAGATGGAGGTCAGACGTGGGTGTTCAAGGTGGTGGCAGAATCAGATGTGGGTGTTTACAGGTGGCTGTAGGAGGAAAAAAGCTAGGAACATCCAGGAGGACTGGAAAGGGCATGAACCACAGCCCATCCTTACTCCAATCTGTGCCTGTTGCAGGGAAGGGAACTAGGATGGGGGTTGCTGGCTGAGAGGCCTTCATGGACCTTTGGATGCTCATATTCAGAGGCCTTGTATGGGTGGGTGTGGTGGGTGGCAGACTTGGGTCAGGGTCCAGGGCAGGTGTTTAGGGGACTTTAGAGGTCTGTGTAGATTCCACTTTGGCTTTACCACCACTAGATGCTATGTGTCTGAATCTGGGGGCTGATTGAGGGGTACCTTTCTTTCCTCTATAGCTCCCCCTTCACCCTTCTTAACAAACCTGAAGGGCATTTACATGCAAGTGCAGTTTGGGCTCTGAATTCAGGGATCTCCTTCTGATAGTGAGCCCCACTGGAGCAGCCTCCATGGGGGAATTATAGGGTTTTCCTGGGTCAAGCATCAGAGCTCTTGGTTCCTTTTCATGCCTTGTAACTCTGAGGGTGTCCCTTGAACCCCACAGGCCTCACTTTCCCATGGAGAGAGAGGAGGCTCTGCCCTTTCCCCCTCTGTGTTCTTTCTGCTGTGCATGGGGCGGGGGTTTGCAGGCAGGCGAGGAGTAAACAGAAAGCTCACACAGCTGTCTGGGGCTGGGAGACTGGGAGTGACTCAGGACCTGTGAGGTCCTGGGTTGTGATTTTCCTCAGGAAAGTCCCAGCACATCTTTGTGACTTGGGGTCTGGCAAGTTGGGGAAGGCTCTGCCCTCATCTCCTAGCAGAGATGCTGGGTTTCCTGAGTCCAGGGGTGGTGAAGGATATCTGCTAGAGCTGGCTGCTTGGGCTTTGGGAAACTGCCTGAGGTCCCTTCTTGTTTGCCAGATGTTGAGGAGTGGGACAGGGGTGGGGCTTGAAGGGCCTGGTGGGAATGGGGGACTAGAGCTGAAGACCTTTGCTTCTGGGTGGAGGCAGATGCTAAGCTTGGGTAGGGCCAGGGCATGTCCAATGGGACTCCTGCTCAGCCCAGGATGTTGAGGTAATTTGGCAGGACTGGGCATCAGTTCCAGAGAAGAGGATCTTCCTGAGAAAGGCACATTCACAGCCTTCTTTCCCTTTTTTCCCATGACCCACTCTGATCAAGTGTGACTGAGCTACTGTGGCCTAGAATGATTTAAACATTGAGGGAAAGGAGCCCTGGCATGAATAGTAGTGGTGGCAGCATAGCCCAGTGGTTAAGCACAAAGGCTTAACATTCTCCTGGTGACACTGTGTTGCCTGTTACTCAGACCTGGGTGTGAATCCCAGCTGCACTACCCCCTCACTGAGTCCACCTGCATTCTCTTGGAGAAAGGCTTGTGCGTGTTGGTTTATTTGGGAAGTTATCTCAGGAAGCAAGGGCAGGGGTAAAGAGAGAAAAGAGAGCAACACAAGGAGGCACAATTTTTATTATCACCACTCTCCATCCTGGTGGGCTCCTGAGGAGCTCTGTCAGGGAGAGAAGCAGGGAAGCATTTATCCGTTCATAGTGTTTCTTGCTGGACAGAAGTGACTCCATGGACAAGAACTCTCATGTGCCTCCAGATTGCTCATATGTGAAACTGAAGTGGCTTCCTGTGGGCATCCCACACCACTGCTTCAAAGAAGGCCTAGCTCAGGCTACATGAAGCTATGTTTTGTTTTTCTCGTAAGATGTCATTCAGAGCCTGCAGGGGACTAGTTATTGCAGAAGTGGCTGGAAGGACTGAGAGTGTTGGAAGTGGCACACCGAAGTGTCCTATATACTGTGTAACCTTGGGCAAGTTACCTAACTTCTCTGAGCTTCTGTTTCCTTATGTGGGTGTTGTGGGTACAAACTAAGACTTTTTGAACGTGGTAATAATGGGTGGGTATTCAGTGAAGGGCTCCACTAATGGAGCATTTCTCTGTAGCTGGGAAGACAACAGGTTCTAGTGGAGCAGATATTTATTCACTCAAGTGGAGGAGGAGATGGAATAAGATGACCTCTAAAGGCTCCTCCTGGTTGTAGAAGCTGAAGCTCAAGAGCTAGACTCATAACCTGGTCAGTTCCTGGAGGACCTGGGAGCCCAGCAATTGGCAGAAGAGGATGAGGGGAGCAGGCAGCTCAGAAGCAGGTGCTTGAAGGAGGAGCTGAGGGAGGGCTGATGCTGGCGTTTGGAGCTGGCAGATGGTCGTGGGCACTGGTCTGGGCTATAGTCAGTGGGAAGGACAGGGCAGAGGGGCGGGGGAGGGCTAGAGAAAATACGGAGCAAGAAGGGAGAGGAGAGCCTGTTGGCAGAAGGTGCTCAAGAATGATGGAGGAATCAGGCCTCAGGAATCAGGGGTGAGGTGGCAGCCCTGGTGCCTGGGATTTTAGAGGTGTCTGGGTCTGAAGGAGAGTGATGGGTTGTAGGAGGAAAGGGAAGGGAAGCAGTGGTTGAGGGTTGGTTGAGGGGTCCTGGGATAAGCCAAAGCAGACTTCACATTCAGGGTCCTGCACCTACAAGCCTCCTCATTCATTTTTCCAATGTGTTCACCTGCTCCTCCTGGGCTCCCACCTCCTTTGACAGGGGCGATGCTGTCTCTATCTGCAAACACGTAGGTCCTGTTATAAGCAGGGATGGGAGAAGTTGCCTCAGCCAAGGCCTGTTGCCATGGTACCAGGTGGCCCTTGTCTCCCTACCTTCTATCTCTGAGCAACATGCTACCCCCTCCGGGAGAGGTCACACAGTAGGGAAGATATCCAGCTGCCTCTTGCTCATGCACAGGTGGCTCAGGCTGGCAATACAAAGGTTACTGTGTCCATGCCTCTGCCTGCAGACAAGGTCACACCCCACTGAGGCTGGGGAGGTGTGGTCTTCATTTACAATCATTTGAAGAGTATTCTGGCCTCTGCAACTTGAGGTGCTTTTGTTCTTAATGAGTTTAGGGTCGGGCACGGGTGGCACACGCCTGTAAACCCAGTGGCTCTGGAGGCTCAGGCAGGAGGATCATGAGTTCAAAGCCAGTGTCAACAACTTAGTGAGGCTCTAAGCAACTTAGCAAGACCCTGTTTCTATATAAAATACAGAGAGGGCTAGGGATGTACCTCAGTGGTTGAGTGCCCCTGGGTTCAATCCTCAGTACTATAATAATAACAATAATAATAATAATAATAATAATAAATTTTAGTAAAAAATAAAAGTATTAATGCCACCCTCTCAGTCTGTTCCCCTTTTAAAGAAACATCTAATAGATGACACTCTCTTCTTGCCCACACCTCTTTTAGAGCTTTGGTGTGTCTTGGGAAATCCTACCTCATACCTGATCTTATCCTGCCA
Source organism: Glaucomys volans (assembly GCA_020662805.1). NCBI lineage: Eukaryota > Metazoa > Chordata > Mammalia > Rodentia > Sciuridae > Glaucomys > Glaucomys volans. The sequence continues at coordinate 49,638 of JAJEJO010005234.1, forward strand.
CCTGCACTTTGTGTGCACACATGTGTATATATGTGTGTACGTGTTTTGTGTTTTTGTCTTTCTCTCTTTGCTACCACTCTTCAGGGCTTCCAGATGAGGATAAAAGGATTCCTGCCCATCTGTTCCTCATGCAAAGCAGCTGTAGCGTCCTACCAAGACAGGTGGGATGCCACGGCAAGGACTGAACTTTGAGGAATCTGGCCTGAAATGGGGACTGTGAAGGCCAGCCTAGGCAGGACTGGGGACTGTGAAGGCCAGCCTAGGCAGGACTGGGGTTCTGCTTGGATGTTGCTCTTGAGGCCGGATTGCATCCCATCCCCTTCCCTAGTTCAGATCCAGGATTGCCAGCCTCCTTCCTGGATCATGCTGGCTGGCTGGCTGGGCCCAGCTAGGTCTGGGTCAGCAGATGGCAGCAGGTGTCAGCACCTGGAGGACCTTGGTACAGCCAGCCCCCTTCTAGTCAGGTGGTCCAGGATAAGAGCAGGAGGGAAGTGGTAGCAAGTCAAGCAGACCAAGGTGTGCCTGTGGGTGTGAGCACATCTGTGCTTGGCACACATGTGTGTCCTTGGAGGCCTTGCTACTGGATTGCTGTTTGTCCAACTCTGTGTGGTCATATGTAGTTCCATGAACATGTCTCTGTGTGTGCACTGTTGTGCTCTCTGGCAAGTTCATGGGTACCTTTTTCTGAATGCAAGTGTTTACCACCCACTGGGTGCTCTCCAGGGTCCTGGGGGGTATGTCTGTGTGCTTGGCAGGTGCTACTTCATCCTAGCGGGGTTCCTGGCCCCCTGAGGCTCTCTGAGTCTTCTGCCCTGCCCAGCTCTGCCCTTTCTCCAGGCTTTCTAATGCTGTCCTTCCCTCTGCCTTGAGGAAGACACTTCTCTCTCTTGAAAATGTGGGTGTCCATTGCCTTTGGAGTGGGGACTGAGGAGGGACTACCAGTCCAACCTTCAGCCCTGTGCTCCTGAGCTTTGAGGAGGGTGACGTGAGCCCTGCACTAAGGAGATAAGTCAGGGATGGCTACAGGGGCTGGGCAGAAGCATGCTTCAGGGAACTGTGTGCTCTTACCACCCATCCACTTGACCTATCCTTAGTGGCCTGGGCACCAGTGCCCCTGGAGGAAGACTCCCTGACCTCCGCTATGCATATTATTGATATTTTTGCAGCAATTCCTGTGCCAGGCTCTGGACCACATACTAAACACATATTGGCTCATTTACTCTGCAGAACAACCTTTGCTTATGAGAATAACAATCCTTTGAGGTAGTTTCTAAAAGCATCCCTATTTTTGCCAGGTGTGATGCGTGTATGTAATCCCAACGACTCAGGGGGCCTGGGGCAGGAGGATTGCAAGTTTGAGGCCATTTTCTGCAACTTAGCTAGACCTTGTCTCAAAGAATAAAAATGGCTGGGGATGTGGTTCAGTGGTAGAGTGCCCCTGGATTTAATCCCCAGTAACTGAAAACAAACAAATAAGAAAAAAACATCCACAGCTGGGTGTGGTGGCACACACCTATAATCCTAGCAGCTCTGGAGGCTGAGGCAGGAGGATCTCAAGTTCAAAGCTAGCCTCAGCAACTCAGAGAGGCCCTAGGCAACTTAGAGAGATCCTGCCTCAAAATAAAAAAGGGGCGGGATGTGGCTCAGTGGTGGAGCACCCCTGGGTTAAAGCCCCAGTACCAAAAAAAGAAAAAAAGGAAAAAGCTTCCCTAATTTATGAGTAAGTGGCGGTCACTTCCACAAGGCTGCAAAGCTAATGTGATGGAGCCAGAAAGTGAACCTAGGTCTGTTTCTGATATTTACTGCTTTTCCCTTCTCTCTTCCCTTTTTGCATCCATCTCATCCTTGCTGTCTCCTCAGAGAGACTGTTCCAGATCATCCCCTCTAAACAGGGTTCCTCAACCTGGTCCCCTTTGAGTTGTGAGTATCACTTTATTGTATTTGCCTAATGTTATCTCTCTTTTATCTCCTACCTCCTCACCCCCCACCCAGAGAAGGGATCTGCCTGTCTGCTCACTTAAATATCCTCAGAATGAACAGAGCCTGGAACATAGCAGAGATGTAACAAAGATTTGATGAATTTATAGATGAAGATTGGACTCCAGACCCAAGCTCTAGACCCTTGTTCTGTACTCTCTCACAGCCGGGATCACTGCAGAACAGCCAGAGGCACAGGTTCTGGAGATAGCTTGCTTGGTTCAAGCCCTGGCTGTGCCACTGTTCCAGTTATCTAGTGCTGTATAATAAACCACCCAGTAGCTTATGGTTTACACCAATGGTGACCTTTATTGGGCACATGAATTTGTAGTATGGATAGGGCTTAGTAGGGATAACTAATATCTTCTCCACTCAGTGTTATCCTGGTTGGTTCAGGTAGAATCCTCTGAAGGCTCAGTTATTCAGGTCTGGCATTTGATGCTGGCTGTTGGCTTAGGGTCTTGGTCCTCTCCACATGGGCCTCTTTATGTGCTCCACCTGTATTCTAGTGTGGGCTTCCTCTCATCATGGTGACTGAGATGAGGGGCAAGCATTCCAAGAGAGAGAGAGAGAGAGAGAGAGAGAGAGAGAGAGAGAGTGAGTGTCAGGCAGAATCTATGTCATGTTTTCTTTTCTTCTTTCTTTGCAATAGTGGGGATTGAACCCAGGGGTGCTTTACCACTGAGCTGTTACACCCCCAGCCCCTTTTTACCTTGAGACAGGGTCTCACTAAGTTGCATAAGACTTCATTAAGTTGCTGAGGCTGATCTTGAACTTGTGATCCTCCCACCTCAGCCTCCCAAGTTTCTGGGATTACAAGTGTGTACCACTGTGCCTGGCTGTTTTATGTTCTTGCTTAGCCATGGAAATGGGCAGCCTCACTTCTGTCATAGTCACAGACCCTCATAGATCCCAGGGGAACAAACAGACCCCATCTCTTAATGGAGGGGTGTCAACATCACATGATAAGAGCACACGGATGAGAGATAAAATATGGATGGTGTGTAAATACAGTCTTTGGAAAATGCAATCTGCCACATTTACTTGGATTGTGAGGGTATTATAAGTCATCTTTGAAATGGGGACACTATCAGTATGTAATTTTTCTCCATCAGGTTATGCCTCTACCAATTGTACTTTTCATCCACAGATACCCCTGGCCATGGGGGAGGCTTTGACCAGGTTTTCGTTTTTTCTTTCACACATTTTAAGTTTAGTTCTTAAAAGGGCAATGAAACTTTTCCCTTGGCTCAGGTTGATCTGTCCCCAGTTCCTCACTTATTGTTGCATAATATGGGATGCATTTTACTGTACAGAACTCTCCCAAGTGTGGTACCTGTAATGAGGAGAGAAGGGGGAATTTGAATGGAAAAAGCCTTTTCTGTCTCGATTTATTGTTTCATTCCAAGTCAGCCCTGCTCCCTTCCAGTGGACAAGGGTCAGGTGTCAATGCAGATGTCCTGAGGTTGGGGCTCTATCAGAACTGTTCTGGCCTGGGGATGGGGTAATCCCTACTACCTCCCCCATCTTTATCCAGGGAAATCAGATCAGATGAATGAATCATGAACATTCTGTTTTTGAGTCGTGAGCCTTTTTTTTTAATGTCTGGGGAGCTCCTTGCCTCTCCTTCTGTTCCCACTGCCTGCCTCCACCTGAGTCCCTGTTCATCTGCCAGATGCATGAGCCCTGAGCCAGTTTTCCAGACCTTGAGGAGGAATCTCAAGGTTTGCTCATCCTAGCCCAGGTTGGGGCCACTCCTCAGGTGGGCATTGACAGGGGGCCTAGGGAGAATCTTGGGGTGTGCTGGAGCCCAACCTGTCAGTGTCTCACCCCTAATGACATCCCACTTGGAGCCTTCTCTGCTATGAGTCTTCCTTACAAGAATGGCAAAAGGGTTCAAAGAAGGTGCTCTAGGTGTGAATTCTTCTACTGCCACCCACAAGCCCTGTGACCTTGGGCAAATCTCTTAACCTCTTCTTCGAAGCTCCAGTTCCTAAACAGGAACGTGAATATGGTTGTGGGAAGGGTTAAATGAAGTAGAAATTATGGCCTCTCTGATTCATGGAAGGCTCCCTCCAAATTAAGTTATTCTGCACAGATGAAAAATTCGAGGTTGCAAAAGTTTATGTGGTTTCCTCACAGTGACATTTAGTGTCAGAACCAAGGCTGCAGTTCATTCCAACACCAGGTGGTTGTTGCTTATCTTTTGCAACAGGGAGAATTTCCCTCATCTCTCAATCCCTTTTGCAGAGTGCAATATGGCTGCCCTCCTAGAAACAGAAATGAAAAAATTTAGCCGGGCGC
>JAJEJO010005234.1:54533-70143 GCA_020662805.1 Glaucomys volans
TGCGCCACCAGGCCCGGCCAGATGGGGTGTTTGAGGCACAGATAGATTAAGGATTTTGCCCAAGATCACAGCACTGGCAGGCTGTAGGACTGGGGTGTGAACCCATGCTCTTCAAGCACCAAATAATTCTACCAGTGCTTTTGAAACATTGATGGGTGCTGGAGATTGAACCTATAGCTTAGTGCATGCTAAGTATATGCTCTATCACAGAGCTATATCCCCAGGATACTTGAGAACCTATTTTATAACACTGGGCCTGTCCCCTTTCTTGTCTCCTTATGCTTTCTTTTATTTGCTATTAAATAGTATTTTTATTTTTCTAATTACAAAAATAAGACTTGCTCATTTCAGATAGCTTAGGAAAATAAAAGAAGAAAATAATCCCATCTGTTTAATACTATGGCCCAGAGCATGTGATTGAGCTTATTTTATTCCACCCTGAAATTGACCTTGACTATTTTTTCATGCCATTGCATATATAGTACTTCTGCACCTACTTTATATTGGCTGACATGTACTGTGTTGTAGTTCTTTAGTCTGTCCCCTAAGTATTGTTTCCAGTGCTTCATAGTTTTGATAACAATATGATGGAGAACTGGAAAGTATGACTTTGAATTTATCTCTAAGTTTTCCCCTTGGGATGAAGTAGAATTGGAAGTGGAATTGCTAGGCCAAAAGGCATGCATATTTAAAAAAATTTTTATTGAAGCATAATATACCTATAGAGAAGTACATATATTGTACAGGTTGATGGATTTCCACAAACTTGACACATTTATATAAAAATAACATCCAGACTAAAAACAGGCCATGACTTATATTCTAAAAGCCCCCTTGGCATGCACATTTTTTTCCAAGGTGGGTTTTTGTTATGCTACCCAGGTTGGCCTTGAACTCCTGGGTTCAAGTGATCCTTCTGCCTTAGCTTCTCAAGTAGCTGGGACTACAGGCACATGCCACTGCACCTGGCTTGACATGCACATTTTTAAGGATTCTGATTCACATCATCATACTCCATCTAGCAAAGTCATATTCTGGTCCCCTTTTAGTTTTCTTACTTAGGGTTGAAATAGCCTCTTTGCTTGAAAGTAGAGTGGATGGCAGAGCCATCTGGAGTCAGTGAGAGAGTTGGTCCTTCTTTCCGGGGTAAAGACAGATTCCACCTAAAGTAAAGGGGTGGAATAGGGACTGGGATCAGTGGTCAGTTTGAGCTCTAAACTTTGACTTTAAGAGGGTTTGAAAGAAATCAACCTTCATAACTTCTTTTGTTCCTTTTTAAAGATAGATCCATCCACTTAGTTAATTTTTTTCCCCAAATTATAAAATGTCCATGGTTTTAAAAGGCAGCATAAAAGGACATACGGGATTTATTTAAACTAATGGAATTTATTTTAACTGTAGAGCTGTTCTGGGTCTTTTTTTTAATTTGAATTTTTAGGATATCTTTATATATTAACATATTTAAGTTGTATGTCATTCTTTTCCTTGGTTCCTGGTATTCCATTGTATGTTTATTTCACAATGTAGTTGATGCCCAGATAATGGTCATTTAGCTTATTTTTGGTATTTGCTATTACAAACAATGCTATAATTAAAATCTATATGCATATATCTTATCAATTTGTATGAGATAACGTGTGTGATAAATTTCTGAAAACAAAATTGCTGACAAAAAGGTGTTGGGACATAACATTCTAATAGATTCTGAGGGTTCTCTTGAGAAACAGATTAAATAGGCTATCTATACCTATATATCTATAGCTGTATATATCCATATCTACCTATTCATGTATACACATACATGCACTCATACATGTTTATAAAAAGACATTTGTGTGTGAGAGATTGGCTTATGTGATTATGGAAGTTGAGGAGTTCCAGGATCTGCCATCTGCATGTCAGAGACCCAGGAAAGCCAATGGTATTGTTCCAGTGCAAGTCCTAAAACCCAACCCAGGAGTGCTGATGTCAGAGGGCAGGAAAGATCAATGTCTCAGCTCAAGCAGAGAGTTTGAATTTGCCCTTCCTCCACATTTTTATTCTCAACAGATTGGATGATGCCCACCAACATTGCTGAAGGTGATCTTAGTCTACCAATTTAAATGCTAACCTCACCCAGAAACACCCTCATGGGCACACCCTGACTTCCTCCTTTACCATCTACCTGGGCATCTCTTAGCCCAGTCAAATTGACACATAAAATTAGCCATTACATGGATATCCCCAAGTACGTACACCCTAACAATTTACCTATTCCCTTGTATCCTCATGCCATTCTCAAGGTTGGTTTTCTTTAACCTTTATTATCTGATGGGTAAAAATGATAATACCTTATTATTATTATTTAAACATTTTAAATTGTGGTAAAAATGGTCACTTTTTTAGTGCACAGCCACACATTGCTAGTGATGTGGTAGACTGGCCATACTGAGCAGATAAGAAGAAATTGTGCAGTCATGGCATGTCTGGATCTGGCTCTTGGAACTCAGTTTTCATAAGCAGTTTTTTGCAATTTTCTTTTGTCATCATCTTGCTTTCCAGAACTTGTGTAATGGACTATTCATTCTGGCCCCCAAGAAGGGCACACAGAAGTGATCCATGGACTGGAAAGCACTGTGCAAAATAGCTTGGTGCTATTTTGTCTTGGCCCTGAGGTGTAGATTTCTAACAGATTTGGGGTTGCTGCTCTGCATACCCACAGTGCCCTTGTTTCCCTGGCCTTTTCTGCCTTTGTCCTTATCCTCACCTGGCTTATAAAGGGAGCAGAGGCCAATATAAGTCTCCCCTTTGATGAATGGTAGACTGAAACCTCAAAAGAGTAGGTGCCCTGCTCAAAGTGGAGTGGGGGTGAATGCTAAGCTCCACAGGGTCAGCTCTGGTACCATCATGCTATCTGCATGGAGGAACATCTAGGCTGAATGATCAAGTGCCCGCTTCTCTAGGGGCATCTGTTTCCTGAACTTCCTGTAATTGTCTCATCCCCATGCCTGGAAAAGGAGCTTGTCTCATCTTTTGACTCTCACTGGTGGCTCTGAGGTCTGAGCTGCCCAAACAGAGGAAACCACACTGTCCCTTCATTCCCTACTGCCCTTGGGGACTGGGGACTGAGGCTACCTCTCCTCTGATGGCAGCCATCTATCTCAAAAGCCCATAGACATTGCAACTGAAATAAAAAAAAATCCTTTCCGAATATTTTATATTTGGTAATAAAATTCTATTTAAAAAGCTTAAAAAAAAAAAAAAACCATTAGAGCAGGTGGTTACCTAAGCCCTGCCCTGGGACTGGGGCTGGGGCTGGAGCCTTGGTTAGAACTTGAACCTTAGGCTGGTCCTCCAGGAGCACCTGAAGGCTTCATCAGGAGAGCTGGGCCTTGTGACTTGTGACAGAGAGCAGGCCCTGGGCAGGGTTGAAGAGCAACCTTAGTGAAGAAGGAGCCCACTTGGCAGAAAACCAAGACCTACAGAGGTTCAGGACTTGGCATTTCCTCTGGTCCACTTTCTCATTGTTCTCTTCCCACTCTTGAGCTATTCTTTGCTTTCAGAGCCTAAGCTTTCCCATCTGTGAAATGGGCACTGCATGAATTATGCACTTGTCTAGGTTTCAGAATCATTGGGGTGGGCTTGATGTTGCAGCCGGTACCTACCTATATAGATCATCCTGCAGCAGTGCCTGAGAACAACCCTGTCACCATAGGGTGGGCTGATTGTATAGAGTTCCTTAAGCTCCCAGAGCCTCCCTATCTCTATCTGTAACATGGGGATAACAGTAGGCAACATCTCAACATGGTGGATGTGTGGCTGAAATGAGCTAAGAGGTTAGGTCATTGCTGACCTGCCGTGAGCTCACAGACATGGGTGCTATCCCTGGGTCCCTTGTCACCTTAGTTCATCCTCACCTCCACTCCAGCCACTTGGCTGTGCGTCAGCCAAGGTCTGGGAGGAAGCTGGGCTGGCTCACAGAGTACTTCCCTTTTCTTTTGGCTCACAGTCCATCCCAGAGAGCCACGGTCCCCTTGTCACCCACTGCCACACGGAAGAGGCAGAGTAAGGGGTGACAGACAGGAAGTTGAGCAGGACTGAGACTGGAGGCGGAATCATAATAGAGCGTAACTATAACGGCTCCTGTAGCCTGTGCCAAGTGTTTCCGTTCATTGATAACCCTGTGAAGTTGGCGGCAACCACCCCATATTACAGAGAAAACCAAGACCTACAGAGGTTCAGTAACTTACTTGAGGTCACACAGCCTTAAAACTTGGGAGACAGAGCTGATCCTGGTAGTCTCTAGAAGACTTTCAGCCCCCTCCAGAGTTCATGGAGTAAATTGAAAAGCCACGTGGGAACTTCCTTTCTCTCTCTCCAGGGCCTCACCCTAGAGGTGAAGGGACTTTGGGTCCATCTTGCCTCTCTTATTCTTGATCCCAGTGGCATTGGGGAAGTCCAGCATGCTGGGAGTTCTGTCCTCTCCCTGCCAGTGCACCAGGCTGCTGCTGCTCCTTGGCCAGGTATGTGTATCCCATTGAGTGTCTTTCGTAACTGCCAAGGACCAGAATCCCAGGTGGCAGAAATTAATTTTAGGATGTCAGCTGCTGAGACCTTGAAATGCATCCCTTGCCTCCTTGTCAGGCTGCCCTGCTGCCCTCCAGATATTTGGGCCTGGGTCCTCATGGCTTGGGGAACACTCAGTCTGGGAATCCTTATACCTGAGTGTCTCTCTAGACTGTGAGGCTCTTTGTGAAGGCATCTGTCAGCCACCTCTTGCCCCAGAATAGGTGTGATGGAAAATGTTCACACATGGTCTGTGTGGTGGGGGGTGTGTCTCAGTCTGGTGTAACTGTAATCTCACCTCTTTCCCTCACACATGAAAGCTCATCAACATACACTCCAAATATGGGCTCACCACTGACTCCCTGTAATTGGTGAAAGTAAGGAATTTGCAGAAGGGATTCTCATCTCAGTAACCTATGCGTGACACACATTGCAATAACCCTTGGCCAGAGCCATGAGTTGTGTCTGGCTCACCCTGGTGCTTCTGCATCTGGTGCTGTGTGTGGTCTGGAGGTAAAGGAAAACCAAGACCTACAGAGGTTCAGTAGGAGCAGGCAGAGTGGCCAGGTGGGCTGTTCATTCTCACCTCAACTCTCACTTGTGAAGCTTTTTTTTCTTCTTGTCTGTCGGTCTGTCTTTCCTTCCTTCCTTCATTCTTTTTTTTTTTTGTACTGGGTTTTTGGTACTGGGGATTGAACCCATGGTCACTCTACCACTGAACTACATCTCCAGGCCATTTTTTTTTTTTTTTGGTACTGGGTATTGAACTCAGGGGCACTCCACCACTGAGTCACATCCCCAGTCCTATTTTGTATTTTATTTAGAGACAGGGTCTCACTGAGTTGCTTAGGGCCTCACTAAGTTGCTGAGGCTGGCTTTGAACTCGCGATCCTCCTGCCTCAGCCTCCCAAGTGCTGGGATTACAGGCGTGTGCCACCACGCCCGGCTTCCAGGCCATTTTTAAAAAAATATTTTAAAATCTTTATTTTATTTACTTATTTATATGTGGTGCTGAGATTCGAACCTAGTGCCTCACACATGCTAGGCAAGTGCTCTACCACTGAGCCACAACCCCAGCCCCTCCAGGCCATTTTTAATTAAATTAATTAATTAATTATTTTTGGTACCAGGGATTGAACCCAGGGGCACTTAACCACTGAGCCACACCTCCAGCTTTTTTTTTTTTGTATTTTATTTAGAAACAGGGTCTCACTGAATTATTTAGGGCCTCACCAAGTTGCTGAGGCTGGCTTGAAACATGCAATCCTTCTGCCTCAGCCTTCTGAGCTGCGGGATTACAGGAGTATGCCACCATTCCTGCTTAATTTTATTGTTTTAAGAACAGGGTCTCACAAAGTTGCCCAGGCTGGCCTTGAACTTGCAGTCATGTTCCTGCTGCCTCAGCCTCTTGAGTTGCTGGGATTACTGCCACTGCTCTTGGTGGACTCTTTTTCTTTGTCAGAACTTTATCAGTGGAGGGAGAGAGGAATCTAACTCGACTGGCTATAGGAATAGAGGGATGTATTGTTGGTTCTTATTTAAAAAGTTTTGTAGTTGTAGATGGACAGCATGCCTTTATTTTATTTGCTTATTTTTGTATTGGTGCTAAGGATCAAACCCAGTGCCTCACACTTGCCAGGTGAGTGCTCTGCCACTGACCTCCAGCCCCAGCCCAGTTGTTGGTTCTTGTGAACTCAGGGGTCAGCTAGCTTCCAGCACCACTGGATCCAGAAGCTCAGATGATGCTTTAAGACTTGATCTTTCTTATGATTCCCTGTCTGCCTGTTTTCTCCCCTGCCTTCTTGGGGATTGACTTAATTTTCCTGGACTCCTCATAGCCACAGGCTTCTATGCTTTAGCAACTGTGGGAAAAGCTGGGGGGAGCCTCCCCGGAGGAGTATTACTGGTATACTTAGGTCTTCTGAACCTGTCACTGGAGCCAGGAGAGTGAATGCACTGGTTGGCCCCAGGAATCATTCCTGACCTGGGTTGAATTGAGTGCAGAGGTGTTTCTCTGAGGGAGGCCAAAGGGAGGCAGGATAGGCAGGACCTGAAGTGTCTGTGGGGCCTGTTGTGCATTTCCTAGGCATGGGATGAGCGCAGCAGGAGTGAGATGCAGTGGTGACTCTGGAGTAGACATCCACTAGGAGGTCAGGGGTCTGAAGCCACCCAGACTGTGAACCTTCCTTTCCTGGGGCACAGGTGGGTGTGGAGGGCAGCCTGAACCCGGGATCTCTAGACTTTTGCTGGGAACCAGCTACCTTGGAGAAGGAAGCCAGCCCTCAGCCCTGCCCTGGGCTGGGCCCCTGAAACTCCTCCCTCAGCCTATGTGGAGTGCAACTTGAGGCCACTGTGGTGTCCCTGTTGTGGGGGAGTCAAGAAAATGGAAATCCTTATGCCCTTTGTCCATGACCTGGGGATGGCCTCTGATACCTTTGCATGGAGACTTTGATGCCTGGAGTGGCAGCTGGCCCCCAACAGGACACTGTGTGCTGGTTGGGCCAGAGGGAGAGGCCGATGGCAGCAGCTCCAGCAGCTTTATTTCCTTCTCCCCACTGCTTCGAAGTGGGGTGGGGCCTGGCACCCCGTCACTGTCCACCCTGCTGGTTCTCCATTATAGTATCTGTGCCACACCCCCTGAGGGCTGTTATCAGTGAGCACCTACTATGTTGCTGACATGGGTAGTACATGGTAGCATGCAGCCATGAGCACTGGCCCTGTGGTTCCCAAACTGGCACAAAGCAGGGCAATGCTCTGACCTGACTACACCCTTGAGGGGTCCTGAGTACACACAGGTGTCCATGTATATGTGTGTGTACTTGTAAAGGCAGCTCACAGGCACGTGTACACTTGAGTGTGAGCACGTGTATGTTGATGTGTATGTGTGAGCACCTCTGTCTGTATCTGCGTGTGCATAAAGTCTGTGGGGATTTGTAAGTAAATGGGAGGAGCATGAGCTGTCTCCACTGAAGTCTGTGTGTGAGCCTACATGTGAGCATGCATTTGTGCACATGCAAGTATGCTGTGGCTGGACTCGAGTGTGCATGTGCCCATGTGTACCTTTTCATCCTGTGCATGTTTGTGCACTTGTGCCTTTGTTCCCATGTGTGTGCCCACATGCCCACATGTGTACTTATGTCCCTGTGTGTGGCTGGTGCAGTGAGATGTGCTGAGCCACAGAGGAGCAGCAGGTGAAGGTCCCTGTCTCAGGAAGCCCCAGGGAGTGGTGCGAGGGTCCCCAGTCATCAGGGCTCCTGGTTTCCAGCTGGGTCCCTTCTTCCCTCCCAGGCGTGGTTGTGGGAAGGCTTGGGCCTCCTTTGGGTTCTGGGAAACCGGGGCTGTGTGGGCCCCACTGCCAAATGTGGCTGTGGTGCAATCTGCCAGCTGAGCCCCTTCCGGAGCTGTGGGTTCCTCCTCTGGGTGTGGGGAAGCTGCCCTTTGTGACCTCCCTTGCCTGCTTTGGTGCCTCCAGGAGGGCAGGACACACCTCCCAGGCCTGCAGCCTCACCCACAGGAAACTCTGGTTGGGGGCAGGCAAGGAGGGAGGTGCCATGCCTGGTGCCCCGCCCTGTGCTGTGGCCTCTGACCCTGCAGCACCTCTGCTGTGGCCCTCTTTCTTACAGCCCCCTGTAAGACATCGCTGGGAACCCCGGAACCTGAAGCCATCACCATGTTTGGCAGGAAACGCAGTGTCTCCTTTGGGGGCTTTGGATGGTGGGTGACAAAGGAAAGGGCAGTTGAAGTGTTGGGAGTGAACTTGAAGGTGGAGTCCTATTGAGCACCTTGTCTGCCTATGGGGAAGAAGGGATCAAGCTTGTGCTTGAGTCCTGGGTCTGTAGGGGGGCACTTTCAGAAGCCTGGGCTGAATAGGCATGGATGATCTTGCTGGAGGCATCAGAGACTGTAAACTTTTCGTCCCTGTCCCAGGGGCACACTCTGCTGGGGATCCAGGTCAGAGCTGGCTGCCAGCGTGGGTGTGTGACTAGTTGAATATGCATGTCTCTGTTAGTGAGTCCTTGTACAGGTAGGTGCATTTCTGTGATTATTTCTGAATGTGTGTATGTGTGTCTGCAGGTGTGCATGTGTGACCCCAGCTGCTAGTCTGTGGTGTTGAGTGAGGTGTGTGCCTGGCTGGGTGGATGTGCCTCTGTGTGTGACCACGTGTGTACTTTGTGTTTCAGAGCAGGTGCCTGCCAGCATCTCTGGTCTCTTGTGTCTGTGTGTGCTCCTGCTGTGCTGTGTTGTGACCCCACAAAAGGGGCACCTCTGGACTTCTTCCTCTCTGGGGGTCAGCTGTGAGAGGAGGGGCAGGCCTCATCCCCCGACTGTCACTCCATCCTACCAAAGAAGCAGGGTCTGAGTCCAGCCTCCTGCCTGGCCCTCTGGGCCATCTTTTGCCTTTGAGCTTTTGTCTGGAGCATGAGTGATTCTCTTTCCTTCCCAGGGGGCCAGAAAGTGTGGAGACTGAGGTCAAAGGCTTGTCTCTGGTTACCAGATGCTGGTGGCTTCTCCTCAGCTGGGGAACAGAGCCTAGTGGTTTTTGTTATCAGTTTCCTTTCAGCTTCTGGGCTTGGGGAAGGGTGCCATGGCAGGGTGGCTGGGATGTCCTGGTGGAGGAGATGGTGGGCTAAAGGTGTTGGCTTGAAGGGCAAGGGTGTGGGGAGGCACTGGAGGGCTGAGAAAGGATGGACTTTATCCCTCTGGTTAATTACTTGCTTCCATATGTGCGTGGCTTATTTCCCTTTCCCCTTCTTTGAATGCACTTCAAAGCAGGCAGGGGTTACAGGCACTCCATGTTTGGCAGATGGGACAGGAGGATGAGATGATGCTAGGGGTGGTGCAGTGTGGCTTGCCTACTCATGGGTCATCCTTGACACCAGGACCAAGGGCTGCAGTCCTGATGGTGAGGTCTGAATCACACAGTCTGCTTCCTGCTTTGGGATGGATGTGTGAGGCTGGGCTGGGATTTCTGCAAGGCAGGGCCCAGGCAATGGAATCATGTCTTCCCAGGCCTAACATTCTGTGGAAGGTGTGACACACACAGAGGGACTGTCATTGGAAAGCTCCCTTTGTAACGTGCAGGTCTCAGTGTGGTTTTGTCTCAAGTGAATCCCCTGATCCTGGGTAGCAGTGCTGGACATTGAGACCCAGCGCTCCAGAGTCCTGAGGCAAAGCTCAGCCTGGGGTTTGAACATGGCCAGGTAAAAGGGAGATATGAGTGTCGCCACCCAGGGCTAGCTTGAAGGCAAAGAGGAGACCCCGTGTGCTGACCACAGTGACCGTTAGACTGGGTTCCATGAGGGTGGACCCATCTCCATCTTATTCTTGTGGTTTCTTGAACACTTAGCACACACACCTTGTCAGTAAGTGCTTGTGAGCTGACTAGGTGAGGTGTTTTGCATACATCAGGCAGTGGGTTGGGGCCCACTAAGTCTGAGGGGATGGTAGGGCCTCCCAGTGGTGAAAGGGTAGGTCTGCAGTGTGGGTATTATCTGGGAATGACAATCACCTGGGAGGGGATGTCACAGCTATTTGGGGGCTAATTATAGATTCCTGGAGTCTTACTCCCTCTAGACAGTGAAGAGAATCTTGGCAGGTGGTGTTTTAAAAGTCCCATCCATTGCCAGTGGATAGTCATTGGCCTCAGGCAGAATAAGTTGTGAGAGTGAGTCAGTGGAGGGAGGAGTGCTGGGGACTTGGCTTCCTTCCCCACAGTTGCTGCCCCATCTCTCCTCTCAGCCCTGCCCAAACCACAGGCTCTACCATCCTGGGGCCACACACCAGATGACCATGGGAACCCTGATGGACAGGCTGCTGCTGGATAAACAGCAGGCTAGGATAGGTTGTGGGCTCAGGGACACGGCCCCCTGTGGCCCTGAGAGCTGGTGGGCAGCATAGTGGTCAGGCTGACCAGACAGAAGCCAAGAGGGCACACGCAAGGAGTCCAGGGCCTTGTGCTGTCTGCACCTTGACTATTGAGGAGCTCCAGTGGGACACGTCCTCTCTCTGGGTCTCAGTTTCCCCTTGTCTCAGTGGAGATTTCTTCCTTCCCCATAGCGCAGGGCTGTTGTAAGAATTAAATGAGAGGGGTTGGGGCTGTAGCTCAGTGCTAGAGCACTTGCCTTGCATGTGTGAGTCACTGGGTTTGATCCTTAGCACCACATAAAATAAATAAATGAAATAAAGGTATTGTGTCCATCTACAACCAAATATACATATATATGTATGTATATATATTTTAATTCATATATATATTTTGTTCATATGTATGAATTAAAAGAGAAAACATAGGTTGTGAGGGCTTATTATTAGAGTTGTGATTGGGTAATTGTGGGAGGAATATTCCAGTAGGTGTGGGGTTCTGACTCCTGGGCAGATCTGGGGATCTGGCAGATTGAATGGGAGAGGAGGAGGGTCTGCATCCCAGATGATGGGGAGGCCCAGGTGAGACCCTTGGGAAACAGAAGTGGAAATCCCAAGAACGGGACCCAGGACAAAGTTTGTGGAAGAAACTGAGAAGAATGTGGGCCAAGGACACTCAGGGTGCAGCCTGTTTTGCTGTTGGGCACTGAGAACAGAGGGTGCTAGAATCTTACTCAGAGAGAAAGGATCCTACCCCCAGCTCAAAGGCTCTGTGCTGACCTGAGATGCAGGGAGAAACTGTGGCCTTATCATGTGGCCCTCTTTCCTCCTCTGTCCCCCACTGGCCTCAGCAGTCATGTGTATGGGAAGCTTGAGACAGAGCTGAGCTGGCTAGAGAGCAGTACCCAGAAGAACTTGCCGTGGGGCTGGGGTTGTGGCTCAGTGATAGAGCGCTTGCCTAGCAGGTGTGAAGCACTGGGTTCAATTCTCAGCACCACATATAAATAAAATAAAGGTTCATCAACAACTAAAAAAAAACCAAAAACAACTAAACAAAACAACTTTCCAGGGTTTCCAGCATCCTAGAAGTGGTAGTGATTTTAGTGACTCTGATACTGATGTGCACACTGGTGGCACAGATAGTGATGTGACATTGACAGTGTTGGTGACGCTAATAGTGATGGTGACACTGGTGGTGACCTGGTAATCGTGATCTGTAAACCACAGGAGACTCAGACAATGGGAATATAGCCCACCTCTGTCTCTGGAGAGGGGGAAGGGACCCCCTTTGCCAGCCATAAGGGCTGGCATATGCAGGGGGTAAAAATAGAAGCTCCCAGCACTGCCTCCTCTGCCAGCGAGGGTGGGTGCAGGCTGGAGTAGAGACGTGGCTGCCAGGACAGTCTGCAGCAAACGTGATCTTCCCTGCTCCCAACTCCAGTGCCTGATGGAACCTACCTGCTGGTTTTCCCTGGAGCCTGCCATTGGGTTCTGTCCCAGGAGGGGGGTCTGCCTGCCCAGATGGACTGGCAGCTCGTAGAGCAGGAGGGTCCTTGCTGCTAGGAGGTGCTCATATCTTCTCAAAGCTGAAGGCTAGGAAATGTGGGAGTGGAAGTGTTGATTGTGCTTGTGCCAATGAGGGATCCAGCTGGGTGCATAGGCCTCTTGTAGGGGTAGGAGTAATAAAAGGAGAGGCTACATACAAAGTGCTTAAGACCCCTGGGTCTGCATTCAGATATCTGGAGTCAGACTAGACCACAGACTTCATCCTTCTGAGCTTCAGTTTCCTCATTTTTGAAATGAGAAGAATAAAATTACCCATCTCATAGGGCTCTGTGTGGCCCCAGGCCTTCCAGAGCACACAGTCCTCTGGACTGGAGGAGAACTTGCCCTGGAGTCACTGTCCCCTGCAGGACCCTGCCAGTCTAGTGAGTTGGGCCGACTCAGGGACCCTTCTGCTGCAGATACTGGGTGGGAACCTTTAGCCCTGCACAGACTGAAGCCCTGGTTTTTCTCTTGGCAGGATCGACAAGACCATGCTGGCGAGTCTGAAGGTCAAGTAAGTAGCCACTTCTTATTCTATAGCGTCAGAGATGGCAGCCAACCATGCTCTCCCAGGGCCCTGGGTCTTCCCATGTTGTGGGAAACACAGTGGGGCTGCTGCATGGTCAGATCTCAGTGGAGGGGGCTTCCCCATTAGAGGAGGCTGGAATGGGCTCTTGATTCTTGGATGTCCAAGGAAGACAGAGTTGGGAATGGAAGCAGCAGGGACCAGTGAGGTGGGAATGTGTACAGTGGGTGTGACTTTGAAGTCACACAAATAGTAGTAAGAAAGATAATTGTCTTTTCTATCATTTTAATTTTTATTTGAAGACCCAATTCCATCAGGTTGTCTTTCAGACATTTCCTATCTACTTGAATAATTGTGCCACACAGTTTCAGAGCCTCATAAAACACCTTTGGTGTGTGTGAGATTAGCTGGTTGTTGATTCACCTGTTATCTAGGCCTCTCTGAGGCTTTCATGGCAGAAGTCCTGCTTGGGCTTGAGAATTATCTGCCTTGGGTTGCCACATCTGCCTGTCTGTCTGGGGAAACCCTAAGGAGGCACATCTCTCTCTTGGATCCTCTGTCTTTCCTTCCCTTATTACCTTTGTTCCTTTTCCCTCTATGTTTCTGCAAACCATTTTGTCTGAATCTTGATCCTCTATTTTTTTTTAAGACTTAACCCATGTACTAGTCAGGGTTCTATGGAGGAACAGAATCAATAGGAAGTATGATTATAAAAAGGGAATTTATTAGATTGGCTTACACAACCAGAAGCAGGATAGTCCAAAATGGCCATCTGCAGCTAGAGAGCTGGAAGAACCAGTAGCTGTGCAGTCCAAAGCAGAAGCCTCAGAACAAGAGATCTCAACAGTGCTACCCTAGTCCGAGACCAAGGCTTCTGGAAACTACCTGGAGAATTACTGGCAGAGTCTGCTTTGAAAGAGTGAAGAAGCAAAAATCCAATATCCGCAGATGATTGAAGCAGCGAACAAGAACCCATTCAAGAAGAGCCGAGCTTGCAATGTATCTGCTTCCTTCTTCTTCCAGCATTTATTCCATCCTATTGGGCAGTGCTGCCCACCCTTAGGGAGGGACTCCACTTCAGTTCACTATCCCACATTCCAGTCATTCCTAGACACACCGTCATGGGAACACCCAGAGGCCTCCTAATCATCAGCATCCCTTAATCCAATCAAGTTGACAATTCAACCCAAGTTTATGAAACTTCTGCATACCTCTTGTGGGGCAATGAAGACAATAACCACCTGCTCAAATTGAGTGAATTGAAAAGAAGGAAAACTCTAGGAGGGAAAAAGTATTGGTCACTAGCTCAAAATATTCTGCCACACGCGAATTAACCCTGCAAGAAGATTCCTCCAGTGAGTTGCCTTTGTCAGAGGTAGCTCTTCTGTGTTGTCACTGACCATCTCTGCAGAAAGGTTTCCCATTCAATTGCAAGGACTGATTGTGTCTCCTTGGATATAGGTCCCTGGGCAAGGTACAGCCCGTCTTGAAGTTTGATATATAAGGGAGTCAAAACAAGGGGCCTCCTACTCTGGTCTGTTTCACTCAAAAAGGTGAGGGTGGGCAGTTAGCAGGGCGAGATGGAGCACAGAATGTTTCTGCTTTTTGAGAGCTTTCAGTCTCTCCTAAATATGATACCAGGGGTGCTGTGGAGAAGTCCTGGAAGACTGCTGGGAGGAGGTGGCTTCTAAAGTTGCAGCAGGACAGCAGGGCCCCCTGTGCCTGGGCTGGCAGGGTGTGGACATTTGTGTGGTCAACGGTTCAGGGTGTATCACCTCAGGCTAGAACACTGAACTTCTCTGGGCTTCAGTTTCCATACCTTTTGTCCCACAGGCACAGCAATGTCTGGCTTTCCAAGAGCTTCCAGAGCATCTCTGAATATTAAATGAGATGTGAGGCATGAAGCATAGTTGCTTTGGGGTGGAGTAGAAGTGTTTCTTTTGGGGTTGTCTTAGGAAATCTAGTGCCAATTCACAAGCATTTGTTGAAGGTCTGTGTGTTTTAACTGGTAAATAAAATATTTATAACTGGGAAGGGAACTAGGTATGAGGTAGAGTGAAGGGCTGGGGGCATGGGCAGTGTTGGGATTGGGGCCCTAGTCAGGTCTCTTGGGTATCTGGGGAACCATCTGAGGGTTTAGGCCCTGGGGAGTGGTATCAAGATGGTGGTTTGGGACAAGTTGTAGGACTGAGTTTCTAGTTGTAATATTCTTTTGATTGCAAGAAATAAAAACCCATTGTATTCTGGTTAAGCGAAGGATGGATTTGTGGAAAAGATGCCAGGGTGCGTTAGGGAACTTAAGGAGAGAAAGTGGAGCTACTGCCCAGGGGGGATTAAACCAGGAACTAGACACCCTATTCTATCAAAATCCCAGTAGTTTCTTTGCCGAAATTGGCAAACCAAACCTGAATTTTATATGGAAACTCAAGGATAAACTTGAAAAAGAAGAACAAGGTTGGAGGACTGTACTCCTGATTTCAAAACTTACTAAAAAGCTATGGTCAGAAAGATAGATATACAGATTAATGGAATAAAATTTGGAGTTCAGAAACCATCACATATACAGTCAAATTATTTTTTAACAAAGGTACAAAGACAATTAATGGAGAAAATAGTCTTTTCAACAATGGTGCAGTGATAACTGGACATCTACATGTAAAGCATGAAATTGGATCCCTCTCACACCATATGCAACAGTTAAATGGTTAAAAGACCTAAATGTAAGAGCTAAAACTATAAAACTCTTGGAAGAAAACATAGGTGTAAATATTCGTGACCTTGGGTAACACAATAGTTTTTAGAAAAGATGCCAATAACTTAAGCAACAACTATAAAAAATAAATTCAACATCACCAAAGTTAAAAACTTTTCTGTTGCAAAGGATACCATCAGGAAAGTGAAAAGACAACCCACAGAAGGGGAAAAACATTTTCAATTCACTTATCTGATAAGGAACTCATACCCACAATGTTAAAGAACTCTTATAATTCAATAATAAAAAGACAACATAATGAAAAAGTGGGGTAACCAGGTGCAGTGGCGCATGCCTGTAATCCCAGCAGCTTGGGAGGCCGAAACAGGAGGATCACAAATTCAAAGCCAGCTTCAACAACTCAGCGAGTTCCTACCCTG
>JAJEJO010005234.1:72042-89504 GCA_020662805.1 Glaucomys volans
GGGCTGGGGATGTAGCTCAATGGTAGAGCACTTGCCAAGCATGTGTGAAGCCCTGGGTTTGATCCCTAGCACCACAAAAACAAAAGCAAAGATTCTTTTTTTTGCGGTGCTGGGGATTGAACTGAGGGCCTTGTTCTTACAAGGCAAGCACTCTACCAACTGAGCTATATCCCCAGCCCAAAAGCAATGATTCTTATAGACATTTCTCCAAAAAAATATATAAGTGGGCAAAAATCACATGAAAGATACTCAACATTATTAGCCACTGGGGAAATGCAAATGAAAGACAATGACATATCACTTCACAAACAACAGAATGGCTGTAATAAAAAAGAGCTAGTCATCAGTGTTGTTGAGGATATGGAGAAATTGGAACTCCATACGTTGCTGACGGAAATGTAAAGTAGTAGGACTCCTTTGAAAAACAGTCTGGCAGTTCCACAAAGTGTTGAAACATGGAGTTACTATATGGCCAGCAATGCCACTCTTCAGTGTATACCCAAGAAAAATGAAAATTAAGTCCACCAAAAAATTTGTAAGCAAATGATCATAGCAGCATTATTAATAATAACCCAAACTGGAAATGACCCAAATGTCTATCACAGATGAATAGATAAGTGAAATGTGGACTAATACTTGACCACAAGAAGAAGTGAAGTCCTGATGCATAAGTAGTATAACATGATTGAAACTTGAAAACTACATGTAAAAAGCCAGATGCTAAAAACCACATATTCTACGATTCTATTTACATGAAATGTCTAGAAAAGGCAGATCCCAAGAGACAAAGTGGATAAGCGATTGCCTAGTGCTTGGGGGTTTGTTGGGAAGGGAAAAGGGGAGTGAAATCTAAATGACACAGGCTTCTTTTTGAGGTGATGAAAATATTTGGAACTAGAAAGAATGGTAATGATAGATAGTGGTTATGGTTGCATGATATTGTGAATACATTAAGAACCTTTGAAAAAGTGCATACACTTAAAAGTGGTATGTAAAATTACATGTCAGCAAAGCTTTTAAAAAAGAGAATCTGATTGGCTCAGGCCCTGCCAGTTGTGTAGTCGTAATCCAATCGTTTAGCTGGAGAGGAGGGGAATTAAACATGGTTGCTGTGGCAGCCTCTGTTTGTGGGAGGGGTTAGTTCTTAGAGTAGAAGGATGGGCTGTGGGCTATGCAGGCAGCATGAGAGGTTGTTGTCCAGGTATCCTTACTTCCCTGGGGGTGAAAAAGATGAACTTCCACCTCCCTCTCCCCCCACATAGCCAGTAGCTCATGTTGATGAGTCTATTGCATTCTATGTTGAGTAGCAGATATTCCTGGGCTATGACCCTTAGTCCCTGAGGCTTGGCTCCCTATCCAGGGACCTAATGTCTGTGACTTCAAGTTGTTATACCTGACAAAAATAAGATCATCCAAGCTGATCATGTAAAGCCAAAAGAAGCCTTTATTTTAGCTGGCCAGGGACGAACTCCCTTACACCTAAAAGCGCTGTGCCAGAGAATCGCACCTTAGTTCTTTCTCGCCAGCATTTATAGGGTGCGGGAAGGGATTAGGGTGGGGCTGACTCTCTCTCTCCCCTGATGGCACTCGAGAATCTTTTTGGGGGATATAACACTTTAATCTGTTTTCTGTTGCTATGACAAAGTCAGCCATGTAAACTCCTGGACCTGTCCCTGAGGCGTGTGGCTCTGAAGATACGAATCTGGCCCCACCATAATTAGGCACTGACTTTATGCTTAGATTTCATTGCACTGCTTTCTGGAGACTTTTCATCCACATCATGGAGCAGGCACCATTGCTTTCTGCAGTTTAGAGATGAGAAAATAGACCCTTGGAGGAGTTAGGAAACTTGTTCTAAGTTCTCAGCAAGTTAAGTTAAGGAATTAGGATTTGAACCAGGTCTATACTTTGCTCTGTCGAGGCTGGAGCTGAGTGGTTCTCAGTACTTGCTTCCCAACCCTGCTCTCCTGCTGTCTTTTCCGTATGTGCCTGGAGGCTGAATGTGTAGAGTCCTTGCTAACAGACGGCCTCTGTCTCAACACTGGCCTTGGGCCAGTCTCTCTGTTCCAGGCCCAGGTTTGAGAGGGGCCTATGATGCCTGAATGAGGAAGACTCCTAGAGGCAAGGACTTACTTAACTGCAGTGGGGCCCAGGGCAGGGGGACACGGAGCCACACAGGAACATGAAAAGAGGGGTGGTAGCAGTGCCATGCAGGAGAGAAAAGCTTGGATTGGCAGGCCCAGGTTATATCCCAGAGGTAACAAATGGGTGAATCATTAACCTCTCTGAGTCTCAGTTTTCTCATCTCTAAAATGGGAGACTTGGGCTAGCGAACAACCTGCTCTCCTCTAGCTTTAACATACTGGTTGACGTGAACAGCTTATACCCTTTTGTATTTCTTCTAGAACCTTGGCTAAGATGATAGGTGCTCACTGCTGAGTAAGTGAAAGTAGGCCATGAATGTCTCTGAGAGCAGAGACTCTGCTTCATTCATCTCTGGTTCCCTAAAGGCCTAACAGTGATGGCATGAAGCAGGTTGTCAGTCTATATTTGTAGAGTGAAGCATGGGCCACAATGCTTAGCCTAACATGTGCTGGTAGAAGAATGGAGAGAAAAAAGCAGAGGCAGGTGGAGGGAAAGAGGCAGGATCAGCATGTGGGGCTCTCCCTTTCTCCATCCTGCTCTAGGGGCCTGCTTGGGACAAGGTCCCTGTCTGCAGTAATTCAGTCATAGATTAATTTTGTCCCGAGGAGAGCCAGGCTGGCAGGGTGAGGTGTCTAGGGTTTTCTCAGGGTATCTCTAGAGCAACATCCAGAGGATGAGAACCTGAGCTGGGAGCTTCAGATATTTTGCTCCATTCCCTGCCCTTCCTCCTCAGAGACTCTTGCTTCTTTGCTAAAGAAGGTAGTGTGTGTGCATGTCTATGTATTTGACTGATGCCTGGCTTCAGCTACCAGAGATGACTGTTGTCTGAGGGACCAGTCACAGGGACTGAATGAGCATGGGGATGGTTCAGGGCAGCCTGTCTCCACTCCCAGGGACACAGTATCTTGCACACACCTGAAAGTGGGGAGGGACCTAGAATTCATTGTCTTGTAGGAAAAAAAATCCAACTTCGATTGATGGTCCTGGCTCTTCCCTGGAAATGGCATCCCTGATAGGAAGAAAACATGTGATTGAACCAAGGTGTGACCGTGTCCTCAGATTTATTCCTTGCAGGAGGAAGGGGGAATCCTGGAGGAGACAACAGCCTGACTGGGGCAGCCATTCGGCTATATCAGAAGACACCACATGACCACTCCTAAAGTGTCTGATTGAATCAGCTAAGAATTCAAAATTCTGTTTAAAACGAGGTGGCCACACAGGGCAGGGGCAGGCAGTGTTTCAGTGTATCTCCCCTTGGCCTATGGAGTCTCCAAAGGCAGCTGCTGGAGACATTGTCCCTGCAGCACAGGGCTTGCCACATTTAAGAAGCTCAGTGTCTTGCTCTACTATAGCCTTCTAAACTCAGGGCTTCTGTTGCCAGTGAGAATTACAAGCAAAATCTAGGTGATTCTTTGTTGACATCTCCCCTCCTGGCTCTCTTGGTGTTAGCCAGCCACATTTTCATGTGAAGTCGTGAGAGCAGAGTCAAAACCCAGGTGTCTGGGGACTACCATCTCCAGCTTAAGAAAGCCCATTCCTCTGTAGGTCACCCCTTGATTCCAATGTGGTGGATCTCTTTAGGCATTGGACCATGATCACCAATTCGGTTCTTTACCTTTGGCCATCAGGACTCTATGTTCACTGCAGATTACAAGAATCCTCAAGGCACGACCAAGATGTTCTAGAACCTCTTGGGACTGACTCATCTTAATTCCTCTCTTATATACCTAGGGCATCTGCTGAGAGTTTGCTGGGGTTGTCAAGGACATGGGGAGCTAGATGTTTTTTTGGGGGAGAAAGCTGAGTCAGTTCAACTAACATTTATTGGGCACTTACATTCCAAGCCCTGTGCCAGGAGTTGGGGGAGGGGTGAAGACAGAGATGAAAAAGACAGTCCCTGTCCACGAGCTTCCAACCCCACAGAGGGACAGATGCACCGATAGTTGCCATAGTAAGTGCTATGATGCCCTCTCCTCCTGGAGACCGGGCAATGCCTGAACTGTCTCTGAGGATGTGTAAGGTCAGTGGGAAAAGGGAGGGGCTCCAGAGAACTGCAGCACGCAGGCAGTGGGTGAAGCAGCTCTAGTGGGAGGACCTGGGAGCTGTTATTCTTGCCAGACAGAAAATAGGGGTGGAGTGGGGGCAGGCTGGACCAGGTCTAGGGTTGTCACTGGGTTGTGCAGAGGGATGGGTTGTTGGGTGGCCTTTTATCTAGGGAAGGAGTCACTGTAGGGTTTAGAGAGGAGGTGCTGAGGCCAGGGTGGGGGCAGTGGGTCTGGAGAGAGAGCTGTGGAGGAGGTGGACTTTCCAGCTGGAGCTGGTTTGGAAGTGGAGAACGAGGGTGTTGGAGGTGATCAAGGTGATGACTCTCAGGTTTCCAGGTGAGTCCTAGGTGGATGTGGGTCCCATTCATGGAGATGGGGACCTCTGAAGTTGAGGTAGTTTGGGGGAGTGAGGGGGCAGAAGACTGTGAATATAAAATCTCCTTTCTCCACTTTCCCTCCTGTGTGGCCATCTTGGATCCTGACCCTTAAGTGGACAGAGGAGCTGCCTCTGGGGGATTGGGAGAGCATGTGTGTGGTCTGTGGTGGTAGTGGTGGGTAGTGCCCTCTTCCTGGTCCTCCAGGCACAGCTGGTGGGCCTGGCTCTGGCCTCCACCCTGCTCAGCTTCTGGAGTACCTTTGGCAGGTGAACTGCAGGTGAGCTCCAGGTGAGCCTTGCTGTCCTGTGACTGGCAGCTGGTGCTCCAGTGGTGCTGAGGGGAGTGTGTCTGTTTCTGTGTACAGTGTCAGACTTTGGGTCATCATTTTCTTCAGGATGGGCCCTGAGCCTGAGAGCAGTGTTGGGGTGTGTGAGCCTGTGTGTGCACTTGCCCATGAAAGTGGACATGAGCTTTGAGGGCCCATGTGGATGCTGCGTGGTGCCTTTTTTGGCTTTAGCAAGTTCCTATGGTAACCACAAACATGTCTGTTTTGGGATTTAGAGTCTGGGGCATGAGTGGCAACAGGGAGAAGCAAGGCAGGCGGGTGCTTAGTTGGCAATTGGGCTGCGGCCTGATTTTATTGCTAGGCACCAGGGGTAGACCTGGAGGTGCCATTTACCAGGTAGCAAGGTCTGCAAACTTCAGGGACCCCTGTGCTTCTGGCCTTCATCCTGGTTGGTCCCCACCATGCCCAGAAAGCCCTGGTGAGTCCCTGTTCTGATTTCTGGGTGGACAGACAGCTTCCCAGGACTTGATCAGGTCTGGTGGGTATCTACTGATGGGCAGGCAGGGAGCAACTGGTAGCCCTGGTCAGTAAGTCCTGAGGATTGGTGCTTTTGTGAGATGGGTCTGGGATGATTGGCAGGAAGGACTGTGCTTATACCTGGAGCTTTGTGAGGGTATTCTCCATGTGGTTGGTGGAGCTGGTGGAGCAGAATGGTACATGGCTGCTGGACACAGTGGTGCATGCCTGTAATCCCAGGGCTTAGGAGGCTGAGGCAGGAGGATCACAAGTTTTAAGCCAGCCTCAGCCACTTAGTGATGCTCTAAGCATCACTTAGCAAGACCCTGTCTCAAAATAATACAATTTGGGTTGAGGTTGTAGCTCAGTGTTAGCGTGCTTGCCTCACATGTGTGAGGAACTGGGTTCAATTCTCAGTACCACATGTGCATACATAAATAAATAATTAAATAAAATAAAAATCCATTTACAACTAAAAAAATCTAAAAAAAAAAAAAATTTAAAAGGGCTGGGAATGTGGCTCAGTGGTTAAATGCCCCTGGGTTTAATCCCCAGTACCTAAAAAAAAAAAAAAAAAGAGAATGGGATATGGTTAACTATGTTAGCGTGGGGGGCAAGGACAGGGAGGTGGGAGAGAATGTCCATGGGCCAGCCTGTGTCCCACCAGCCCAGGCCCAGCCAGCCCTGGGGGCCTCCCCAACTCCATTCAGCTCCCTGAATCCTTGCATGTCTCGGGTTTCTGGCCATCTACTTGGACTTTCTAACAGGTCTCCCAACCCAGAGCCCTGCTCTGTCCTGGATGGGAGACTCATATTCTGGTGGAAGAGGGGTCTGAAGAGCTCTGTTGGACTTACTAGGGCCTGGATTTGGCTAGGGCTGGGGAAGAATTGTTCCTGCTGGGCTTTGGAGAAAGGCCTTTGACTCCCTAGACTATGAATCCCTTGTGCTTTTTGTCCACACTCTGTGGACCCTTGGTGGATCAGGACGCCCCCTTCCCAGCTACCATTGGGACAGGTACCCGGGCAACACTCACAGGCCATACAGAGAGGAGTTGGTGTCTGGGAGCAGGTGGTGCCTGCCTTCTTCTGCTCCTTCCTCCTGCTGGCTCCTCTGGGAGTATCAGGAAGGCACATAGATGCCCCCTGCATTGTGCTGGGAGGGCCCCTCCCCCCAGGAGTCCTGGGTGGGACTCTATGAGGCTCTGCTGAGATAGCTGGTCATGTAGCAGGAATTGCTGGCTCTGGTTGTGGGACTGTGGTCCTGCTGAAACCACGGGGAGCAAGGATATGGATGTTCTGAGCTTTGTCTGGACCATCTAAGCCTTTCTGGGAGGCAGAGTCCAGAGCTTAATCCTTGGGAGCATTGAGAGAGCAGGAGGGGAGCCTTCAGGAGAGATCCTCAGATTTCTGGAGTCTTAGGGCTTGAGATAAAGATATTCAAATTAGCCACTAGTGAATTTCCTGTGCCTTTGAAACTAGTCACTCAGCTTGAACTTTGTTACCTCTAGTGACAGGGAGCACATTACCTTGCAAGGATGCCTATTCCATTGTAATGCTGCTCTGCTTGTTCAAAGCTGACCATTATTTTCATCTGAATCTAACTGCCATTGCTTAGTTCAGTCTTATCCCTTGGCTTCCCAAACCTGCTCCTAAACAAGCTAATCCTTCTTTCACCTGAGAGCCCTTCAGATATAGAAAGGTGGCTCTTTTCTCTTCCCTTAGGTGATCATCCCTGGACTCTTTGACTGTTTTTACGATTCCTTAGTGTCTGGGCTGACCGGAGTTTAGATTCTCCAGGCAGCCTGCAGGAGCCCCAGGGACATGAGGAGGGACAGCTAAAGGTCATGGGTTTTAACCTCCTTAATTAGAGGTCATGTTCCTAAGCCTCTAATGGGCAGGAAGGTGGTGAATGTGGGATCAGAACATGAGAGTCCAGCTCTCCATCTTGGTGACCTCCGTGACACATTGTTCCAGCTCCTCTCCATCAACTCCATTTGCAGCTTTTTGATTTAGGACTTCATCTCTTTCTGAAGAGAGACCCAGATGCTGGCAGGGATTCAACTATGGGGCGGGGCCTGGGGGCACTGGTGAGCAGGTGCCTTGTCTAGAAGGACCTGGCAGCCCTTGTAGGGCCTGGCCCATGCGCACATATGGAATGCTGGTCTACCTCAACTAATCATTCACTTTACAGGAGCTGCTGGAAATCTGGAGTTTTAGGCAAAATCTTGACAACTACTTCAAGAATTTAAAAAGCAGATATGTGTGAATTGGGGTATAGCTCAGTGGAATGGTAGAGTGCTTGCCCTGGGTTTGATCTCCAGCACCAAAAAAAAGAAAAAAAAAAAAAAAAAGAAAAGAAAAGAAAAAGGGGGTTAGGCGTGGCCTTTCTTTCAGGCCAATTCAGCTTGTCAAGTTGCCTGCCTGCCACCTGTGCCCGTAGGTCTCATTTCCTATTTCTCTGTGACTGATTCCCAAAACCCTCTCCCCAGGTTGCTTCTCCCTCTCTCTGTTCTCACCCACTTTGCCACTGCCTGGTCATTTCTGGCTGCATTCCCAGACTGCACTCCCTCTCAATTAACCTTTTCTCTCTTTCAGATCCAGTTCTTCCTCTGTCACTGGGTTGAGAAGCCTCTGAGTCACGGGGGGTTGGTCTTCCTGCCTCCTAGTTCAGGCCCATTATCTCCTGCCCAGACGGTGACAAAGGCTGTCTCTAATTAACCTCCTCCTCCAATCTCTGCCAGCTCTGACTAATTCATCATCTCCAAAGCCAGCTCTAGTTCTGCCCTGTGCTTGCAGAGCCTGATCCATGGCTGACCTTATTGATGCTTATTCCACACTGGCTTGTGGTCTCTAGGAGGCTGGTGCAGGAATGGTGCCCTCCCCTGCTGGTGGGACGCTGGGCAGTTGTGGTTGTGTGTATGCCCCAGAAACTTCTCTTTATGACATGAGCATCCACTATCTTTGAATCCACAGCACATTTGATCCTGCTCATTTCCTTGACACAGTGGTCTTCACATATTTCTGCATTTTAGTGTCACCAGTGGGGAGGGTTTTTTTTTTTTTTTTTTTTAAATTCTGGTGCCCAGGTTGTACCTAATTCCAATGAAATCAGAATGTCTGGGGAGAACTCAGCATCTGTACTTTTTAAAGATCCCCAGGTGATTTCAATGTGCAGTGAAGTTTGGGAACTGCTGTCCCAAGTGATGGTTGTCTGGGTCTGGTTGTCAGACTGGAGGATCAAATGAGCTCCAGGAGGGTGAGTCACCCCAGCCAAGGTTTATAGCATTGTTTTTAGCTGGATGATTCCTTGTGATGGGGGCTCTCCTGAGCATTGTAGAATGTTTAGCAGCATCTTTGGACTCTACCTACTAGATGCCAGCAGCCCACCTCCTAGTTGGGACAATGAAAAATGTCTCCAGATATTGCTGAACTTCTGGGGACAGCGTTATACAATCCTTTATAGCATTCTCAAATACATGCAAAAGAAAAGAACACCAACCAGTGAGCTCCATCTTAGTGGATAGTGTGTGGGCTTTGGAGTCAGGCAGCCTCTGTTGGAATCCTGACCCCACCAGCTGGGTGATCTTAGGCAAGTTATGTAACCTCTCTGTGCCTCAGTCATTTCTAGTTTTGTTTTCTTGCAACTGTCTCTCCTCTTGACCTTTAGCTCTAGCGACAGGGCACTGTCCTCCTTTCTTGTGCTGCTCTGCTGCACGAAATACCTTTACTTCTTCCTCCAACATCAGCATCAGGCCTTGTTGACATCCTGCCTATTTTTCCAGGGCCAGCCCTAGATGTGCTTCCTCCACACACACCCAGCACCCCCTTCCTGGAGCAAAAAGTCAGGGGTCGAAGGTAGCTCCTCTTGTGAGGGGTGGTCAGGGGGTTTCTGTCTGTGTCCCTCTGCTCTAGAGGCCTGAGGCTGTGGGAGCCTGTTGAGTGCTCAGCCTGACCTCCCACATTGTTTACTGCTCCCAGGTTCCCACATTGTTTATTGCTCAGGTGAGGTGGCTGTCCTCTCCCTGCCTCCAGCTGAGCTGTGAACCAGCAGATTACCACAGTGAGAACCCTCCACCCCGAGGCCAGCTCATTCTGAGAGGGTGGGGTAGGCGGAAATCCGTGCCTGGCAGGCCACAAAGCCACATAACTGACTTTTTGGGCCCTGCCCTAGAGGGAGGTGTGTGATGACAGCCACTGGCCCTTTCTTGGGTGCTTTGCTGCTAGAAGATGCCATTTGGAATTGAGGAGCTCAATTCTGGATTCAGGAAGAGGACTCTGGAGATGCAACCCTTGTCCCCACCCTGCCATATCCTATTCAACCTCATCAGCCAGGGGAGCCCAGGGTGGATCAATGGCTGCCTACCATGGTGGCACTGCAGAACTCTCTAGGGGACAAGGTTAAAATGCAGTTTCTGTGGGCCCACCTGGGACATTCTGTTTCATTAGGAGCAGCCCAGGAAATCTGTGTTGCCAGGGCCAGAGGTGGTATTGACCATGGAGCCAGGTTGCAGCTTCGTGGGAAAACAGTCCTTTTAAAGCACTGTCCCCCACCATGTAGACTCAGCAGTTAGGCTTGTGGGTTCTGGGTGACCTTCTGCAAGCCACACAACCTCTGTGCCTAGTTTTTTTTTTTTTTTTTTTAACCCGGGGATAATCTTAGTGCCTGTATGTGGGTACTACTGCCGTGAAACATGGAGCACAGGGCCTAGTACATGCTTGACAAAAGCTCCTTGCCTTAATATTTCTGATATTACTAATAATGGTCCTGGGCTTTGTGATCACTGAACACACGTAACGATGTGACACGTCCACATATCTGAAGACGTACCCACCTATACCCACATGGGTAAACTGGACTGATGTGCACCCGGATCTGAGCCTGTCTGCTGAGGATGGAGGTGTGTGTAGGGGTGATACACAGTCACTGGATGGATGGGGCCACGAGGGCAGACCTGTGTGTACACAGGGCCCTGACCAATGGGGCTTTTCTTTTATTTGCATGCTGACATTATTCTGGAGTTAGCAGTACCTTGGCTGAGCTCTGGGAGCCCAAGGTGCCCCCTTGTTTCTATAGCAACCACCTTACAGTAAAAACAGGAGAAGGAGGGAAGAGATGGAGAAGCCAGAGCCAGCTTCCAGGGGCATCCTGCCTGCTGAGGAACTCGCTCCCAGGTCCTCATCACACGAAGCCTCTTTCCTTCTTCTTTTTTCCTTTTTTTAAAGGATAATGACACGGCAATCCTCAGATCCAGAATTTACAGTTGCTTCACATTTTTCTTTTTTTCAGTTCCCAGGGAGCAAACCTAGGGATGCTCTACTACTGAGCTACATCCCCAGCCATTTCTAGTTTTCTTTGAGACAGGGTCTTGCTCAGTTGCTGTGGCTAACCTTGAACTTCTGATCTTCCTGCCTCAGCCTACCAAGTCACTGGAATTATAGGCATGCACCACTGCTCCTGGCATTTTTTTCCCCCTGAAGTGCAGGGAATAGAACTCAGGCCTTCCCTCATGTCGGGCTGGTGCTTGACCACTGAACTATGGTCCCCACTGACAGTTGGCAGTAGTTTTTTTCTCATTTTCTGTTAATTGTTTTTATTATGATGAAATATATATAACAAAATTCACCACTTTAACCATTTTTAAGGGTACTAGTCTTTCATTACATACAGTCTTGTTGTGCAGCCATCATTGCTGTTCATATTTAGAACCTTTCATCACCCCAAATGGAAACAGTACCCATCAAACACTGACTCTCCATTTCTCTTCCTTTCTGCCCTGCAACCACCATTCTGCTGTCTGACTGTGAATTTGACTCCTTTGCAAAACTCTATAAGGGAAATTGTGCTTTTTTTTTTTTTTAAATTTTGGTGTCTGGCTTATTTCACTTGGCATGGTGTTTTCAGATTCATTTATTTTGTAGCATGCATCACAATTTCCTTCATTTTCAAGGCTCAATAATATTCCATTGTACATCTATACCACGTTTTGTTTATCCAATCACCTGTCAATGGGTACCTGGTTTGTTTCTACTTTTTGGCTTTTAATAGTAGTAAATAATGCTACTCTGAACACTAGTGTGCAAATATCTGTTTGACTCCCTGCTGTTGATTATGTTGGGCTGATAGTAGGAGTCGAATTGCTGGATCATATGGTGAACTGTCCATAGGCCAGTTGTAATAGGGTAGTGGAACAGGTTGCAGAGAGACCAAAGAAGACACCTGGAGGGGAGTATGAGACATAAGGTTTATTGAGAAATATGGGGATGATCCAGAAGCTACGGCTGGACAAGTAGCACCTCTGTTTCTCACAGTACCTCTGATGTTTCATCAGAAAGTAGTGCCTCTCTCCTTCATGGCGCTTCATCTGGTGGTGGCTGACTAGATGAGCACTTATCCTCTCCATGGTGATCTGGTCTATACTGGTCATCCAGGGAGGTGACTTTTATAAGTTAGGTTCAGAAGCAGTGACATCATCAGCTTAACTTGCTTTTTCCCATTGTTTGACCAGCATCCCAAAGAACTTTTCATTCATTCAAGAAAGTAGCTTTCTACAGATGACACTGACTTGCCTGAATTCCCTGCATAGGTTGGAGAAGGTCAGTGTCCTTTGAGATATTTATCTGGACATTCTGGCCCAGACTAACTTTTGTTGTTCCCTTAACTTGGCTATGTTCTTGGGAGTGCTGGGACACTTCAGGAACTGGGTGTTTTGTTGTCTTCCTTCTCTCTGAGAATGACAATATGGAAATACTATGTATAACTTTTGTTAAATTAAAGGAAAACACCATCACTGATAAAGTTCCCTTAATCACTTCTTCTTGACCCCATTCTGTCTGTCCCACTCATAGACGTGACTACCATGAGAAAACCAACCCACCAACCAAACACATTTGCTGTGTTTTTTCTCATTTTATGTTTTTCTGATGTTCACATCCATAGTATCTAGAAACGCTGTGTAGTTTTGTGTGTGTGCAATTCACCCACTGATCCTTGGTTCTACATCATGGATTCAACCAACCTCAGATTGAAAATATTTTAAAAATTGTGTCTGCACTGCATATGGTGTGATTAGTCCCTAAATGATACAGTATAACAACTGTTTACATAGGGTTTCCCTTGTATGAAGTATTATAAGTAATCCAGAAGTGATTAGGACGAAACAGGAGAATGTGATGGGTTGTGTGCAAATATCCACCATTTTATCTGAGCACAGAATTGAGTACTGTGAACTTTGGTATTTGTGTGGGGTCCTGGGAACGGTCCCTAATAGATGCCGTGGGTTGACTATTGGAAAAATTTACATATGTGACATCCTTTTGAATTTCTTTGATATGATGTTCTGTTGCCATACTGCATGGATTCAGACCTTGGTTCTGCCACTTACTGGCTATATGACCTTGGGTTGGGCAGGTTATTCAATCTCTCTGTGCCTCAGTTTCTTGGTGTGTAAAATGGGACTAGTAACAAAACAAGCTCTCTGCCCAGTGCTTAGACCAGTGCAGGGAGCAGTTCATCAGATGGGATAGCTGCTGTTACTATTAGAGTTCTGCATTTGTGCCTATCTATCTGGTTTTTGGAATGTCTGGATTCCTTCTTTTTAATTTCCATGCAGTATTTATGTAGTATTTATTTTTATAAATATATCCCTTTTTGGTATTCTTTATTGTACCCTGATCACTGGATGCTTAGGTTGGGTTGTTTCCTGAGATTGCATTGTAGACAGTGCTGTGCTGACTGTCTCCACTTGAACTCTGCATTTGTGAAAGATCCCTCTGGGAGGGACCCAGGAGTGAGGCTGCTGGGCTGCAGGTCTATGAGGTGTTGGCAGATTTTCCCCAGGAGGTGTTTTACCACTCACACTCCTCCTAGGGGTCCAGGAGGGCTCCATGGGACTCTTTTTTTTTAAATTTTTTTCTTGTGGTGCTGGGGATTGAACCCAGGGCCTTGTGCTTGCGAGGCAGGCACTCTACCAACTGAGCTATACCCCCAGCCCTTCCATGAGGCTCTTATTCCCTAAATCCTCACCAAAACTTCCTTCCCCTTCTGTTCTTTCCCTTCCTCTCCTTTCCTTTGCAGTGCTGGGGTTTGAACCCTGGGCCTCCCTAATGCTACACAAGCCTTCCGTCACTGAGCTTCATCTCCTGCTCTTCACCAATACTTAATGTTCACATCATTTGGACCAACACCTTTTGTTTAATTCGCTCTACAAACATTAATATAATTTTGAATAAGTTATTAAAAACACCCCTGGCCCAACTGTCAGATCATAGTCTGTACCTCCTTTTAGTCCCTCTCTGCAGGCCTTGGGGGATGTTCTTATATTCTCCTTTTTTTCTGAGCCAGATCACAAACATTTCCCCATATTGGTACAGTTTTTTTTCCCTTTTTAAAAATAGCACTTTTCTGTTTATAAAAATAGTACATGCTCATTGTAGAAGACTTTGAAAATATGTGCAAATATTAGGATGAAAAAATAAAAATAACTCATGACCTACCACCAATGTTTTCATTTTAATGTGTTTCTTTACAGTCTTTTATGTTTTTAATTTCCTTTAAAAATTTATTACATAATGACACTTTTCAACATTAAGTATTCTTTAAAAACATGATATAAAATGTCACATACCATCCTATCCTTATGAGACTCCATAATTTATTTAACTGTTGCTTTATTTTTAGATATTAAAGTTGTTTTCAATTTCCAACTATTAACAATGCTGCAAAAACCCTTGATATAAATCTTTTGGCTAGCTACCACTTAAGTATTTTCATTTTTTTCTTCCTTCCTTCCTTCCTTCCTTCCTTCCTTCCTTCCTTCCTTCCTTCCTCCCTTCCTTCCTTCCTCTCTCTCTCTCTCTCTCTCTCTCTCTCTCTCTCTCTCTCTCTCTTTCTTTTCTTCTGGTGCTAGGGATCAAACTCAGGATTTTGCACATGCTGAGCAAGTGCTCTACCACTGAGCTATACTCTCAGCTCTATTTTTTTTTTTTAAAGAAAATATGTCTTATTTACTCTTGCTCATTTTTCTATTGGGGTGTTCATCTTATCTTTTCTTATTGATTCCTACAAGTTCTTGTCTTATCAATTTTGCTAGGGTTTTTTTTTTTTTGGGGGGGTGGGTATTGGGATTCAACTGAACTATGGCCTCACTTTTTTTATTTTGCAATAGATTCTCACCAAGTTGCTGTGGCTGGCCTCAAATTTGTGATGTCTTCCCTCAGCCTCCTGAGTTGCTGGGATTATAGGCCTATACCATCACACCCAACTTCTGCTAGCCTTTTGTTGTTCATACTTTTTTCCCCAATAATCTTTCTCAGTTTGCTCTTTGCCCTTAAGATTGACTGTTTTTTAGTGTTAAAGTTTTAAAATTTTAGATAGTAAAATCTGCTGATCTTTTCATTTGTGATTTTTTTTAATTACTTTTATGCTTGAAAAAGTTCCCTATCCAGAAAGTTAATGATTCCCTATGTGTTTTTTCCCCTTAACAATTTGATTTTTTAAAAATGTTTGATTATTTCATCCATCTGGAATTTAGTTTGAGATAAAATGAGAGATGAAATTATAATTTTGTTCTTTCCAAATGATCATCCAGTTGTTCCAGTAGTAGACTTCAACAAAATTTTCCATTTTCCCTACTACATTTTTATATATTTTAAGGTATATTTCGGGGCTTCTGTTTGATTCCATTGGTCAATTGTTGAATTTTTATAGGATCAGAGGAGGTGAAAAGAACAAGGTGTGCTCAAGTGATACGAAGTAAGGCTGGAGTCTGGGAAGAGTAAGGAATCAGGTCCAAAGAGAGAGGCCTGGCCTGTGGTGCTGGGCCTTGAGGCTTTGGTTCTGGAGTGTGTGTTTTATTTGTTGAGCTATGGGGAGATATTTTGGAGGTTTTGAGTAGAGGTGTGGAGGGACTCCAGCAAAACTTTCCAGGAAGGTCACTGGGGCTGCCAGGGGAACCCAGTGGAACTCTATTAGACACAGGAGGACATGGACCAGCAGCTGCCCAGGAGAGAGATGAAGGTGGCTTCCAGTGTTGGGTGGAAAAGCAGATGGCTACAAGATGCTATAGGAAGAACTTGCAAAATGTGGAACCTGGCTAGACTTGGAGACAAGGAAGGAAGTATATATTCTCCAGCCTGGCATCTGGGTGACCCAGATAATTATTCCATTAATCAGGATTTTTTCAGATTGGCCTAATAATAATTTTAGCCAACTCTCAGTGCTTACTCTGTGCAATTGAGTGGTGTGAAATGCTTTCATCTGCCCCCTCTTGATCCCTACCCTATCCTTATGAAGTATTTGCTCCAGCTCCTATTTTACAGATGAGGAAAATACAGCTCAGAGAGGATGTCACTTGCTTAAGGTCACACAACTAGTAATATGGGAACTAAGCAGTTTTTCTGCCTTAAAATCTGTGCTTGTGCCTGTAGGAAGGAGGCACAGAGATGTTCTTGGTAACCTTCAGTCATGCTGGATTCCTGTTTTTCCAGGGTTGGGGTGCACAGCATTCTGGAAAGTTGGCTTAGTGACTGGGACCTGGTGGCAATTCTGGTAGCCTGATGCCTCTTGTCCCTCAGTAGCAGTTGTCCATTGCTTCTTACTGCCTTCTTTTATTGTGTTTTGTATTCATATGCCCTAAAAGAGGACCTGAATTGTCATGGTCTGATTGGTCTAGACTCTGTGGAAGTGTCCAGAACCTAGTTCAAACGAGTCTGAGTAAAATGAGGGTGTCTTAGTTTTTGTGACTGGAAGGTCTAGGGGTTGGTCCATCTGGCTTGAGGCATATCTAGAGCCCAGGACTCAAACAGTGTTCTAGACAAGTTGGGTGTGGTGGTGCACACCTGTAATCCCAGTATTTTAGGAAGCTGAGGCAGGAGGTTAGAAAGTTCAAGGCCAGCCTCAGTAACTTAATGAGACCCTGTTTGGGGAAAAAAAAAAAAAAAGGTTGAGAACTGAAAATGTAGATCTGTGATAGAGCGTCCTTGGTTTCAAGAAAACAAAACAAAATCCCCCCACCCCTGCTAGTGATGTCCAATATAGCAGCAGCCATTGGATATGTATAGCAATTTGAATTTAAATTAATTAAGTATAATTAGAAATTCAGTCTCTCATTTGCACTGGCCACATTTCAAGTGCTCAGTAGTCACATGTGGCTAACGGCTACTGTATTGGACAGCACAGATACAGAATATTTCAGAACATTTCCGTCATCTCAGAAAGTTCCATAGGACAGCATTGGTTGAGACTGAAAACCAGCGTCTCCTGAGGATTTCCAAGGGCTGGACAAGCCCAGATATCCTACCCAGTCTGTGACCTGTCATCTGCTGCAGAAATGCTTCTAGACCCCCAAGACAAAGTGTCTGAGATGCGCAAATTCAGTACCACTAGGTGGCGCCAAGGAGGTGGCCTCAAGCTGGCATCTGGCAGCTGGCAACGCACATACAGCCCCCTGCCTCCTTGGGCCTGAGGCCAGGGACAGGGAGAACTGTCACCTTAAGTGTGACATCCATTTCAAGTGTAACATCTCGTGGGCCCTGACATCTCCTGCATACACACTCAGACCCGCACTAGGGTACCTGCATTCAGACATGACCATGCAAGGTCACTCAGGGCCACACATACACCCACCTAGTCACATCTGCTTTCATAAACAACATCCCCCAAAGGCACAAGCATACCACATATATTATAATAGCTGTAGTTCCCCAGTACTTGCTGTGTTTCCTCATGCCATCCTCACTGGCCTGGCAGGTGACTCCTCTTACTCCTCCCGTTTTAAGATGGAAGAAATCAAGGCTTGGTTCCATGCTGATAGGAGATGAAGTCAGGGTTCCGCAGGGCTGTCTGACTCCTAGGCTTCTTCCTCCCGTTCTACCTGGTGAGCCCACGTGATCTCGCTCAGGCACACCATTTCAGGTGTGGACTGATTTTTGCTCCACACTTCACAGACACATTGAGGCTGCTGGTCCCTCTTAGGCTGGATGTGGATCCTGGGAGAGGGGCACACAGAGGAAGTGAAACCAAGAGAGTCATGATTGTTGCTCCCCAGGGGTGTGAGGCACAGAAGTGTGCCTCTTTTCTTTCTTTTTTTTTTTTTTT
>JAJEJO010005234.1:94504-188048 GCA_020662805.1 Glaucomys volans
TAATGATGGCTTGAACAGATGAGGGAGAACTAGACAGCAAAAAAGATTGCATAAGACAGCAAAAGAGCTCACTGTGGACAATAATGTGAGGGGATCTTTTTCATTGACAAAAATAAAATGTTTGTCCTCTTACCCCATGAACTTTGAATATATGTGTGTATGTGTGAATGCGCGCATGCACATATGTATATATATATATATATTTTTCTTTTCTTTTTTTTTTTAAAGGTGCTGGGGTTTGAACTCAGGCTCTGGGTTCAATCTCTGGTACTGCAATAAAACAAAACAACTGTGTAGTGTTTCACTGGGTGGATTTAGCTTTAGAGATTGATTCTTTAAAGAAATTTAACTTTACATTTCACAGGTCATATAAAAATACATTTTCCTAGCCAGGTGTGGTAGTGTATACCTGTAGTTCCAGCTACTTGGGAGGTTAAGATAGAGGTTTGCTTGAGCCCAGGAATTTGAAACTAGTCTGGGAAATACAGCTAGATCCTGTCTCAAAAAAGTAAACAAAATAAGTCAGGTACCTCCCTGTAATCCCAGCTACTCTGGAGGCAGAAGCAGGAGGATTGCAAGTTCGAGGCCTTCCTGGGCAACTTAGTGAGACTCTATCTCAAGATATAAAAAAAAAAAAAAAAAATGAGCTGGTAATATGGCTCAGTGATGGAATACTCCTGGGTTTAACTTCCAGTACCACCAAAATAAATAAATAAGTACATACATACATACATACAGACAGACAGACAGACATTTTCCTTTAAAAGAATCAGATCCTTAAAGATAAAGTCTCTTGTGGTCAGGAATGTCAGTCCCTTTCTCTATTCCCGAGAGTACCCACTGTACCAAGTTTGGTACACATTTTTCTACCTTAAAAAACAAAACAAACAGTTTTATGTGCATCTCAACCCTTGATGTCCATATGAAGAGACTTGTCTCATTCCTTCTAACCACTGTATTGAGTCCAGCTTGGGAAAAGAACACACCCTAGTTGTCTGTTTCTCCTCTAAAGATGTTTCTAGTATGGTTTTGCTCACACAAATGCAGCAGTGTCTCTACACATGTGTGAGTGTTTATCTGGGCTTGAGCAAATCTTGGAGAGGAGATTATGGGGTCAGAGGGTAGGACTTTTTACTTTAATAATCCTGTTGAATTGCCTTCCAAGTTCTGTGCCCATCACTGGCAAGAGTGTACATTTCCCTCCTCTGGTATTGCACTTCCCTGACTTTGCATCCTCTGAGCTTCTCCCTCTACACACTGCCCGCCCAGCCTGACAAAGCACAGTCCTCTGCGAGTCAGGTGGACTCTGGCCTCTGAAGTCCTTGCACCACCTGTTCGGGGTCTTTGCAGGATGGTCTGTGCCTGAGAATATCCTCAACTTTCCCCTTTTCAGAAGCCCTGGGAGTCCAAAGAGCTTTACCAACCAGGGAGGTGGCTGGAGAGGACACTGGGCTGATCACATTGACTTCCCTAGACAAATTTGGACAGGTGGCATTTTATCTGATCATGGTTATTTATCTTTTTTTTATGACCCCTATTTCATTTTATTGTCATTTTTTATTAATGCATTTTAGCAATACAGAACAATGGGTTTCATTGTGGTGCTTTTATACAAGCAGTTAACACTTGTATCACACAAGTTCTGTTCTCAGTGCCCCTCGGGGAAGCCACAGCTTGGAGCCTGGCTGATCCAAAGGAGTCAGCCAGTTTTCACTTGGCTAGTCCAGGGTTGTTGCCTGTCAATCTCAAACTCAGGGTCAAGTTCTAAGAACTGAGTCCCTGAAAGGCCTAAAATCAGGCAGTTGGGTAGGAGGGATTTGATCTTAGAGATAGTTTCTGTTACTTACACCTGCCTCCTGAGAAAGAACCTTAAGATAGAGAGGATCATCTGGTCTAGGCTTCTACCTTCATTTCTTAAGCCCTTCCGTACAACTAAATCCTTCCTCATCTATCCAAACCCATCCATAATATCTAGTATGTGTCTATAGCAACTGGAATAGAAGCCTTCACTCTCCAGTAAGAAGACAGACTACAAGAGGGACATACTGATGATGAGAGGACACGTTTGGACTAGGAGCTGGTTCTGCTGGCTCCAGGCCCAGTGCTCTTTGCCTACCCATTTGCTATGTTGCAGAATGCATGACTGCATGTATGTATGTGCATGGTCCTGCATGGGTGAAAGCATGTGCATATGCAGAGTTGGAAGCAGGTATAGGTAAGGATAATGGACTTTAAATTTTTTTTTCTTTTGAAAATTACCTATCTGCACAAATCTTAGAAGAATAGTGTTTACCTAGGGTCACCTGGGTTTACCTAGCATCCCCAGGTTTCACATTTTGCCACAAGTGTCCACTCATCCCTGGTCTTTTTATTTGGAGACAGGGTCTTAATAAGTTGCTGAGGCTGGCCTTGAACTTGCAATCCTCCTGGGTCAGCCTCATGAGTTGCTGAGATTACAGGCCAGTGCAACTGTTCTTGGCTACCTCTCACTTTCTCTGTAGAATGGTAGTTAGTTAGTTGTCACCATGACATACCATACCAATATATTTCAGTGGATATCTCCCCAAAATAATGTCCTTCTCAGACATAACTGCATTACTGTTATCACATATTTAAAAATTCATGGGCTTGGCATACAGCTCAGTGGTAGAGTGCTTGCTTAGCATGTGTGACCCTGGGGTTGATTCCCAGTTTTGCCAAAATTTTTTCATATTAATTTAATAATATCCATTAAGTCCATATCCATATGTCCCCAAGTTTGAATATGGACTGTATATTTGACTGTACTGTTATCTTATTGTTAATGGCCACTCATTGCACTTGGTTGTCACATCTCTTTCATTTCTTTAAATAGAACAGTGGACCTGGCAACATTGTTTCTTGAATGTACCACATTTTGGATTTGTCTAAATGTTCCTTTTTTTTTTTTTTTCAAACGTCTTCCTTGAAATGTCCTTGATTTTATAGAAGAAAGATG
The DNA here is from genome assembly GCA_020662805.1 of Glaucomys volans. Classification (NCBI taxonomy): domain Eukaryota; kingdom Metazoa; phylum Chordata; class Mammalia; order Rodentia; family Sciuridae; genus Glaucomys; species Glaucomys volans. Next base: position 97,482 of record JAJEJO010005234.1, read on the forward strand.
AAATGAGTGGCCTGCATGCTGACAGTGAAAACAAAGGGAAAAATTTCTGTTTTATGCCACCCCTGTAGGGCTGAGAGGACTCTGCAAAGACTGTCTCTGAGCCTGTCACTTGTGGAATGCATTGATGCATGTGGCTGTATTTGGGGTGGGGAAGCAGCCCTAAGGGTTCCTCCTGAGAAGGCTTTCCCATGGCCCTCTTTGGGGGATGCTCACCTCAGGTGAACATGGGTGTGGCCTTCTTACCTAAAGCTATTATTTTGCTCTTCCATGTACCTCCTTGTCCACTGGGTAGAGAGGTATGCTATATTAATTAATTAGGTTACTAATGACAGAAATGTATATCAAACCAACATAAGGAAAAAAAAGATAACAAAAGGAAAAATGAAATCCAAGAAGACTGTTAACTATTATAGGTGATAAGCTGAAAAAAATGACATTCAGGAATGACTGGATCTAGGTGGGTCAGACAGTTTCATCAAACAATCTGTCTCCATCTCTTGGCTCTACTTTCCTCTGCATTCAATTCATTCATGGGCACTTCTCCTCTCATGTTTCAAGGCAACCACCCACAGCTTCAGACTGCCACTTAGGAAACCTCAATGGTTTTTTTTAAAACTTCTTTCTTTGGTGCAAGTAAAAATTAGGTGTTCATTTATTTGGACCAGCTGGGCTTATATGCTTATCTCTAAAGCAAACCCAGTCCTTGCCTTTTGAATTTTGTGAGCATCAGTCTATGAGGACCTTTTGTGTCTGGGTCTCAGCTCTGCTTCTTAGTAGCTGTGAGATCCTGGACAGAAGATCTCGGTTTAGTCATCTAGCAAATGGGGATGAGATTTAAATTCCTTCCTTACAGAGCTGTGTGTATGCAGTGGATCACAGAAGGAAAGTATTTGCATAGTGGAAAATGCTGAATGGGTGGTGGTGGTGCCCTGCAAGGTGCTTCTGCTTTCAGGTGAGCAGGGCCTTCCCTTGCTCCTGGGGCAGCCAGGATGGGACTTGTGGACCATAGACCCCTTGGAGTGTGTGGGGTGATCTCTCCATAGACGACCATAAATGACAAAGGGACAGTCTGAGCCCTTCATTGTCTGAGCTCCGGATGAGAAAGGGAAGTTAAGTGGAAGTAGTTGGGCTGGCACAAAAATTCCCAAATTGGAACTGGGAGAGGTGACATTAGGTGACACCAGGATGCAGATTGCCTGACACTGATGGATCAGAGAAAGCTATTTATTTCCTTTTCAGCTTTCTTCAGTGCTTCTCTCAGCCTCAAGGGGAACATCTCAGTTAGGTGCGATTTGGTCTTTCACACCTAACACTTGCTAATCTCCTTTCTTAATAGAGAGAGCTGGGCTTAGTCAGGTCTTGGTTTGGCAGCAGTGTTCAGTTAGCTAGAGTTTAATGACGTCATTTAACTTTCATTATATTTACTTTTTTAAATAGACTTAGTTTTTTTAGAGCAGATTTGGATACAGAAAAATCAAGATCTTATAGATTCTTCCCATGCAGCCTGTAATCCAGCTTCCCTTTACATTAGTGTGCTACATTTGCTTCGATTAATGAACTAATTCAGATATATCATTATTACTGAAAAAAGATAATAGCTTATTCATATTTTCTTAGTTTTTCCATACCGTCTTTTTTATGTTTGTAGATCTCATCCAGGGTTCCACCTTGCGTGTAGTTGTCACGTGTCCTCAGGGTCCTCTCTGCTGTGGCAGTTTCTCAGTCTTGGTTTATTTTTGATGACTGTGACAGTTTCAGGCACTTCTAGTCAGGTATATTGGAGGGATATTGAAGAATGTCTCTCATTATGTTTTTGTCCCTCATGATGAGGCTGGATTTGTGAGTTTGGGGGAGGAGACCCCAGGTTTAGATGCTATTTTCCTCTTGTCACATGGAGGGTGCATCCTATCAACATGACTGATCCCTGCTGATGTTGACCTGGATTACCTGACCAGGGTGTGTTTTGTCAAGTTATTTATTTATTTATTTTGCTGTGGGTCTTTTTTTTTTTTTTGAAACAGGGTCTCACTAAGTTACCCAGGCTGGCCTTGAACTTTTAATTCTCCTGTCTTTGCCTTCTGAGTTGCTGGGATTACAGATGCGTGCCACCACGCCTGGCTTCAAGTTATTTATTTATTAATTTATTTATTTATATACAGTGCTCAGAATCGAACCCAGTGTCTCATGCATGCTAGGCAAGTGCTCTTCCACTGAGCCACAACCCCAGCTCAAGTTATTTTTTATTTTGTCCCATTCGTACTCTCTGGAAGGAAGTCACCAGGAACAGCCCCACACCTAAGGAGCAGGACCTTATTTTTATAGTGAGAACTAGTGTATCCACTTATGGTGTTATGTGGGAACTAGTGTATCCACTTATGGTGTTAAAGTCTTGTAAGAACATTTATTTAATTTAGATATTAAATTCATTTGGGGCCAGGGGTGTAGGTCAGCGGTAGAGTGTGTGCTTAACATGTACAAGGAGGCCCTGGGTCCAATCCCCAGAACCATAAATAAGTAAATAACACAAAATTTAAAAATTCACTTAAGAAAAAATATTAAGTGGATAAAACTTATAAAAGGTGTGTGAACATTTTTAAAAACCAGGAAAGCCATCCAGGAATGATAGGAATTCTGGAGGTGAGAGGATGTTGAGAATATGGGCTGGGAAGACAGCTGGGCCTCAAGTTCACATCCTGCTCTGGTCCCCAAATCCCCTTAAGACAGAACAGGAAGTGACAAATGTGTCCACTGAGAAGTCCCAAACACATCCCAGAAGAGCTGTGATCATTCCTGAGGTCATAACCTGTCTGCTCTCCCTCCTTTCCTGTGCCCCTAGCCCCATAGCATTCCCAGCAGGCAAGTTTCTTGGAGGTGGGGGAGGATACCTGGGAGGGGGAACCTGAAGCAGCACCTGTGCTGCTCACCTCTGTGGAGGTCTGAGCCTTGAACCTCTCTGCAGAGGTGGGGCAGGCCGTGCTGTTTGGGGCCCCTCCAGGCATGTTGTCTGGTTTTCTTCACAGCCTGGGGCAGTGTCAGTAACTCTTATTTTCACAGGTGAAGGCAAGAGATCTGTCCAAGTTACCAGTTAGTCAGATCCCACCTTGAACAAGTTCTCTCTGACTTAGGTTCTTTCCCTGGGTAAGAGGCAAGAATACAGCCTCCCAGCCTTGGATGTGAGTCAAGGTCCAGTCCTTTCTTCTCTCTGTCTCTCTTATGGTGCAAAGGGTGGAACCCGGAGCACTGTGCATGCGAGGCAGGCACTCTAACATTGAGCCACACCCCCAGCTTTCTTTTTTTTTATTTAAAAATTTTTTTTATTTTTTATTTATTTTGATTCATCATACACAAGTGGAGTACAATTGTTTCCTTGGTTGTCCATGAAGTAGAGTCACACTATTTGCATAATCATACACACACCCCCAGCTTTCTATTCTCCTAAACATTATTTTGAAAGTAAGGCTTGGCCCCACTCTCCAGGGCTGGCATGGTAGGCACTGTTTTTAGAATCTTCCCCTCTCTGGGTTATCTAATAGCCAGGGACGGGGAATAAGGGGTCCCATGAAAAAGGCCTGTGAGTGCAAACCATCTCCTGGCAGGCTTATGGGGCAGAGTTGACAGGGGTGGGGCTTTTAACTTGTGCATCCTTTTAGACACTCTCATTGGATTGTTTGCCTCTTGTGAGAGGGTAGAGGGTGGGTCTCCATCCCTGAGACTAGGTCTGTCCTCCACTCCCCTTTAGCCAGTTCAATTCTGTCAAGTCAGAAGCCTGGGACAGTTTTTCTGGGGCAAAGGAAGCTCAGACTCCAGGATGTATATAATACTCCTGCAGAGTAGAGAGGCAATCTCTTTTCTTTCTCTCCTTTGCTTCCTTCTTTTTCTGTTCTTTTCCCCCTCCCTCCCCTCCCAACTTTCCACAACATTTATTGAGGGTTAGAGGGTGTTAGGCACCATCCTAAACTAAGGGTGGATTGGGGCAGACGATGGTGATCACTGAAACACACACAGCATCTACTCCATGGTTTCTACTGGGGCAAACAGACAAAAACCATAACCAAAACAAATCAAACCAACCGAACAAGCAAATCCCCCAAAAGCTCAAGCTAGAGTAATTGTTATGAAGGAAAGAAGCTAAGGGCCAGGTGCAGAATAATCAAGGTGGTGTCTATTAGCTGAGTGGTCAAGGAAGGTCTCTCTGGGAAGGTGACATTCTTTTGGGACATTCTTTTAGCCGAGAGCAGCTCAGTTAATTTCCCCACTGGACACTGGACTCAGTGGTGTGTGTCTGTAGTCTCAACCACTTGGAAGGCTGAGGCAGGATAATCTTTTTTTGGGGGGAGGTGCCTGAGATTGAACTCAGGGGCACTTGACCACTGAGCCACATCCCCAGCCCTTTTTTCTATTTTGTTTAGAGACTGATTTCACTGATTGCTTAGCAATCCTCCTCCCTCAGCCTCCTGACCTGGTGTGATTACGGGCGTATGCCACCATCCTGGCTCAGGAGGATCTTTAGAGCCCAGGAGTTTAAGGCCAGCCTGGGCAACACAGTGATGTTACAGTAAGGGGGTTTGAGGAGGTCTTTCCACAGGCAGAGGACACCTCTCCTCCAATCTTCTAGGGACTTGACCCATAATTTAAGGACGCATCAGGTGTTAGCAAAGAGGAAGAACTTTATTGGAAACTGAAAGGTGAAGATAAGCACTATCAGAGCAGAATGGAGGCTGCTGGGAAGGAGAAGGAGGGTTAGGTTCTTCTTGGAAAGGAAACTTCATGTGGGGCTGGTGTAGGAAGGTATGTGGGGATGGTGTTGGTCTGGTGATGACTAGATGGTTTTTGGTGGTCTGGTCGTTCTCAGGATCTTTGGGTTGACGTTGTCTCCTTTATCTCACCAAAAGCTAATGTTTGGAATGTACCCTATGTTATAGGTTGCTTAAATGTCGTATTTCCCTTTGTTCATTCTATTCTAAAAATACATGTGTTAGTGTATTGCTGAGGCTGCTTAGCAGTACACAGGGTGATTCTCAAAAGCAAATGAATTTACAGTAACTTTTAAGATTGTGAGTAGATTTACAATAACTTTAAGATTTACAGGTTTTTCAAGAGTTTGGGAATGACAGGCCTGGAAGAAAAACTGGTCTGGGAGAAAAGTTATGAGGAACTTCAGCACAAGGCTTTCGGATTAAAGTTAGTCTCTTTTTTAAATTAAAAAATTTTTTTTTTGGTACTGGGGATTGAACCCACTGAGCTAGACGCCCCAGCTCTTTTTATTTTTTATTTTGAGGCAGGGCCTTGCTAAGTTGTCCAGGCTGTCCTCCAACTTGTGATCCTCCTGCCGCAGCCTCCAGAGTTGCTGGGATTACAGGCGTACACCACCAAGCCTGGCCTTTCCCTTTCTTCCTATCTTCATTCCTTCTTCTCTTCCTCAGTGAGACCCCATCTCTTAAAAGAAAAAGAAGAACAAGAGCTTTCCCCACTGGATGGTTTGATTATATTGCATGGACAACGGAGTTCCCTGCCTGCACTTACTCTCTGGCATTCCTCTGCGTTTGGGACTGAAGGGCCGGTTGAGATTGTTCTGACTCCAGGTTCATTAAGAGAGTTAAGAGCTTTGCTTTCACAACATCATTTTTTTTTTTCTCTTCTCTTTTCTTCTGGCGCGGAGGATGGAACCCAGGCCTTGTGCATGCTTGGCAAGTGCTCTACCACTGAGCTACAAGGCCCAGGCTCCTAGCATCATGAAGAGAACAGTTTCATCACTGACTGGGGGCCTCATGAAGGTCACTGCTTGCCTTGCCTAGACACTGTATTAGTACATCCTTCCCCACAAGTTCCCCTGCCAAAAAATGTATGATAGATGGGGTGCACACAACAGATTACCCCCAATGCAACCCCCCATGACCTTGAAACTGATCTAATATATTCAAAAGAAGGAAAGCTTGGGCAAACTTTACTTCTTTAGTTAGTAGCTGTGACCCATTTGTGACCCAAATAGCTGTAGGGAAGGAGGGAAGGCCTCCGAAGAGTTGGTAATACTCTATCAAATAAAGACGAGATAACAGGAAAAAGAGCATACAAATTTTATTAGGTGCTAAGCACGGAGCCACACATTCAGTCTGAGACTCAAAGAGGACCTGATGGCTGAAGCTCACACAGAATTTAACCTAGGGATAGGGCCTTGGGGATCTGGGGGAAGGAAGCCAGTGGCCTCGGGGAGCTTGTGCACAGCAAGCAAGGACTGTCTGGTGATGCAGATGATGTCTCCCAGGTAACAGCCACCCGTGGTCATCTATGGGCCAGGTGCCTGACCCCAAATTTCTTCTTCCTGTGGAAATGTTTCTTAGAAGAGGGGGATATCAGATGGAGGAGCCTGTCTGCATTTGCTATTTACCGATGTGAAAATTGGTAATAAAATTCCTTTTTTAAAAAAGAACAACTTTCCTTCTACCCCTGTGTCTTCAGAGATAGACAGTTTCCCTAAAGAACCAATTTGAAATATGCCAAAGGAATCTATTTGGGGTAGGATGTTTTCCTCTTCTGCAGGGTCCTTGATCTTGCTTAATGAGTGAGGGCCTTGGGGCAGGGGTTAAAGTGGATGGAAAGCAGAGTTTGCAGCCTTGGGGTGAAAAGAAACCAGCCAGTGTAGTTTCTGAAGCTGCTTTGGGACTCGGGTGGGTTGGAATAGTAGGAACTAAAAACCCAGTCCCACACCCCCCACGAAGATTGGAGAAGGAGTTGCTTACAAAAAAAGAGAGCTTAGACTACAGCAAGAGTGATACAGGTTAGGCAGCTGGAAGAACTTTCTTTCAGTGGAAGGGCCCAGGAGAGGAGGATTAGGAGAAAACTTGCAATTGGCAGATGTGCAACTGCTTAGTGGGAAGCTCAGAGCTCAACTCCCAGCAGGCCAAAGCTCTGGGAGTCTGTGTCAACATAAAAGATAAGCTTTATGTTTATCTTTTAGGCTAAAAGGACTTAATGTCAGGGTGCGAAAGATCCATTAACACATCAATGAGTTAGAGTCCAGAGTCTGTTGTGCAGGAAACCATTGTGGGCTGAGCAGAAAGGATTTTCATTACTCTGGTCAGTAGTGACAATCTCCCTCCTTCATCCCCACACTGCGCATCAACCCCCCCCCCCCCCCCCCACCTCGCCACATTGGAAAAAGTATTCAACCCACAATTCTTCAGGAACTGATGGAAGAAAGAGATTAGTTCAGGTGACAGGGAAACAAATGAGAACTTACCGGGAATTGAGTAGATGGGCCCCTGATCTATGATCCATGTGCATGTGTTGAACCCAGCACTACCTGCTTGCTAGGCAAGTGCTCTGCCACTGAGCCACATCCCCAGCCCATCAACCTGCTCATTTTCTGGTTGACTAGATGTGTGAACAGGAGTGTCTGTGGTCCATGCGGTTGATCCCTGTGTGGTGGAATCAAAGGTGACCTGTGACCCTACCTCATCTGGTCCCCACTTGTACACTGCCTGGCACCCCTGTCCCTGAACACCTGATTCACTGCAGTAGCCCCTAACTTGGACTGCAGGACACATGCACCCACACACACAGCAGCACTCCAGTTTTTCCTAAAACTCTTGTATACTGCAAATATGTCCAAGTCAGGAGGGAAGAGAGAAAGGAACGGGGGATTCTGCACTTGGGGCTGGAAACCCCTTTGGCGCTTGCTCCTCACTTTTGTCAAGCTCTTGTTATTTGGATTCCCAGTGAGTGGCAGGGACAGACACGGCACTCCCTGGGAGCATAAGGACCCAGCACAGCACAGCAGGCCAGGCCATTTACAGAGAGAGAGGTGCTTTCACAGGCATTCTCATTTAGCATTTTGAGAAGTTTCTCTATTATTTTATTATTATTATGACTTTTTTTTTTTTTTTGGTAGTGCTGGGAATTGAACCCAGGGTCTCACACATGCTAGGCAAGCGCTCTGCCACTGAGTTAAACACTTGGATCCTATCTTTTCATTTTATTTGCAAAATTAATAATAGTCCTTACATAAAATTCATGAACAGCTGGGCATGGTGGCGCACACCTGTAATCCCAGCGGCTTTGGAGGCCGAGGCAGGAAGATTGTGAGTTCAAAACGAGTCTTAGCAACTTAGTGAGAACCTGTCTCTAAATAAAATATAAAAAAAAGGGCTGGGGATGTGGCTCAATGGTTAAGCACCCCTGAGTTTAATCCACAGTAGCATCCCCCACCAAAATTCATGAATGAAAGAAAAAAATAAAAATAATAATTTTAATCTAGTCTTTATTATCTCCCCCAACTATGAACATTACCTCTAATTTTTATTATTGAAATTGTACAGCTTACAAAATAAATAGATAGTAATAATAACATTAAAGAGGGCTGGGGTTGTGGCTCAGTGATAGAGTGTTTGCCTAGCACATGTGAGGCCCTGGGTTTGATCCTCAGCACCACATAAAAATAAAATAAAGGTATTGTGTCTACCTATAACTAAAACAAAAAATATTAAAAATTTTTCTTTAAAAAATAACATTAAGGAATAGAAAACAGCAGTAAAATATCATGAGCTCCCTACTCCACCTCCTGCCCCGTCCCCCAATCAGTTTCAACAATCACCAACAATCTGCCTTTGTTTTTTGGGGTGCTGGGAATTGATCTCAGTGCCTTGCACATGCTAAGCATGTGTCCTACCACCGGGCTACATACCTAGCCCCCTTCTGCCATTCTTGTTTCATCTGTTCCTCTATTCAGTCTCCATTCCCACTCTATTCTCATTATTACTGTTATTATCAGTTATAACTATTTAAACAATTTTTTTAGTTTTATATGGACACAATGCCTTTACTTTATTTATTTTTTTGTGGTGCTGAGGATTGAACCCAGTGCCTCACACATGCTAGGCAAGGGCTCTACCACTGAGCTACAGCCCCAGCCCCTCAACTATTTTTTTTGAAGTAAAATTTACATGCATTGAAATGCACAAATCATAATCCTACATTTTGACAAATGGACCCTCCATCCTATCCTGATACAGAAGACTTGCATCTATCCAGAAAAATCTTACACAACTGGAGGCAGCCACTGTTCTAATTTTTTTGCACTTTAGAAAGTCTTTTTAAAACTTCTTATAGATAGAATCCTACAGGAAGTGCATTTTATGTCTGACTTCTTTCACACAGCATAATGTTTTTGAAATTTGTTCATGGAGTTGTGTGTATCATTTTATTGCTGAGTGGTATTCTGTGGGATGGATGTACCACAATTTGTTGATAGATACCTAGGCTATTTTTAGGCTTTGGCTATTTCAAATAAAACTGCTGTGCACATTTTCATACAAGTCTTTGTGTGGACCATATATGTTCACTGGAGTCTTTGAGATAACCCTAGAAGGAGGGCACTGTTGTTACCCCCATTTTACAGATGAAGAGACTGAGGCACAGAGAGGTTAATGGTTAGCTTGAGGTCATGTACATAGTAAAAACTGAAGGTGGGATTCCATCTCAGTTTTCTTTATTGGCAGGGCCTGTGGTTTTATTTCTTCATTGTGGTGTCTTTGTTCCACAGATGTTTGGGGACACTAAGTGCAGGGACAATGGTGCTCTCACCTCAATGACCTGTCAGCTTATAACTGCATTTCAGCTCACTAGAGTAGTTGATATTGATAATGGTTCTGAGTCACCATGAAAAGGTTACCTTAATCCTGTCTTTGAAAAGGACAACAGTGCATAAGACCTTTTAGAGAAATTTCTAGGCAAGGCCATTACAATAAGAGCAAACTAGCAAGCAAGCAAGCAAACATAAAGTTTTGCCACTTAAAGCTCTTGATGACTGGAAATTTCACTTAAGTGTAATTTACCATCTCCCAAAGAATCCAGGCACAGACTGCGTTACTGGGCATATAAAACAGTATATAAATAATACATGCATAAAGAAACCACTCTGTTCTTTGTAGAGCCGAACAGAATAGACTTTTGGAGAGTCTGTCAGTTCTTGCTTTGAAGGATGTTGTTGCTAAGCAATGTTGCTAATATTATGGAAAGACAGCATCCCTTCCGACTTTCCACTCAGGCCCAGAAACCCTAGCACTGGAAGTGGCTTTGTGGGTAGCAGCAGCTCAGAGTTTCACTCATCAGTGAAGTGGAGGCCAGGGGACACTGGGTGTGAGAGGGACTGTGCTCCAGACCACCCAAGCTCCTGACTTTCTGGAGTGGTTCTGGGTAGCTCCATGCAAAAGGTATTTCTTCATGTTCTTCAGAAATGTGATACTCAGAAGAATCCTTTCTTTTTGGGGGGTGGTACCTGGGATTGAACTCATGGGCACATGACCACTGAACCACATCCCCAGCCCTATTTTGTATTTTATTGACAGAGAGAGTCTCACTGAGTTGCTTGGTGCCTCGATTTTCCCGAGGCTGGCTTTGAACTTGTGATTGTCCTGCCTTGAGCCTCCCAAGCCACTGGGATTACAGGCATGCACCATCACACCCAGCCAGAAGAATCCTTTCAAATGTTTCCACTGTGGGAAAAATTATGTAGCTTAATTTAAAATCAGGGTAGCTTAATTTAAAAATTCATATATACATATATATATATATACACACATATACAGGCAAGGTCATTTATATATATATTTGTATATACATATGTATATATATATAGAGAGAGAGAGACAGAGAGAAATATTTTAAATACCTTCAGTAACCAAAGCAATATATGAAAAAACAAAACAAACAAAACAACCCCCCCCAAACAAAACAACTCCTTTTTTCTTTCTCTACTTCCTTTTTGTAACTCCTGAACAGAAAATCAGCAAAGTCCTGATCAATAGCACATATGGCAGGCTTCCCCTCTGCGACTGCAGGTACCACCTGATGGGCAGCCCAAGGGCTGGATGCCCATCGTTGAGTGGGATCTGTGGGTTTCCTCAGTGTGGTTTCCGCTCCCTGGTGCTTAGAAATGCCACAGAAGTCACCAAGATCTGTTTCTAAAACCTGAATCAGTTTATTATCAGATCCTCTGCTTAATAGATGTCTGGCTCTAGGAGAGTAGGACTGAGTTGTGGTCCCTAAGGCTCGTCTTTGGGGCCTCCCAGCCCTTTGTGGTAATGTCCAGGCCTTCTGTGGCTGTCACTGTGGGATGGGCCCCTTTGGTGCTGGTCATGAGCTCTGGTAGGAAATGTTAGGAGCTGGCAGGAGAGTTGGTGTGTTGGAAAAAACTCTTCCTGCGTCTCTCTCTTTTCAAAATAGAGACTGCTCCCCCACTTCCAATAAGCTTCTCAATTTTTCTTTCTTCCCCACCTTCACCATTTCCCTTCCTGCCCTCTTTTTCCCTCTCCCCCTTCCCACACTTCATACCTTAATCTGCAACTGTGCTGCATCCCAGCAGGGGGCGTTAGTGTACCTGCTAAGAATGAATGTCAGTTTTCTGACAAGCACAGGTGTGAGAGCTCACGTAAGTGTGAAGTCTGAGGTGTGAGAGGGGGCTTCTGAGTGATTTCTTCCAGCATGTGTGTGTTAATATATTTTTGTCCCCCAAAGTAGAAGAGAGGGGTGTGCTGTCCTGTCCTAAGATTGTATGTTTCTAACTTGCATTGTTCCAAAGGCTGTGTGATCCAAAGACTGGCTGGAGACCCTGCAGAAAAGGAGGGGCAAGACATCTGAAGACATCTGTTTTTTATCAAAGGGCCCACCCTCTCTGCTTCAAAGCCCTTCTTGCCCACATCTATCCCAGTCCTAGCCAAGAAAGGTTGCAGTCATTTTGGTACAGAGCAGTGGAGGAATCAGGAGTACAAGGTTGGGTGGGACAGGGAGAGAGACCTGCTACAGGCTCTGCCTGAGACCAGTGGCACTGGCAGCAGGGCTGATTCCTGGCTTCACATAATGTGTCTCTTGGAGTGGGTTCTTAGTCACAGAAGGCCCTTTTCTTCAGGACCAAGCATGCGTATCTGTCTGTCTCAACCCATTGCCCCCTTAGGTGCGGGCTGTGCAGCTGTCTGACCTCTGTTCATGATTAACTTTCCTGTTCCTACCCCCACCCCTGACTCCCATCCAGGCCCCCACAGTCCTTTGGGTTTCCCCTGCACTGGGGCACAGGCTGGCAGCTGGCTGGTACTTTGATCTCAGGGATTGTGGGCTCTTAGGGCTGTGAGTGGGGACACTGGTGGGGATAAACTGTGGAGTGGGCTGGAACCTGGAAGAAGATCCTTTTTCTGACTGCTGTAGTCCTCCCTGACCTTGATTTTCTGTGGCCTGAAGATGTGCAGTTTTTTATTTTTATTTATTTTTTTTGCAGTGCTAGGGATTGAACCCAGGGCCTTGTGCTTGTGAGGCAGGCACTCTACCAACTGAGCTATATCCCCAGCCCAAGATGTGCAGTTTTTTTTTGGTCCATCCCAAAGTGCCTAGTGATGTGACCTTAGAACACCTTCAAGTCACTAATGTGAAAATTGTTCCCTTTCAGTTATCTTCTAAACTGTGATTTCTTCAAGGACAGTGGCTTAGTTTGGTGCAAGTATCTTGCTAACACCTCTTACTGGGCCTATTTTTCTTTCTTTAAGGAAGGTGCTTCATGCTTAGAGCCTTCATCAGGGAACAGCATTGAGGTAGAATTGAACAAATCTGTGTTTGTTTTCATGGTCTGAATAGCAAGTGATCATAGATTTTCATTTAGAGTGGTAACAATGTTTTCATTTAGCATTAAAAAAGTGAGCTGATTTAATGAAAGCAAAGTAATAAGTAAACAATCAAGCAGTATGACATCAAGGTCAAAAATTGTGAGCATTGCCTGTGGAAGGCCTGATTTGGGGAACCATTGGTTGGGTGCACTGCACACACTACTGGAAATGGTATTGCTTTGCAATGGGGTGTGTTAGCCATGTTTATTTGGGGTGAGAATGGTCTTCCATTTCTGTCTCTGGCCATAGTCTTGCACAAAGCTGGATGGCTTGTGTTAGTAAATGTTAGTAGAATAGACAAGCCTAGCATAGATGGGCATCACATCCTCTGCCATTGATGGATTTCCTTGTGTTTTGGTGGTTCCTCTACGGAGTATGTGTGTGTGGCTGTGGGGGCTGGAACAGGAGTTTGGCAGGGGAATCCTGTCTGTGTCCCAAAGATGGAAGGCTTGTGGGGCAGGGCAGGAGAAAGAGCTCTCCTACACCCAGAAAATGCCTGCCTTCTAGAACCCCAGGGATCAGGGTCTGAGAAGTGATAGTCTTTGGAGACAGCCTTGTGTTTTCAGCCATGTTGGGGCGGTGGAGGAGCTGAGAGGACCTGGAATGAATAATGGAACCTGTTTGGTGGGAACATTTTGCACCTTCATCTCAATGCCCTGCTCCCTTCTGTACACTTGACCTGGACAGGTTCCCAGGCAATTGGGAATGGGTGGGAGCCATCCATACTCTCACCTGCTGGGGAGGAAGACCAGCTTTCCACAGAGCTGCAGGCTTGCCCTGTATATGGATAAAATACACCTGTGTTGTGTAGACTTATAGCCCTCATTCCCTCACTGCCACCCAGCTGAAGCTGCCCATCAGCTAACCTGTAGGTATTATGTGATACTGGGGCTGGAGAAGCCCTGGTCTGTTGCTGGGGCTCTTCCCTCTGCTCCACCCAGGACACTCATTTCCCTATTCTTTTCTCAGTGATTTTGAAGTCGCTGCTGGTGTAGTCCTTGCAGCTTGCCTAGCTGCTGATCCCAGGGATGGACTTGGGGTCACTTAAATTTGGTTATAAATAGATATCCATGGCTATATCTGTGATCCCCACCACACAGGTGGCTCAGAAGGGCTCAAGGCCATTGCTAATGGATGCTTCATAAATAGACTGGTGCATTTTGGAACCACTTGGGTACTCTCTCCTCCACCCGGGTGCCAGCAATAAGCTGTGGCAATTGGAAAGGCAGGACTGAGCCTTAGGCCCTGGAATTCATTTGCAGTCCCTTCCCCTTTTCAGGCTGGCCCCCTTCCCTACCCAGATTTTCTTTTTGAACACTAGCCTGTGTAAAAAACATGGCAAATTGCCTCAGGGACCTCCTTGGCCCCAACAGGACTGTTTCCAAAGATGGACTAATTGACTTGTTTTAATTCCCTCCACCCCCTGCCCAATTCCTTTCCTCTAGGGGGCAAAGCTGTTAGCTCTGCTTCAAGGATGGGAGGGGGTCTGTGAGGCTCCCTACCAAATGGAAGTGGTCGAGGGAAACTTATGTGGAAGGTCTGGCGCTTATAGCAGGGAGCAGGCAGTGATCCCTTTCACAGGAGCTAACGTGACCTTGCGTGCTTCCGTTCCAAAGTGAAGATGGAGTTTGCACTCGGTGTGCAGGGGACGGGGAGGGTCCGACGCGGCATGGGTGCAGGGGCAGGGAGGGTGGGGTGGGACGCCCGACCTTATCTCCTTGGCAACCTAGTCCTCTTCATGAACTTGACCACACTGTGTTGTGTCAAACTCCCACGTCCGGGAAAGCAAATGTTAATGGGAGTTGACCCCAGCCGGTCCCTCCAACGACAATCCTTTTGCGCACTCGGGGGAGGGGGGGAGGTGGCAGCCTGTTTAATCGAAACGCACCCCTCCCCCCAGCTCGCAAGCCGACTGAGGAGCCCCCCTCTAATTGTCCGAAGCCTGGCCCTAGGACGGGGGATGCCTTCGGGTGGCCGTGCGAGAAGGCAGTTTCGCTTGACGGAGGACACGCGTTTCCTTTCGGTGCATGTTTTTTCTCCCTGTTTTAAAGACAGTGACAGCATCAGAGAAGTATCCCGGCGGGCCGGGCCGCGAGAGCGCGTCAGCCGCCTCTGCCTGGGGAGGGAGCCCGGGGCTCGCGGGCTGGGGCGCACGGGGCGGGGGCGAGAGAAAGCAGGGGTCCGGCGGCCGGACTCAGGGGCGAGTACGGGCGCTGGGCTCAGAGCGGACACCGGCGCTTAAGCCCCGGGAGCGCAAGGCGTGAGCGGACCGCCTCCTGCCAGCGACCCAGCAGCCAGAGCTGGCTGCAGCCGGGGTGCGGGGCGGGGCCGGGCGCAGGCGGCGCGTCTGAGCGAGAGCCTGGGAGCAGCCGGCCCGTACCGTGCCCCGAGCGAGACTCAGAAATGCCCGCGCTCGGAGAGCGGCCGCCGGCCGCCCCGCGGGCCCGGAGGAGACGCTGAAGGTCGCCAGGAAGTGAGCGCCCAGTCACCTGACCCCTGGGGCGCACCTAGGCGGGGCGGGGCCCATGCGAGACTGGCGGCCAGGGACCGGGGCGCGGGCGCTGGGGCCGGTGCGGGCAGCTTGGAGCGCGCGGAGCCCGGGCGGCGGGGACGCGCGGTGGGCGGGTGAGGGCGCGGCCGGGCACCGCCGGCGGCCTCGCCATGTCCCAGCCGGCAGGGAG
Organism: Glaucomys volans; assembly: GCA_020662805.1. NCBI lineage: Eukaryota > Metazoa > Chordata > Mammalia > Rodentia > Sciuridae > Glaucomys > Glaucomys volans. Next base: position 112,810 of record JAJEJO010005234.1, read on the forward strand.
GATGCATTGCCGAAAGGCGGGGATCCGTGCCGCCGTGGTGCTCATCGGACTCCTGCATAAATCCCGAAAACAGAATAAAGAGAAAAGGTAAAGCTGGCAGCGCTACCTCCCCTGCCCTCCGCTTTTGTGCTAAATCCCAGTTTTCTTTGGGGTGGACTTTTCCAACGGTGTTCAGCTCGGTGTTGGGTGGAAAAAAGCCTCCTCTCCAGGCGCTGTCTCGGGGAGCGAGTTTGGAGCTTCGCTCCAGACTCTGGTCCCAGGCAGGACATTGGCTGAGTCGGAGGGCGGCTGGGAAGGCCCATCCGGGTTCATCCGCCGCCAAAGGATACCAAGTCCTTCGCCCGCAGATTTGCATGTCGCGTTCGCGGAGCCTCTCCCGAAGCTTGTAGCACGGTTAGCATTGATCCAGCCGGGTCGACCGTCTCTGGCTCAGCCAGAGTGGCTTGATGCAACGATGTTGCCATTTGCTTCTTTGCAAGTTGGCTGAGCCCGAGAGGTGCCCACTTGGCTGAGCTTTCCTTGCTCTGCGCTCGGTGCAGGCAGTCAAGGACCAAGTTTGAAGGTCTTTTTACCTCCGCCCCCCCAGTTGTAGCTCTGTTTTTGGGTTTTCCCCTCTTTGACTCTTAGTTCTTCTTGGGTTTGCTTGAGAATGGTTTTCTTAGGCTATTTCAGAGACACTTTGGATGACCCATGGATTGAGAGGTGTGGGATTTGAGGTGTGGAAGGAGGTTCTGGGGTAGCTTCCCGGATTCCAGCCCCTAACCGCAGACTTGACATATACTAGACCCGGAGGTGCCTATGCAGGTTGTTGGCTCAAGTCTCCCTCTTTTGCTAGGATGCATGGCAAAGCTTCCTGGCAACTGAGGGGTTTGGGAGCCACTGCTACAACTTCCAGTGGCAGTTTTGGAGTGGTCATTACTGCACTCTGCCTAAGACACGGGCTAAGACAAGGGCATTGGAACCAGAGACATCTGGGTGGTGACTGACAGCCCCTGGGCTCGCCCAGAAGCTGGCTGGCTCTGGGAAGGTGTTGGGCAGCAAATGGGAGGGACTTTGAGACCATGGTATTGGTTACTCTTGTGGTAGGTTGTCTCTAATCCCTCTTGTCCCCTTTCCCCAAATACAGTCTAGTGAGATGTTTCCCATTGCATAGGAGCAAACTGCAGTGAATGACTTAAGGTGGTTAAAGCATGAAATAACGTTGAGTCACCTAGTGAGAAAGTTCTTCTGTTTTCAGTTCTCTACCAATCCTCGTGATTTCTTCAAGGGGGAAAGTTTAAATTGGTGCTAGTCTGACTTTAACACCTTTTAAACACTTGCTAGTCTGCATTTTGTAATGCAAAGAGAGCAGCCATTGGCTCAGACTCTTTAAATAGGAAAGCCTGAAATCATCTTGTTTTAGTGCTATTTATTTTTAGGAATCCCTGTTAGTTATTGCCAGTGATACTGATTTTTTTCATTTGTGGCAGTAATATAAAGCATTATTTTATTTATGTATATATTTTGAGATGGGGGTCTCTCTTTGTTGCCTAGGCTGGTCTTGAGCTCATGAGCTCAAGCAATCTTCCTGCCTCAGCCACTCAGGATAGCTGAGACTGCAGGTGTGCCCCAATATGCCTGGTAAAGTATCACTTTAAATTAAATATATGCAGTCACAAGAATGAGTTTATTTAATAGAAATAGTAGTAATGAAAGTATAAGTGATATTGAATATGGCAGAAATCTTACAGTGGCTGATGTTGGGGTCACATATACCTGGCAGAAAAAGCTGTCACCAGGACTCTGGAGACCAGTGTTCTAGGTCTGAGCCCTATTTGTTCTTGGGCTTTGATTCCCTCCCTGACCTTGAATTTCTAATCTGTAGAATAGGGATGAACAGGCCAACCCTGTAGAGTCAGAAGGATGTTGGGGATGACTGGTCTGAGACAACTTGGGGCTGCTTTGGGAAACGAAATGGAAAATGTGCTTGAAGAAAGGCAGATACATCAGACCAGTTCTTGACTGGGGGCGGGGGAGTGTGTGTGTGTGTGTAAGCCCTTACACAAGGAGCTAGAACTCCCAGGCCTGGTTCCTCCATTGACTATGATTTTATAATACAGATTAAACTCTGTATTGCACACAAAGGGGTTGTGAGGCTTAAATGCACTAATGTGGGTCAAGATGCCAGTGCAGATTTCTCAAGTGTTGTACAAGGATGAAGGGGGTATGATCAGAACTGTTCTCATTCGTCTCTTGCTGGCCCTGTGCCCTGGTGACCAGTGAAAGATGTTTTATGGTGATAATCCCACCAGAAGTGGTTAAGACAAGCCATGCACAGACCTAGGAGGCAGTCAGATGGGCCTGAGTGTGACAGAGATAGTCTGGGGGGATATAGTGAGGCAGAGGAAACACCTGAACAGGGAACAGGGAGGGTTTGGCTGGGGTCTGGATGCCCCAGGACCATGGTATCTTGTCTGTCTTTCTGGATGTACTTCCCTGCAATGCAGACAGACACCAGGAACCTCCCTGCACCAGCCTTCATCCCATTCTTTTGTTGCTCCAGCCATTCCGGTCACTCTGGCCATGGACTTAACCTACCCTAGGAGACAGAGGGATTGTTTTCATCTTGGTGCTAAATGACCTTTGCTTTCCTTGCTGTAATCTGGAGTTTCTTTGTCTTTAAGCATCTCAAGTCAGTACAGTTCACACTATTGACCCTTGCTCTGCGGGCGCCAGCTGGCCATGGGGGGCCTGGAGCGGGCTGCAGCTGCCAGCCTCTCTTAAGCCTTCCCCAAACTCCATGCTGGGTGTTAAATTTGCTGAGTTCTTCCTCCCTTCTTGTCACAGGGTCAGTTCAGACCCGAGCCCCTCCTCATTCTTTCTGAAGGCTTGATCCATCCATCGATCTTCCCAGCACCTCTAATTGACAGGCTTGTACAGATAGCACTCTTTGGCTCCTCGCCTTCAGAGTTGAAATGGTCACATGTGGCTAGCAGTAATATCCTAGTGATCCTTGTCAACCTTCTGTTTTCTTGAAGCCACTTGAAAATATTACATATTAGGAGGCAGGCCATTTAGTTAGGGATGATGGTAATGAGACAGGTATCCCATATAGGGCTAGAACTCACAGGGTTTCAGGTACTCTTGATAGGTCCTGAGAATTGTGCTCAAAGCTCTGGCTTCAGCTTCCATTTGGCTGTTGGAGAAATGGGCGTGCTACTTATCAGCCTTGGCTTGGTAGTTCTTTGCCAGAGTTGTGGGACAGCCTGGAGGTTCTGCTTTTTTCTGACCCCTTCCAGGGTTGCTGTCACATGGGATCCTGCAAGAGTAATGTGTTTGAGAGGATTTTGAGCATGGTTACTAGGAGGTGCCAGAGACTACAGTTTGGCAACCACTGTAATGGAGAGTTTCTTTGATTGAGAAGAGCCTACTTTCTTCTAGATGGTGCAAATGAGAGTGAGGCCCACAGTGCCTCCTTTGTAGGGATATAAGTGGGTGGTGGAGAGCTCCATCCCCATTGATGAAATTGGCACTTTGGCAGGAAGGACAGAAGAGCACAATCAGAATATGTATGTTCTGAAATATGTGGAAAAGTCAGTGTGGCCTTCAGTGTGACATTCTGAACCTGAGGTCAGTTAGCATAAAGGAAAAAGAAATCCCCTTCTTACAGTGTGTAGTTACTTTGGGACAACTCCCATGGAGGGGTTTATGGGAAGGAAAATATGGATTCTCCTATTGTTCAGCAAATACTTGCTGGAGGCTCTGTAGGGGATGTAGAGGAAGATGGCAGATCTGCTGAGCGTGATCCCGTGATCCCTCTATTGTGGAGTTTACTGTCTAGTGGGCTGTTCCTGTGTGGGTTCTCAGAGAACACCTGTCCCTCGGACTTTTTCTTTTCTTTTCTTTTTTTTCTTCTTTTCTTGCAGTATTGGAGATTGAACCCAGGGGTGCTCTACCTATAAGCTACATCCTCAGCCCTTGATTTATTTATTTTATTTTGAAACAGGGACTTGTTAAGTTCCCTGGGCTGGCCTGGAACTTTGATCCTCCTGAGTCTCTGGAATCACAGGTGTGCACCGCTGTGCCTGGCTACAATTTTTTTTTTTTTTTTCAAACTGTGGCAAGTCTCAAGCATGCACAAAAGTACAGAGAAGAGTGTAACATGATACTCTGTTTTAGCTATTGTCAACTCATAGCCAATCTTGTTTCACAAAATTATTTTGAAATAAATTTCAGACATTAAATCACTGCATTCTTAAATATTTTAGTTTATATCCTGAAGACAAGTATTCTTTTTAAAAAACCATTATTGTGGGGCTGGGATGTAGCTCAGTGGCCTCAGTTCCAAAAAAGAAAAGACAACCCCTCCCTCCCTGCCACATTATTGTGAGGTTGGGAATGTAGCTCAGTTGCAGAGTACTTACCTAGTACGTGTGAGGCCCTGGGTTCCATCATCAGTACCACAAAAAACAAAAATAAAAACAAAAACATTATCATAGCTGCTCAGGAGGCTGAGGCAGGAGAATTGCAAGTTTGAGGCTAGCTTAAGCAACTTAGTGAGACCCTGTCTTAAAAAATAAAAAGGAATCCTGGTATGGTGGTGCATGCCTGTAATCCCAGCGACTCAGGAGGCTTAGATGGGAGGATTACAGGTTTGAGGCCTGCTTCAGCAACTTTGTGAGACCCCATTTCCAAAGAAAAAAATAAAAAGAACTAGGGATGTGGCTCAGTGGTAGAGCACTCCTGAGTTCAATCCCTAGTACTGAAAAAAAAAAACAAACCAAAATTAGTAATTTTTTCTTTTTTGAGGGGGATACTGCGGATTGGACCTTGGTTGCTTTACCATTGAGCTACATCCCCAGTCCTTTTTTTATTTTGACACAAAGTCTTGCTAAGTTGTTGAGGCTGGCTTCAAACTTGCCCAGGCTGGTCTCGAACTTGTGATCCTCTTGTTTCAGTCTCCTGAGTCACTGGGATTACAGGTGTGCACCAGTGTGTAAGGCTAATCATTTCTTAGTATCATATCTAGTCAGTGTTCAAATTTCCTTTGTGGTCTCATTCAAGTTTTCCAAAGTTTTTCTAAGTCAAGATGCAAACAAGTGAGTGTGGTTGGTGTGTATCTCTTAATTTTTAAACTTTCATGGAGAAGAAAAGTTTTTTCCTTATAATCATTTTTAGAAGAAACTAGATTCTTTATCTTTTTATTTAATATATTTTTTGTGTGATTCTAGGAACCAAACTCAGGGCCTTAGACATGCTAGACAAGTGCTCTACCATTGAGCTACATCTCCAGTCCCTGGATGGCCTTGTAGAGTTTTCCATTCAAGAGTGTGTAGAGGGTGGGGTTATAGCTCAGTTGGTAGAGTGCTTGCCTTATAAGCACAAGGCCTTGGGTTCAATCCCCAACACCACAAAAAAAAAAAAAAAAAAAAAAGAGTTTGTGGATAGTGTCCCCTGGTGTTGTTTAACTTTCTATTGTCCCCTGTATTACCTCTAAGTTGGTATTTAGTTCTAGAAGCATCATCTGCTTTGGGTTTGATGTCTTTTCTTTCTTTGTTTTTTTTTTTTGGTTTGTTCATTCAAGGTTGTCTGGTGGTCTGGCTTTGTGATGTTGGCAGTCATGGATTGATTTGGTCCTTAGGTTTGAATCTGGTGTCAGGGAGAAGACTTGTGTTCTGCTGTGGGAGACAGCCCTGTGAGCTGGCTGGTTGTGGGGGTCTGAGCCTGTGGGTTGTCAGGAGTCCTGGCCAGAGTCACAGAGCTGGAAGAGGCACAGGGTGGAACTGATCCACTCCCTGGCCCCAGAACAGATGGCGGCTTGTTCTCTTCTTAGGAGGTTGCTGGGTCCTGCCCTTTCTGGAGGGCCTGTCTCCAGCTCTCTCTTGTCTGATGTTTGAATACCACACGGTTGGCTGTCCTTGCTTTAAAGAACAGCATCTCCCTTTTGCTAGCTTCCCATACTAACCTCTCTGAGTGTCTGAGGAGTCAGACCCTTGGAGTTTAGGGGATAGAATTTGAGGTATAAATTTATTTGATTCTTCTTGAGCCACACCACTATTTTAATTTGTTCAGTGTCTCTTTATCTATCTATGGAGGCCAGAGTGGAATTTTAAAAATTCAAATAAAATCAAGGCTCTTGAGGGGGATCAAATGTTTGAGACCAAACTGGGCAGCTTAGTGAGACCTTGTCTTAAAATAAAAAATAAAAAGGACTGGGGATGTATCTCAGTGGTAGAGTACTTGCCTAGCCTGCGAAATCCCCTGGGTTGAATCCCAGTACAGGGTAGGCGTTGGGGATTAAGCCTCTTTCCTGGGGAGAGCTCTCCCTCAGTCTCTTATTATACCTGAAATAAAACCCAGTGATCTTACCTGCTACCACTTCACTCCTCATTCACTGTGATCCCTGTGCTTCTGCTGCAGAGACTTTCTTTCTGCTCTTGGAATATGCCAAGTGTGTTCCTGCTCCAGGTCCTTTGCACCTGCTGTCAACAGTGGCTTAATTGGTTGGTGCTTCCTCATCACTGAACTTATAACTCAAATGTCATCTTCCAAAAGGACTCCCTTGACCATCCAGTTCATGTAGCTCACTCCAGTTGTAATTGCTTTACCCTGATTTATTTTCTTCATGGCACTTATTGTTTAACTGAGATTATCTAGTTTATGTAACAAACAACTTTTTGGATGTTCCCTCCCTTAGAATGTGAGCTAAGGCTTTGCTTTTTGTCACCCCTGGGTTCCCATTGCCCAGAACAGGATGTTTTCAGTAAATACCTGCTGAGTGAAGCAGGGATGCTCAAGAGATTTAGTGACTCTCTCAAGTAAAATGTCCCCTTTACTTGTGTTCCAGAGATCCTCATAAGAGTGTAGTGCTCTCTGATGCAAGTTTCCAGGTGCCTTTTCCTTGTCTTAGATCAGGGGATTTTTCTCTTTCCATTTCTTCCTTGAGATTTGAAAGAGAAATGCATATGATCATTTGAACTGGGTAGTTCTGTGTTATTCCTCTGACCCCTCCCCTTCTGCATGGTTTGTGAGTCATAGATATGGACAACCCTGACTGTCCTGAAGCTAGAGTTGGCACCAGAGCTGTCCTTGGCTTTGAGTTCCTAGATCTTGGATCCTGGAGCTGCCGCCTGATAGGCAGAGGCAGGTTCCCTTCATTTATGCCAGGGGAGCCAGTGGGTGTCTGAATCGGTGAACAGTAATCATTGGCCCATATATATATATGTATATATATACATATTTTTTCCCCCTTCTAAATGCAGTTTTATCTCTTTGGAGCTGGCATGGTGCACAGACGGCTGCTACCAGGATGTTGCCAAATAGAGGCCTTGCCAGGCTTGTTCGGTTAAACCAGAGAAAATCTGTGCAAATGGGGGCTGCTGAAGGGCCCAGGAAGTTTCTCAGTCATTTTAAGCAGATGAGACCCCTTCCATCCCCCACATCTCCCACCCGCTACCAACTGAATTCCTTTCCTGCTTCATCCATAAAAAGTAAATGAGGTAGGCAAGATGATTTCAGGTGGACAAGTGCTTTTTATTTTAATAGCTTTATTACAAAATGAATTCTGGCAAGCGATGCTGGTTTTCCACGCGTGACAGTTACATAACATTTTTAAAAAGCAAATTTGTTTAAGTCAAAAATTGTGAGTCAATTTAAAGAAAAGTGCTAAAGACATAATAGTCAGGTGGCACTGTCATTTGAGGAAAACTGGGATGATGATGTGAGGATGCCTGAGGTTTGGGAAGCACCGTTGGAAGGAGAGGGCCTATTTCCTGTATGTTAACATGGGCCCAACAGCGCCAGTGTCCTCGGGTCATTGAGGGTTGAATGGTGGTTTGTAATAAGCCCAAACGGTTTGATAATTACTATTTGCTAGGCCCTGTGCTGAGGGCTTCCATGCATGTCTGTTTTAATTCTACCACTTAATTAATTAATTAGCTAATTAATTAGTTAGTTAATTAATTAATTATGTTTGTGGTGCTGGAGATCCAACCTAGGGCCTCACCCTATGCAAGCTCTCTACCACTGAGCCACACCCGCAACCCCTTAGTTCTACCAGTTAGCATCTCTGTTTCCCAGTTGAGGAAATGAGGCTCAGGGGTGGAGGAGGGTGCTGGGACACAATCAAAGGTGTAGAAGCTGGGATTTTAATCTGACTCTAGGGGCTGTGCTGGGAGCTATTAACAGATTTGCAAGATAAGCACCTGTACAGTACCTAGCTTGAAGTGTTTAGTGGAAGCCGCTGCTGCTTTTATTAATGCTTTCTAGTGCATATATACATATATATTTGTATACACATATACACATATAAACACACACACATATATATATTTTTATCTATCTATCTATCTATCTATCTACCTATCTATCTCAAGGGTGTTGCTCCTTGAATTTGCACATAGTATTCACCTGTACAGCTAAATCAAAATATAGATTTTTCCAGACTCTAGTAGACTCCCTCACACCTTTATAAAGTCAAGTCTAGGCCATTACCTTGGACTTCCCACTAGGTGACCTGGGTGGTATATAGGCAGCTTTCACACCCATACTAATGACTGAGGAGTCCTGTGTTTCTCAAGTTGGAATTTCTTTTTTCTTTTTTTAAAAATTATAGATGGACACAATACCTTTATTTTATTTATATATTTTTATGTGGTGCCAAGGCTTGAACCCTGTGCCTTGCACGTGCTAGGCGAGTGCTCTACCACTGAGCCAAAAACCCAGCTCTCAAATTGGGATTTCTAAGTGGGGAGGCCTGGTTCAGCCCTGAAGAGCATGATATCAAAGAACCCAAACTAGTTTCTGGAGGTGAGTGAACTGGATTTGACCTTCTCTTCTCCTTTCAGACATCCTTGGGGGAACCTGCTGTGATTATTCATTGCCCTCAGAGCAAGAGTGGATTGAAAAATTGTCACTTGCTTTTACGCTTATTGGTTGTGAACACTTTGTTTCATGGAGGCTGTAGCGCTAGCCAAGTCCTTCCTGGAGTCCTCCAGGAGCTGGGGACGTCCCTGGAGACATGTGGTCCCCATGTGTGTACTGAGATATCTGGCCCTGCCAGGCCTCCGTTGACTGTGTTTCTGAAGGCAGGAGGAAGCAGGCCCATTGGCCAGATCCTCCCCTCCCTTGTCCTTTCCTCTTCCTCTTTTTCTTTTTATTTGCTGTAAAGTTCGTTACCAACCATATGGAAGGTTGCACGGTAGAATCAGGGAACTGTAAGGGCAGCTGTGGTCATTGAACTTACTCCTGGGTGCAGAGCAACTTGTGACAGCCTCATGAGGGAGGCACTGTCCTGCCTCCTGGTTTACAGACAAGGTGTGGGTTACAGAGTCTTGGGAACAGAGGCAAGATCCCCCTTGTTTTTCACTGTCATATTCTATAGCACCACAATGTCCTTCCTGTTTCTAAGAGCAGGGACAACAGCATCTCTAACATTTAGGAGTTTGCAGTCTGAGGCAGAGATTCCTTACATTTTTAGGAAGGCTATGCCCTTGGCTAGACAGGGTTGCAGGTGCTGGGGATTCAGCAGTGGACAGCCCAGAAACAAAGATCTGCCCAGCAAGACTTCTATTCTCTAGGTGCTTGATTAGGCTCATGCACCTTTCTTTTTCCTTTTTAAGCTGATATTTTAAAATTGGAAGGTTCCACATTACGAACCTGTTTTTCAGTCTTGAGAAATCAGCAACTCTGGCAGTGTTGGCTGGGCCTATCTTCCTTCATTGCACTTGAAGTGCCAGCTGCCTGCTTACTGCAACCCCCAACACCTGGTCATATCTGGCTGTTCCTGTGCCGCACCTGTGTCACCTGCCTCAGCCCTGATGGATGAGATGTAGGAGGCAGGATGCCCAGGGATGGGAAGCTCTTGGGGTAACTGAACACAGAAGCTGAGGGATGTGGCCTGACCCTGCATGCCCCTTGAGCTCCCTTGGTTTGGGACAGGTCCATTGTTTGGTATTGGCAGCATGCTGGGCTCCCTGCAGGTGCTAGGTTGCAGAACAACTTCTGTGAGCTTGTCTTTGGATGTTCTTCCTTTACCTCTCTGAATTATCTCCAAATAAAGTGACAGAAATTATGGGAGGCCATATATTACAGTACAAAAACCCAGGAGTAATGAGAGAAGGGAGAAGGGTAGGAGCACACATAGAGCCCACTCCGGGTGTTCACTGGGCTGGTACCTAAATCTCACATACTTCATTTATTCCCTGCACAGCACTTATTATCATCATCTCCATTCTCCACAGAGGAGAAAGCTGAGGTTCAAAAATGGCAACATAGCTAATGTCACGTAGCTGGTACAGTAGTACTGGGATTACAGCTCAACTCCCTCTGATGCCAAATTCTTTGTCTTTTCTCCTCCTACTGGGTGCATGATAACTCTGGCCAAGGTACTTACTGCATTGCACTTGACTTTTATTATGAAGGGAATTGTAATGAAACTTGGAGGAACTTCAAAACTTTAAGAGCTGGGGTACCTGAGCACTTTCTGGTTCTTAAAAATTTATTTTTTAGTTGTTGATGGACCTTTATTTTATTCATTTATTTATATGTGGTGCTGAGAATTGAACCCAGTGCCCCACACATGCTAGGCAAGCACTCTACCACTGAGCCACAACCCCAGCCCAGGTTCTTTTTTAAGGAAGAGATGAGATAGGCATCCAGGCATCTGACCTTCTTTTGAAGTCTTAGTCTGAGCTGGGGGTTGGTGGATTCTTGAGTTGGGAAAGGGCGTGTCCCATCAGGTTTCAGATAATCTGAAAAGTGGCTTCTCAGTCTGCTGTTCTCACTAATTAGAACAGAAATTCTAGCTTCTGTATGTGATCAGGAAGGTCAAGGTTACCCGCACCATCTGTATTTTAACAGAACATTCATTTTAATAAGATATTTAATTCAAGATGCAAAGGCAGAAACAATGTATAAATCAAGAGGTAACTGAAACAGGCTGTCTGAAAACTAGATCCACAAATATGCAGGGAAGGGTTTTGAGTGTGACATCAACAAAGGCCAATTACTGGTAGCTGAGAAGGTCCCCCAAGGACATGGCCACGTGGAGGCAGGACACGGGCTGTGGTGCAAGTGATGGGAACAGAGACACCTGGCTTCCATGATTTAGTCCCTCCCCCCACTTTCTGGAAAATGCTGCCAGCCCCCTCTGCAGTATCGATCTGCTCTTTCCCCTTCATAAATGCAAATGTAGGCAGCAGTCTCGCATATAAATGGGGTGTATTCCAGACGTCCATTTGTGTCCTGTTCAGTTGCCCATCAATATCTGTGGAGTGCAGGTGTGTACCAGGGGAAAACAAAACCCTCTCCCTGACCCAAGCAGCCTGTGCTCCGGAGGGAGAGACCAGCCATGTCCTGTGAACACAAAGACTGAAGCAGCAGAAGGAGTGCAGGGACCTAGGAAGTCAAAAGGAAGGGGGATGTGCAGGGAAGGCTAGATGGAGTTGGTGACATTTGAGGTGGGCCATGGAGATTGGACAGGATTTCTATAGGAAGAGATGGAGCCAGGAAGTACATTCTAGTTAAATGAAACAGCATAAGCAGAGAAATGAACGTAGGAAATGCAGGGGGTACGTTCAGATCCCATTTTGTGGTGTGCATTTCACACTGGGGAATAGTGGGAGATGAGGCTGTCCAGGTGGCCTGATTCTCTTTTGTTATTGTGTAGAATCCCAGGAAAAGAAGGACAGGCAAAGCAGCAAGAAGCTTCCCTGACTCCCCAGTTTGGTACACCAGTTAGCATGCCAAAGCAAAACCGGTCAGTGTTTACACTTGAAAGAGAATTCTATAAGATTTGTTTTATTGCAGTTATGGTATGAGGTCAGATGGTCTTTTTGTTGGAGGGGTAGTAGGTGCCCTCAAATCAATTCTGTTTCTGATTGGTAATTTAGCTGAAGTAGTCAGGAAGCTTTTGGTTATAAGTGACAAATTCAGTTCAAATTAATGTAAAGGAAAAAAAGTTTTTTTTTTTTTTTTTTGGGTACCAGTGATTGAACCTAGGGGCACTTAACCACTGAATCACATCTTTAGCCCTTTTTAATATTTTATTTAGAGACATGGTCTCTCTGAGTTGCTTAGGACCTTGCTAAATTGCTGAGGCTGGCTTTGAACTCAAAATCCTCCTGCCTCAGCCTCCAGAGTTGCTGGGATTAAACGCATGTGCCACCATGCCTGACTTTTTTTTTTTTTTCAAAGTAACTGGAAATTTAAGGGGGACAGATTCAGGCCTGGCTGGATCTAGTTCTTGAATGGTGTCCTTTGACACTGGGTTCTCTCTTCTCCTTTCTAGGCTGTGCTTTCTTTTGGATTGGCTTCCTCCTCAGATAAGTTATCCACAAAGATGGGCAAAGGCTGTTCCAGACTTACATTCTACATTTAGAGACACCAACAGGAAGAGCATAGGTGTTTCTCAGTAATTTCAGCAGAAGTTCCAGGGATGGCTCATATTAAACATAATGAGCATATACCCATCCCTGAGTTTTGGCCAGAGAGGTGGGGATACACTGATTAACCACATCTGGGTTTTGTGCTTACTCCTGATTCAAGGGATAGAGTTGCTTAGCTGAAGGCATAAAAGTTGTGGGTCACCAAAGGAAATTTGGTGTGTTGCTCTCAGAAGAGCAGGGGATGGAAGCTGGGCAGGAAGAAACCAACAGCAGCTCACTGCACTGGCCCTGGTAGTTTAGCTGGTCCTGGTCTTAACTCAGTATTGTTATTTGGCTGGTGGCTGAGCTGCTGGTCCTCTCCATATGCAGGAATGCCTTCTCTGCCTCTATTGGGTAAGGGGTTCCTTCTTCACTGATGCAGTAGGCTGGAGCCTTCAGCAGTAAACACACTCATTGGTCTGCCTTTTCCCTGAGTCCATCCTGAAGGTTGAGGTTGCCAGACATGTGACAGTGCTAGACTTCATCTCACAGGACAGTCTCGCCTTGGTCATGGTTGGCTTCAGCTCTGGGGTTTTCTAATGATTCCCCACCCTCTTTTGCCGATGGATTGTGGACACTCAGGATCCTTCAACCCAGGAAGTCTAGATTCCTTGAATATAGGTTGCATTCCTTCCAACCACCTGGTCAGCGAGTGTCTTGATCACAAGATCCTGGCTGGATGAGGTTGACTCTCTGTGATCCTTCCCCCTCCTGGAGGGCCAGACCCAGAAGAAGTCTCAGGGGTCTGAGGGATAGGGACCCCTCAATAGCAAAAAAAAAAACTGCAGAAGGGCAGAGGAGCAGCCTAAAGTCTCATGGAAAAACACCAAATAATCTGGGGTGTATATGGTGCTCATCCATGGCCTTTGATTTTCCTTTCTGTGATATGGGGCTAGGACGAATGAATGCTTTTCACTGGTTCTTTCATGGAATTATTAGTGTAAACAAAAATCTTATTCAGTGATTCTACTCCTAGGTATATACCCCAAAGAAATGAAAGCAGGAACTGAAAGAATGTATGTACACCAATAATCATAGCCTAAAGTGGAAGCAACCCAAGTGTTCTTCAATAGTGAATAGATAAGCAAAATGTGGTTGATCCATAAAATGGAATATTATTCATCCATAAATTAGAATAAAATTCTGTGGCAATGTGATGAATCTTGGGGGCTTTATGCTAAGTGAAATAAGCCCAAAGAACTATATTCAAGGAACCTTGTCTTACTCTGCTCTAATGGAATACTATGGACTGGGTGACTTAAGTAGCAGACATTTATTTCTTACCATCTGGAGGCTGGAAGGTCCAGGATCAAGGCTCTAGCAGGGGTGGTGTTTGGTGGTGACCTGCTTCCCTGTTCTTCTCCTGTCCTCACACTGCAGAAGTGGCGAGGGGACTCTGTGGGGCCTCTTTTAGGAGGGAATTGATCCATTACCACGTCCCAGAAACCCTGTCTCCTAATAACCATCACATCAGGGATAGGATTTCAACATATGAATTTGAGCAGAGTATATAATCATTCCGTTTATAGCTCACTTATATGAGGTCCCTACAACAGGCAGATTCATAGAGACAAAGTAGAATAGAGGTTACCAGGAGCTGAAGGGAAGGAGAATAATCATCATAATTATTATTATTCCAGTAGTGGGAATTGAAATTAGGGTGCATTACTACTGAGCTACATACACCCCAACCCTTTTTATCTTTTGAGACAGGTTCTTGCTAAGTTTCTTAGGATGGGCTTGAACTTGTGATCCTCCTGCTGCAGCCCCTTGAGTAGCTGGGATTTCAGGCTTGTGCCACTGCATCTGGTGGGAGGGAGAATTATTGCTTAATGGGGGGAGAGTTTCTGTTTTGGGTGATAGAAAAGTTCTGGAAGTGGATAGTGATGATGTTTGTACCACTGTGACTGCCACTGAATCGCACATTTAAAAATGGTTAGAACAGAAAACCAAAACCCTAAAAGCCCAAACAGCTTTATTCAGAGCCTTAATATGTAAAGCAGAAAGAAAGGGTGTCTTTATGATTGAGGATGGATTGGGCACGAGGGAGTGGCTTAGCTTGGTCTCAGGAACACTGTGCCAGGAGTCAAGAGTGCCTTGGGGACCCCAGGGAAACCACAATTCTTCCTTTCCAATAATAGGGGACAGACAGATGAGAACGGTGGGAACATGAGGTCAGGGGAATAAGTCTGTAAAATGGGCCCAATGTGCTGACCTTGGGGTCACATGCTTTCTTTATCAGGAAGCAATTTACCTGCAGCTCTGCCTGGACAGGACATGTCACATTCCTCAATAAGCTACCTGTTATCTGTAGGAGAAATGCAGACCCAAAATAATGTTGATAAGAGGAACCCAAGTACCCAAGTTATCCTGAAGGGGAGAGACTTTTGTGACCCTTTTTATAGACTAGATCCTGAAATTCAGGGAGATAAGGATAATTCCTCCTAACCTAAGAGTTTGTGTTTGAAAATACATTTAGAACTGATCAGCATGGGCCAATGTGACCTAGAGTTGTCATGGCAGTGTGGACTTGAAAGTCAGATGTCATCCTACTGTCAGTCAAAAATCAAGAGGTGGACCTGGGCAAGACTTTCTGGAATCTTCTCTGGGATCCCCAATAAAACTGGAGTGCAGGGCTGGGGATATAGCTCAGTTGGTAGAGTGCTTGCCTTGCAAGCACAGTGTCCTGGGTTCAATCCCCAGCACTGCAAAACAAGCAAGCAAACAAACAAACAAACAAAAAAACTGGAGTGCAGGAGAGGTATGCTGTCTTTCTCCTTTTCTGAGAGGACCCACCCTCTGCCTTGAGATGTCCCCTCTCCCTTTAGTGAACTCATGCCTGGTACTCTGAGTGACATGTCTGAAATTTTTCTGACTTGATCACAAGAATTGGGGGTTGAGGGTGGTTTGCACTGCCTTAGTTTCCTGGAAGGCCCCAGTGCTGTAATATTTGATGTTTCTCTCCATTATCATTGGTTATTGGTCATCTTTGGTTACCTCAGTTCTTTTCTGATTGCTGTATTTGTTCAGCCTTTTCTGATTCTCTATTCTCCACCTGTTTCTGGTGACTAGAGGAAGAAATCTTGAGATAATTGATGTCTTTTGGCTAGGGCACACTCTAGTACAGTTTTCTTGATTGGAACTCAGAAGTCGCAGCTCTTAGGGACTGACCCAGCATCTTGGGACCTCACTCGAGGCTCCCAATTCATGCCTAAAGTAAAAGGGTACCCTTCATCTCTTTGGATCAGGATGCCATATTTAATGCCCTTTGCCTCTCATGCTCAAAATACCAGCTTTCTTTACTTCTTAGCTTTCTGCCAGATATCTATCTCTGAGGCTTGCATCTGGAATGTAAGTTGCATAAGCAATTGTCCCAAACCAGTTTAAGATCAGAGGAGAAATGCCACTTTAAAATCCAAATTGCTGTAGGACATGAATGATTGTTTTATCTGTTTTTGTGCTCTGGGATTCTGCCTTCTCAGTAAGTTCCTCCCTAAATGCTAGGGAACAGGAGGCAGACAAAGGGGACCTGGAAAGGCTGGCTAGGCCAGCTCCTGGACTTTTTGAGGACACTCAAGAGGTCTACATTCCATTTTGGGAATAATGCAGGCAGGCATTACCCCAAATCACAGACTCAGCTTCAGGAAGCTGACAGGACAGGCGCCAGGAACGTCAGGGGACGTTGTACTTTCTGCAGGGTTTCCTCTTTTCTCCAGTGGGCACAGGGAAGTAAAAATGGAAAGGTTCCATATGTACAAGACTTCTTTACATTGAGAACTTTTTCCTGATGAACTCATGGGCTCCCACATTGTTTAAATATCTGGACTGGCTAATTTGATTCAAAAGTGTGCTCTGGTCTGATATGGACATTCCATGTTCTCCTTCACAAGAGTAATTATAGCTGTGTCGTTCTTTTTTTCAGTACCTCTTTTTTTCTCTCTTCTTTTGAGCTCATGGTTTTCCTTGTGAATTCACCTTTGGTTCGGTGCACCTAAATTAATACATTTTGTTCTGATATTCTTGTTTTGTCTAACTGGAACTTTTTTAGCCCTCTATTTGTTTTTTCCTGTTCTCTTTTTTTCAGAGGTCAATTATTCAAGGAAAAGCTCTACAATCTTTGTTTCCTGTCAATTTTTAATGTATATTTGTGCACACCTGTGTATTGTATATTGTGTTTTTGCCTATATATTGCTCACATGAAAGTGAGTTGGGAAGACAAAAAATACAGGTCAAAGCTACTCTGTGGATGGCTTCAGCTTTGGGGAGCTAGTCCAGGGTGTTGGTAAGCACATGAGCCCTCCTTCTCTTACCAATTTGATGAGGGTTCAGTTTATGACATCCCATAAGCAGTACAGTGTATCAACACAGTCACCATCATACCTGCATATCCCCTTTGACCCAGGGAGCCACCTTTGGGGATTTCTCAAATATCTCCATTTCCACATGTGTGGAATGACTTAATATTATTTGAAATAGCTAAACATTGGAAATAGCCAAATGCCTATCAATAAAGAACTGATTACTTTTTTACATTTATTTTTCCTTATTTTATTGGTGCATTATAGTTGTACATTTGTTGTTACATATTCATACAGGCACATAATATAGCAATATAATTTGGCCAATATTATTCCCCTGTACTTCCCCTTTTGTCCTTCTCCTCTCTCCTCCTAGTTCCTTCTCTGTACTCTATTGATTTCCCCTTGATTTCCATGAAACCCTTTCACCTTTCTTTTCCTGTTTCTTCTCCAGCTTCCACATATGAGAGAAAACATGTGATCCTTGACCTTCTGAGTTTGGTTTATTTCACTTAACATGATGGTCTCAAGTTCCATCCATTTTCCTGCAAATGACATAATTTCACTTTTATTTATGACTGAATAAAATTACATTGTGTATATATGCCACATTTTCTTTATCCATTGATCTGTTGATGGATACTTTGGCTAGTTCCATAGTTTGACTGTTGTGAATTGTGCTGTTATCAAAATGGGTATGCTTATATCACTATAGTATGATGACTTTAATTATTTAGGATAAATACAGAGGAGTGGTATAGCAGGGTCATATGTTGGTTCCATGCCTAGTCTTGTGAGGAACCTCCATAGTGATTGCCATAGTGATTATACTAATTCATAATCCCACCAACAGTGTAAAAATGAAGAACTGATTAGTTAAATTATTTCACATCCATGTCTTGGACTGCTACTTTCCTTAAAAAGTAATAGTGAAGCTGTCTATGTACTGATAGAAAGTCATCCCCAAGATATCTTAGGTAATAAAAGTGAGCTGCAGAATGGAATGTACAGTATACTATCTTTTGTTTTAAAAAATGGGAAAATAGGACACCATCTTTGCATTGACTTGCCCTGTTTCCATGGATTCTCCATTTATGGATTCAATCAAGAGTGGATGGAAAACATTCAGAAATAAAAATTTCATTTGTATTGAACATGTACAGACTTTCTGTCCTTCTCATTATTTCCTAAATAATGCAGTCTAGCAGTCATTTACATTATATTAGGTATTATAAGTAGTCTAGAAATGATTTAAAATATACAGGAGGATGTGGACAGGTTGTATGCAAATGCTATGCCATTTTATGTAAGTGATTGAGCATCTTTGATTTGGTATCTGCAGTGGTGGTGGTGTTGTAGAGGTACTGGAACCAAACCCCATAGGTATGGACATCTGTATTTGTGTAAAGAAACTGCACAAGACTGTATAAAAATAATTTAATGGGCTAAGCAGGAACTGGATAGTGAGATGGAATTAGATAGTGGGGATTGTTGCCCAACATTGCGAAATACTTAATGTCACTGAATCATATACTTTAAAATGGTAAGATGGTGGATTTATGTTATGTGTGTTTCCTCATATTTTTTTAAAAAAGTGAAAAAGACCCTATAGACTAACACATAATAAGGGAGGGTGAGGGAAGAATAGGAGTTCATTGACTTAGACAAAGGGGAATGAAGGAAGGGGGGGGATGGGAATAGGAAAGACAGTAGAATGAATCGAACCTAACTTTCCTATGTTTAAATATGCATACACAACCAGAGAAACTCCACATTATTTTTGTTGCAAGAATGGGATCCTGGGACTTTTGGTTGTGGCTTAGTGATAAAGAGCTTGCCTGGCATGTGTGAGGCACTGGGTTCGATTCTAAGCATCACATTAAATAATAAATGAATAAAATAAAGATATGGTATCTGTCTACAACTAAAAAAATATTAAACAAAGAATGGGATCCTAATTAGAATAAATTATGCTCCATGTACGTATAATATATCAAAATATGCTTTACTGTCATGTATTTCTGAAAAGAAAAAAATTTAAAAAGCCCCCTACCCCCCCCCCCCAAAAAAAAAGAGAAATCCAAGAAAAAGTGGGTGTGTGAGCCTGGAGTTGGGCAGCCTGAGTTCAAATTCTGGTTTTCTAGCTTATGGATAAGTTAACTTGTTTTTCAAAGAATCATTACACTTGTTTGTCAAGTGTGGATCATAAAATAATCTGTATTCTGAGGATGAAATGAGAGGTAAAGCCCTGTTTCCAGGGCTTACTATGAGGATCAGGAGGGAAAAATGAACAAGAAGAAGCTTGAATGCATGGGTGCCAGTGGGGTTCAGAACAGGAGCTGAGTTCCTGGGGAGGCCAATCCTCCCTGGAGTTGGAAGTTGGTTATGAATGCAATGGTCATAATGGCCACTGTAGCCAGGCTCCCTCCCTCTCCTCTGGCTAATTGGACATTTGCATCTAAATGAGACTCTTGAAGACCAAAAATGTTCATGACTCAATGAGGGGGAATGATTGGAATTTTAGAAAAAAATTCATAATTCATAACTCTTACGTTGGGATAGCTGGTCTTTTCCTGAGGAGGGTTAAGCTCCAATATCCTCACCAGGTCCAGAGATGTACTTTGAGTAGGAAGAGGTTGGATGCTTTCTACTTTTAATTGAGAGAGGTAACCTGGGAGGAAGAGCAGGTGGGGGAAATGATGAGGTCATTTCTGCACACTTTTCAGAAATGCTCTGTGCTGATTAGCAGTTACTCCCTATACCCACCTTGGAGTTGTTTGTGATACCCCAAGGTGGAGGTGTCCAGGTGGCAGTGATAGCCCATCCACAACTCAGCAGAGAGACCTGGACTGGAAGTGAAAATGGGTGAATGCAGCCTTGGAGAGGGGGAGTGTGGGTGGTCAGGAGAGTTTGGAGGATACTCCTTTTTACCCCCTTTCTCTCTATAAGTCCTATCACTTGCATGAAAGATCCAGTGCGAAGGCAAGGCCTTGGTTAGGACACTATACTGGCTCACTGAGCACTAGGCTGGCTCCTGCCACTTTGACAGCTTAACTAAGCAAATGAGCAGAAATCTTTCCCCACAGCAGTTCCTTGAGGGGAGCCAGACAACTCTGGGTTCCTTAGGAGGAGGAGGAGCACTCAGGTTTTAACACAACTCTCCTCACAACTGTGCTGGAGTATTTGGGTGCTCTTGCCATCAAGGAGCCCCACTGTGGATTCAGGCAAACCTGGGTACAGATACCACTTAGCCATTTGGTAGCTGGGTGACCTTGGGCAAGGTGCTTCCTTTCTCTGGGCCTCCATTTTCCCATGTGTTTGGTGGAGTAATAATAGTGCCCTCTTCATGCAGTGGTTGTGAGGGTCATCAAGATGGTGTGTCTAACACCTTGAGCACAGGGGCTGGCACTGGTTGGTGCTCAGCAAGTTTGTAATCATCTCTGCAGAGAGTGGCAGTCACGTGGGCACTGGCTTGCCTACCTCTTCCCTTCCCTGCCTGCTCTATGTACCTGGGTTGGCCCCACCTCCAAACCCTTCTTACATTGAAGGTCCCTACTTTCTCCTTGGTCCCCCTCCTTGGCTTGAACCCTCTTTTTCTATTTTTTTTTTTTTTTTTTTTTGCGGCACTGGGGATTGAACCCAGGGTCTTGTGCTTGCAAGGCAAGCACTCTACCAACTGAGCTATATCCCCAACCCCCTCTTTCTCTATTGAGATCAGTCCCCACCAATTTCTGAATCCCACCAACACCTCTTCATTCAAGTTTCTCTCCTGAGCCTGATAGTAAGCCCAGGGAACAGTGTAATCATGTTTATCGACATCTGTCACTAGACTGAGATGTCCTTGAGGCTGGGTCAATGCTGAGGATCCAGGCATGGATCCTGCTGCTTGCCTGCTGCTTGCCTTCCTGGAGCTCATAGCATGGAGGGGAAGACAGCATGCAATATAGGTCATTTCCATTGAGAGTCTGTAACAGGGTGCCATGGTGGCAGAGAGCAACAGGCTCCTGATCCAGAATGAACCCAGCACTTAGCATCTTGAGCAAGGATGTTTAGACAAACTGGGGGTGGATAGGACAGGTGGACAAAGTCTGGAGTGTGGTGGCTGCGTGGATGAGGAGGAGTAGGAGCTAAGGCCCTGATGTGAGTGTGAAAGTGGCTTATGGGAGGAATCGATATACCATGTAGACTGGTTGTGGTAGGTGAGGAGAGGAAGCAAAAAGGGTGGGAGATGACGCTGAATGGGGCCACTGGACACGAGGGCTTTGAGGACATGTCAAAGAGTTGAATTTGATCATAAGGGTGGTAGAAGCCATTGAAAGGGAGAATGGCATGATCCATTTCAAACTTGTTTTGCACCTTCTCTCTCTGTCTTTTTAAATTCTGGTAAAACATAACATAAACTTCCCATTTTTTTTTTGTTTTAGTTAGCTACAGCCTGTTTTTAATCTCATAGCCTTCTTAAAGGATTTATTTTTTAACTTTTTTTTTTAATTTACTTATTGATTCATTGAACACAAATGGAGTACAGCTATTGTTTCACTGGTTGTACACAAAGTAGAGTCACACCATCTGTGCGTTCATGCATGTACACAGGGCAATGGTATCTGTCACACATTCTGTTATTAATTTTACCCCCCACCTGCCCCCACCCCTCCCTTCCCTCTATGCTAGCTATCTTTCCTCCATTCTTGCCACCTTTCCCCCCCACATTATGCATCATCATTCATTTATCAGAGAGACCATTCGGCTTTTGGATTTTTGGGATTGGCTGATCTCACTTAGCATAACAGTTTCCAACATCATCCATTTACCTACAAATGCCATAATTTTATTCTTCTTTATGGCTGAGTAATTTTCCATTGTGTATATATACCACAGTTTCTTTATCCATTCATCTACTGAAGGGCATCTAGGTTGATTCCATAATCTAGCTATTGTGAATTGAGCAGCTATGAACATTGATGTGGCTGCATCACTGTAGTAATCTGATTTTAAGTCCTTTGGGTATAGGCCAAGGAGTGGGATAGCAGGGTCAAATGGTGGATCCATTCCAAGTTTTCTAAGGAATCTCCACCCTGCTTTCCAGAGTGGCTGTACCAACTTGCACTCCCACCAGCAATGTATGAGTGTACCCTTTTCCCCACATCCTCGCCAACACCTGTTGTTGTCTGTGTTCTTAATAAAAGACATTCTAATTGGGGTAAGATGAAATCTTAAGGTGGTTTTGATTTGCATTTCTCTTATAACGAGTGATGTTGAACATTTTTTCATAAATCTGTTGATTGCTTGTAGATCTTCCTCTGTAAAGTGTCTGTTCATTTCCTTGGCCCATTTATTGATTGGGTTATTGGTGTTCGTGGTGTAAAGATTTTTGAGTACTTGGTAGATTCTGGAGATTAGTGCTCTATCTGAAGTGTGTGTGGCAAAGATTTTCTCCCACTCTGAAGGCTCTCTCTTCACATTGCTGATTGTTTCCTTTGCTGAGAAGAAGCTTTTTAGTTTGACTCTATCCCAATCATTGATTCGTGCTTTTATTTCTTGCGCTTTGGGAGTCATGTTAAGGAAATCTGGTCCTAGGCCAACATGATGAAGATTTGGACCTATTTTCTCTTCTATTAGGTGCAGAGTCTCTGGTCTAATTCCTAGGTCCTTGATCCACTTTGAGTTGAGTTTTGTACAGGGTGAGAGATATGGGTTTAGTTTCATTTTGCTGCATATGGATTTCCAGTTTTCCCAGCACCATTTGTTGAAGAGGCTGTCTTAAAATGTATAATTCAATGGCATTAAGTACATTCATGCTGTCGTATGACCCATCGCCACCACCCACCTATCTCCCAAACTTCTTCAGTATCCAAACAGGAATGCTATACCCATTAGCAGCATCCTCCCCTTCCCCCCAGTCTCCTATTTTCTGTCATTAGGGATTTGCCTTTTCTGGGAATTTCATACTAAATAGAGTCATAAATATGTGATCTTTTGTGTCTGGTTTCCTTCCCCTTAGGGTGCTATTTTTTTTTTTTTTTTGTGGTGCTAGGGATCGAACTCAGGGCCTTTGTGCTTGCAAGGCAAGCACTCTACCAACTGAGCTATATCCCCAGCCCCCCTTACATGCTATTTTTAAGCTTTATTCATATTATAGCATGTATCAGTACTTTGCTCCTTTCTTTTAAGGTTCATTAAGACATCCTTTTTATTTTGTTTTTTACACTTTTTAATTTTTTATTTGTTCTTTTTTGGTATACATGACAGTAGAGTATGCTTTCAAACATTATACATACATGAAGTATAACATTCTAATTAGGATCCCGTTCTTGTGGTTGTACATGATGTGCAGTTGCACTGGTCGTGTATTCATATATGAACACAGGAAAGTTTGTCTGATTTATTCTACTGTCTTTCCTATTCCCATCCCCCTCCCTTCCCTTCATTCCCCTCTTTGCTCCTTTTTAAGGCTGAATGATATTCCATTGTGTGACTATACCACATTTTGTTTACTCATTCTCCCATTGGTGGACATTTGGGTTGTTTCCACCTTTTGACTGCTGTGAATAACATTGCCATGAACATTTGTGTACACATTTTTGTTTGAACACCTGTTTTCAATTCTTTTGGAGTGGAGTTGCTGGCTCTCATGGTAACTGTGTTTAAGTTTTTGAGGAGCTGCCAAATTGTTTTCTAGAGAGGGGGCACCATTTTACATTCCCACAACCATGTTCGAGTGCTCCAGTTTCTCCACATCCTTGTCAACACTTGTTATTTTCTGTTTTTGTTTTCAATTACGGTCATCCAGTGGGTATGATAAACTTTTCATTTTAGAATGGTCACTGTGTCCTTCCTTGGAGAATGGATTGAGGGGTGTGCAAAGGATGGAGATGGGTTGGAATGCAGATTCCATTATGCAAGTGAGTGATGAGTGGCAACAGGGGTACAGCAATTGGAGCCGACTAGGGAGGTGGTGAGGACTTAGTGATGTCCTGGAGACCTTGGATGAAGGAATTAGGGGTGCAAGCATGACCTATCAAGTCATGTTCCCAGGGGTTAGCACTGTGAGTGGGTATTTTATAAATATTAATTGAATGAATGCTAGATACTCAAGGGGAAGGGCTCTTTGTGCCCTTGCTGAAGGTCCTTACCATGATTGTCCCTAATAGTGTTTTGGAGAGGTGGGGTAAAGAGAGATCTTAGGCAGCCTTATGGGGGAGGCTGCAGGGTTACCTTGGTCAGTATATGTTAAAGTGGGGGGTGGGCATTGAAGCAGCGTGTAAGGATCACCTCCATCCTCTTTTTTCTTTTGTGTGCTGGGATAGAACCCAGGGTCTCATGCATTCTAGGCAGACCCTCTACCTGTGAGCTACATCCTCCAACCCTTTTAATTTGATTTAGTTTATTTACTTTTGCAATGCTTGGGATTGAACCCAAGGCCTTATACATGCTAGGCAAATGCTCTACCACCTAGCCACATACCTAACCCCTTTTTATTTTATTTTGAGACAGTCTCTCACTTAGTTGCTGAGGCTGGCCTTGTGATCCTCCTGCCTCAGCCTCCTGAATCACTGGGATTATAGGCCTGTCCCATTCTGTATTTATTTCAAGACCTCTAGCCTGGGGAGATCATGTGGGAGGGGCTGGAGCTTGAGGGATGGCTTTTTGGGTGGGAATCTGATGGCGTATTTGGGGAGGGACGGTCAAGGGCTGAACTGCCAGCTCTGAGGGAGCAGTGTGGTCTTTTCTGAACCTCCCAAAGGTAGCATAAAAGCACTTTCTGTGTGGGTTGGTCTGGACACCATGAGCAGCCCCCTCAAGGGGATGCCCAGGGAACACTCAGGGCTTTCCTCTGTTCTTGACACTTTCATCAGGTTCTGGAAGGAGCCGCAAAGACCTGGCTCAGCCCCTTGTGTGGTTCTTATTACGGTTCCTCCCACGGGCCTCTGCTCCCCCAGTGCTGCCTGCCTGCTGGGCCTTCTCCAGCTGGGCAGCCTTTTAATTGATGCATTTTGGCCCTGATGGGGAGTGAAGTGTCTTCCTCTGAAAGCTTCCAAAATTTGTCTTTTCCTCCTGTTTCCATTCTGTCCAGAGTCTCTCTCCTCTCTCCCTTTCTGCCCTCTGCTCTGGTTTTCTTTATACCCCCTTGCTTCTGTTCTGTAAATCTGCAAAACAAAATATTTTTAAAGATCTCATTTTTATATCCCATCTGTAGCTCAGAGCAGGATAAAAATGTTGCTTCCCTTTGGAGCTGGCTTTTGAGCTGTGGCATTAGTCAGCCCTGATCCTGGCGGCCGCAGGGCAATTGGCATAGAATTCCAGTGTGGCTGCAGTGTGGCGTGGGGCCTCCACCAACTTGACCTCTGAGGCTCTGACCCAGATAGGTGGGTGGGTGGCCTTTCTCTCTGCTTTCAGCTCACCCTCTTGTCCAGAGAGATGCAGAAAAGACTAACAGGGGGCTAGGAGACTTCAGCCAACCTTTGGGCAACAGTAAGAACTGGAAGGGCCGCTGTGGTCATCCCCTGGCCTAGGTAGACTGTGGGCTCCTGTTGGACTTGATCTCTGCTACTCTTCTCTCTCCAGCGAGAGTGGACATATCCTTTGCTTGGCCAGTCAGGAATTGATTGTTCAATCCTGTTAGAGATGTGAAGGAGAGGTTATGAGAAGCACAGGGTGAGGTCCCCTGAAGTTCCGAGTCTGAACCATTGCAACTGAGAACCACCATCACTTGGCATGACTAGGATAGAACAGAGAACGCTAAGTGTAATGAATTCCAGGGCTTGCTGTAGGGCTGAGAGAATGCAGAGGAGGAGGAGGAGGCCAGAGGGGGCCACAACAGTCATCCATCCTTCTTCCCTCCCTTCTTTCTCTCACTCCCTCCCTTCCTTCCTTCCCTCCTTCCTCCACCCACTCACTCCTTCTGTAAGCAGGGTGTCTCAACCATCCGTCTTGAAGTCAAGAGTTCTTGAGTTTGAATACTAGTTCCTCATGGAATAACTGTGCCTCCTTTAGCCAATCATTCGACCTTTGCTAAGCCTCAGCTGACTCATGTTTATAGGAGAGGAAACTGTCAGTCCTTGTCATCCTCACAAAACTGCTTGGCAGAGAAGATGATCATAAACGTAGTCTTCGCATGTGGTTGTACCTTGACCCTCTAAATCTGTGGGTACTGCATCCCTGGATTCAGCCAACCAGGGATCAAAAATATTCAGTAAAAATTGTTCTGATCGTGTACAGATTTTTTTTTCCTCATTATTCCTTAAACAATATAACAACATGGGCTGGGGATATAGTTCAGTTGGTAGAGTCCTGCCTCACAAGCACAAGGCCCTGGGTTCAATCCCCAGCACTGTCAGAAAAACCCCCAAAAAACCAAAACCATATGACAACTATTTATGTAGCATTTACATTGTATATGTACATTGTACATTCTAAGTAAACTAGGGATGATTTAAAGTATATGGGAAGATGTATATAGGTTAATATGCAAATGCTAATTTTTTTTTTAATGTAGAGGATTGAACTCTGGGCCTCATACATGCTGAGCATACACTCTACCGTTGAGCTACACCACCAGTCCAAATTCTTCTCCTTCTTCTTTTTTTTTTTTTTTTTTTGGTGCTGGGGATTGAACTCAGGGCCTGTGCAAGCTAAACAAGTGCTCTACCACTGAGCTACATCCCTGCTCTGACTTGCCATTTTATATAAGGGACTTGAGTATCTGCAGATTTTGGTAGTAGTAGTACTAGGAGGAATTCTGGAGCCAAGTTCCCACAGATACCCAGGGATAAGGGACAATATCACAAATTTAGTCTCTGTATGAACTGACACATTTTGAGGGCCTACAGGGTAGAATGCTGCTTTGGATGCTTGGGCTGCATGGAGGAGTAAGATATCCCCTGCCCTCTGAGTGGTGCAAATAGACATATTCCTTTAAGGATCTGGCTGGAAGGTTCTCATTATGCTTTCTCATGGGACACCGACCCAACCAAGCTCTTTTTCAGCAAATAGTCACAAAAAGTCCATAGGAGCTAGGTGATGTGCAGGGGGCTGCACCAGTGTGCTTGGAACATGTTGGAGGTCAACAAAGGTGAAGCCAGTGCCCCACTGAGTCTTGAGGCTGTGGTGAGGTTCCTTTAGCAGGAAGAGGCTCTGTGTTCTCTCCCTTTGGTCACTTCTGACCCACTGTGTGCACCAAGTTTCATGTCCAAGGGCTCAAGTGGCGCCTATATACTTGGATGATTTTTTTGGCTGGCCTAAGAGTGGCCTCTTCTTGTCACCATTTGGTTTTGCAAACTGGGGCAGGGAGTGGATCTGGGAGGGGAAGGCAGAGGCCCTTAATTCTTGGTGGCTCCAGCTGCCTGCTGAGGTTAACTTTGGGCTCCCTGCTGAGGTTGATTTTGGGCTCCCTGGGAAGAACAAGGCTGTGTCCATGGACAGACCCGTCCAGTGTTATTGACATTGATGCATCATCTTGTTACTTAAATGGTCAGGGCAGCTGGAAATGATCGAGCGGGAAGCTGGAAGCACCAGCCTCTTCCCAGCCCTGGCTCCCTGTGGCAGGTGCTGGGGCTGCTCCCTGGGGTCTAGTGCTGTGGTTTAATGTGCCTCTAGAAGAGCAGAAAGCAGCTGTGGCAGGACCCCTCCTCACACTCAGCCCACTTCATTTGATGCTTCTGGATTCTCTGAAAATTTTCCCCCAATGAGTATGTATTAATATTTACAAGGAAGATTTAAAAATCAGAAATAAAATGATAGTCTCTTCCTTGATGGTATCTTTTGAAACAATTCAAGAATGGATTATTTGTATTTGAAAAGATTTTTTGGTAGGCATTTAGCAAATGAAAAAGGTAAGTTTTGTTGTTTTTTCTTAAAAAACAACAACAAAACAAAACAGTGTCCCCCTCAGGTGCTTTCCCAAGCCACATTGCTTTTGGACCTCAGGTTTGTCTAGGAAGTTGCTCGTGAGGTCCTTGAACTCCCCTTTCCATGACAGAGAGGTTAGTGAATGACCCCAGTGCCTAAGCAGACCAAATCAGGGGGAGCCCTGCAGAACTCTCTAGGGCCCCTTAGAATGCCAGCTCTGCCACTTACTTGCTGTGGAACCATTTACAAGTCTGAATCTCTGTACTTCAGTTTCTTCATCTATAAAATGGGAGAATAATTCTTTCTTTTTATTTTGCATTGGGAACTGTGTCCAGAGGCACTTTACCACTGAGATACATCCCCTGTTCTGTTTTTTTTTTAATAGTCGTCAATGGATCTTTATTTTATTTATTTATATGCGGTGCTAAGAATTGAACCCAGTCCCTCATGCATGCTAGGCAAGCACTCTACCACTGAGCCACAACTCCTTTTTACTTTTAGTTTGAGACTAAGTTGTTCAGGTTGACCTCAAACTTATGATCCTCCTATTTCAGTCTCCTGAGTTACTGGGATTATAGGCATGTGCCACTGAGCCTGAACAATGGGAGAATAATTCTGTATGTACTGCATAGGGTTGTTGAGAAGATTAAATTAAATTAAATATATAGAGTTTAGTATAGTATTAAGTAAATATTAACTTGAATAATAATAATAATAATAATAATAATAATGTATTAGCTCTACCACCTATTATCCAGAGGGGAAATCTAAGGTGAGAAATAATGTGACTTCAGTAACATCAAACTGGTGGGGACATGGGTCAATTTTTCTTAGATTCTTGAGCAAAGAGTTGAGATCAGCTAAAACAGCAACAGTAAATAGACCAATGACAGTGGAGGCAGTATTTAATTTAGCCTTCTATCTCTTATAATCTGTAAATTTCCCATTTTTTTTTCATTTTCTAGTTCATTCAGTGGTAGGCACTGTGCTGGGTCAGCCAATGGTCAGGTGCACATGAGAGACCTGCCAAAGAGTGAGGACAGAGCCTCTGCTCTCACTCGATCAGAGGTCAGCCTGGCTGGGCCATTGGGTTTCTGCTCATCCACAGGAGATCTTACTTAGCCAGTGATGTTCCAGCCTACCAAGTCCTTTTTTTGAACCTGCCAGCCATGCAGCACCACATCATCATGCCCAGCTTCCAGTGTGCCCCTGGAGGCTCTAACAGTTATCTTGTCCTTCCTTAAGTCCCCAAGATGGAGGCCAACATTGAGAGCAGACAGAGTTTTGATTTCACTAGATTTGAGTCATTTTGTATATTGGGCTAGAGTGTCACCCAGTCAGCTGTGCTTAGTTGCTTGGCCACAGGTGGAACCCCTTGCCTTCAACATTCATCTTCGAATATATACCATGGTCCCAGGCAAGAAAGGGCAAGAATGAGGATGGGCCATGTGCCCTGTCTCGGTACTGGAAAATAGTTCCAAGTGTATGTCTTCTTTTTTTTCTTTTTCTTTTTTTGCAGTGCTGGAGATTAAACCCAGGGCCTTGCTTAATTACAGTAGGCAAGCACTCTACTCTTTAGCTACACACCAGCCCCAAGTGTTTGTCTTTTATAGATGGGGAATAACATGATTCATTGACTGGACCAGAAATGTTTACCTTGAAATGCTTTTTGGTCTGTCCTATTGAGGATGTTATTTAGTTTGAACCAATAACAAAATACCTAATCTGGTATGTCACTGAGTAGTAACTTATTCAGAAGAGTTAAGGGTAGAGAGACAGCATCTAAGAGTGGAGTGGAGTGATGGCTTGCTTAGCAGGAGGGCCAGTCAGCCCTGTGACAGTGACTCCTAGTGCTTACAGACTGATGAGTGATTTCTAAGAGTGGATGGCTTAACATACCCCTGTGCTGGGCCCTCTGCAGGGTGGCTCCTTCTCTCCTTGGGTTTAACCAGGAATTCAGTCAAGACATGGAAAACCTTAGTATGCACTATATCCTCCTGGTGGCACTATTTTTTGGTTCAATTCAGTAGTCAATGTTTCTTGTTGTGACTGTGTAAATATTGTTTATTGTTGAGTTGTGGAGCATGCTATAATTATGTTTACTTTTCACTTTTTTTGAAGTTAATGATTAACTCATGTTTCCATCATAACTTTTTTTTATGTACCTATCTTTCTTTTTCTTTTTTTTATTATTTACATGTATTCTTCCATAGTTCCTTTAATAGTTTTCCCTGACCCCAAAGCTGGCACTTGCTGGCCACCGTGGCACATATCTGTAATCCCAGCAACTTGGGAGGCTGAGGCAGGAGGATCAAAAGTTCGAGGTTAGCCTTGGCAATTTAGCAAGACTCTCTCACAAAAAGAGGAGGGTCTGGGGATGTAACTCAGTGGTAGAGAGCCTCTGGATTCAATACCTGGTACTTAAACCAAAACCAAACAAAAAAGAAACAAAAAACAAAGCTTGCATCTGTTAGATATCCTGTCCATTACATTATTTTCACCAGGAGACCTCACTACCAGAGCTTTCTATCCTCTAATAAGTGATTACTTTTAAATAGTTGTCTCCCATGAAAGTGTTTGAATTCTTGAACATTTCAGAATATCTTTATTCTACTCTCATACTTGGTTGATAGTTTGGGTATAGAACTTTAGGTTTAAATAATTTTGAAGGTTGTTGCATTATTGCATACTAGATTCTAGAGTTGCTGTTGGAAAGTCTGGTGATGTGTACATTTCCATTCCTGTGTGTATGGTGTGTATTTATACTTGTTTTTTGGAGTTGTTGAAGAGTTTTCATTTACCCACATGTTCTGAAATTCCATGACAATCTTTCAGGTAGATCTCATGTCATTTATTGTGCTAAGTACTTGGTGATTTGAGAGACTCAGGACTTTCAGTTTTGGGAAATGTTCTTGTAGTGTTTCTCTGATAATTTTCTTCTGTTATAGTTAAACAACCACCATTTTATGCCAAAATTCTGTGGGTTAGGAATTCAGCAAGGGCACGCTGAAGATGGATGCTTCCACAATGTCTCTGCTTTCACAATGTCTGGGACCTCATCTTGTGTGGCTCAGATGGTTAGAGATGGCGAGGATGCTCAGCTGGGGCTGTATGTCAGTGGTCTTGGCTCTGGCTTGATTCCCAGGTTCTCTTTGTCTGAACCTGTCCTGTGGGAACCTTGATTCCCAGGTTCTCTGGTCTGAAATGGCCAAGATGCTTTTCTTCATGTGCAGGAACTGGGATGTCTGGAACATCTGGGAGTTGGGTGAGCATCTCTTTCCATGCAGCTTCTCCATGTGACACAGTAATCTTAGATGTTTTTATATGCTGGCTCGTTTTCCCTAGAGCAAATGTTCCTCGAGATCAAGTGGAAGTTGCAAAAGTTCTTATGACTCAGCCATGGAAGTTAAGTAATGTTATTTCCATCCCCTTCTGTTGATCAAAACTGAGTCACAGGGCTAGCCCAGATTCAGGGGAAGGGGACCACACAGGACATCAATATCAAGAAATATCAGGAGGCCAACTTTGGATACTAGCTACTCTAACGTCTCTCCCTATTACCTCTTTCTGGAACTTTCATTGGTCAGATATTGGATCCTCTGATATTTTCATTTTCCAAATTTCTTTTATTTATTTTGTGCAGTACTGAAGGTTGAATCCAGTGCTCTGCCACCGAGCTACATCCTTGGCCCCAAATTTCTGTCTTTACAGACAGAACTTCCTCAACTTAGTCTTCCAGTCATATTTCCAATTTCTAACATCTCTTTCTTATATCCTGGCCATTTCATTTTTAAACTATTCTCACCTTGTGTCATGGATATAAGATCTTGTCTAATCTCTCTGATGATATAGTTTATGCTGTGTTTTGAAGTTTCCATAGATTTCTTGCATTGGCTGTTTCCTTCAGGGTCCTCTTATTTATTTTGGTGTCTCTTCCTCATGTCGGAGCCTTTGTTGTCAAATGTCTGCACCTTGGTTTTCTCTTTGAGCCCAAGAATGAGACTCTAGGAAGTAGATTGGGAACTGTGTGGGTGGGCTGGCTTGCTGCCTGTGGGCTTTCAAGCAGGGCAATGGGGTGATGGGGCAGTGGCCAGTGATTGGTAGAAGCTTCCCTTTCCGTTGGAGGAATCTAGATTGTTTGATTTATCATGGTGGCAGGGGCTGGGGAGCATCATTTGACTGGTAAGGAACTAATAATATGGGGGTCCAAAGGCTCAGCATCTCAAGATCTTTCAATCCCCCTCCACCAAGCTTTTGCTCCTGCATCTCAGGTGAGGGACCTGAGCCTTCCAGGGGTTCTCCAGGGTGAAGCATCCTCTTTTCAGCTGCATTCTCCTGTGTGGACCAGAGGCTGTAGCTCCACCCCTCTGCCAGGGCAGTTACCATGCTCTATCCATTGCCCATTTTCCAAGTACTTATAATGTCCTGTAAGCTGTTTTTCTCTTCCATTACATTTGTCAGTTCACACTCCCCCCTACTATTATTTTAAGGGACTTCAGAAGAAGTGAAATAAATTTATGTGGTCAGTCTGACATGTTCATTGTGGGAAATCTCAACAACCTTAAGAATATCTCTATTTCCTTTTTTTTTCTTTCTCATATGGGTCTAGGGATCAACTCAGGGCCTTACACATGCTAGGCAAGCACTGCACCACGGAGCAGCATTCCCTAGCCCTACTATTTCTATTTCCTAAAAGAAGTGAAAGAACATACTTACCACTACTTACAAATGATGTTCTATTGTGATAAATGTCATATACCCAAACTGAGTGAATTATAAAATGAGCATTCACACACTCAACATCCAGGTTAAGAAAGGTCACAGGCTGGGAAAGTGCCAATACGCTTGTACTTTTGCGACTCTATGCTTTTGTGTTAGCAAAAAGCTAACACAAAAGCATAGAGTCTGTGACCTTGGGAGCTGGCTGCCTTTGCTGTGACCATGATGTAGCTCCCTCAACTGAGGCCAGGTAGCGCCAAGCAGAATCGCTGAACACGTGAGCAAAGCTGCTCAGTTGGCAGTTTCCAAATGATGCAGTGCGTTGTGAGGCTGGAGGGCACAGACACAGCAGCTTAGGGATTTCTCTAGCACTTAGTAATGAAACCTCCTGTATAGTGGGAGACTTGCCCCCTACCCCTCCTCGGCACTGGCCCTCTGTCTTGTTTCTTCTGGCTTTCATAGCCCTACAAGTCCCTCCAGGGGCCTCCTCTCTTCTCATGGCCTCCACCTTCACCTCTGTGCTCATTATACCTGTCTCTCTGGCTAGGGTCTAGTCCTTTCCTGATCTGATCCCACTTGGGCTCCTAGGGGCCCCTGACTCACCTGGCATCTGACATGAGTGCCCTATCACCTGCCTTTTGCAAATGCAGTGCTCCCATCTCAGTTTGTATCATGGTTGGAGCGTTAGTCATTCAGTTTTCTGAAAACCAAGTCTTCTGGCATATTTAACTCTCCTCTTCCTTTGCCTTCAGTGGCCAGGCCCTCTTAACTTTGGCCCTTAAAGTGTCTCAGGAGTCCAGCCCTTTCATTTTATGTCTATGGCCATAGGCACAGGGGAGCCACTTCCATTCGCCGCCCCCCCTTCACATTCCCATCTCCTACTGGCTCCTATCTCCTCTCTGCTGCCCCAGAGTCCATCAAAGCCCAGCAGATCAGGCAAGCTCTGCCTCAGAGGCCTACAGGATGGTATTCAGTTCAGCAGTCCTCAGTGCCCCCTTCACTGTTTTTGTCATGTTTGTGTGTCACCTGTATCAATTATTTAATTTCTCCCTTTAACTAGTTCCATTTCACTTTAACAAACTTGTTCTAGAAGGCAGCTTTATGTCAATACCATAAAAGGAAAATCAGGATGGGCTGATTAGTAAATGGCTCTTAAAATGCAGACCACCCCAAACTGCTTTGGGTGCCAGTAGGGATGCACGTGTCCCACTCTGGAAAGTAATGCAATGTGAAATCCCCACTTAAGCTGATACCTTTTCCTTCTTAGGGTCAGTGTAGCATGATGGTTAAGGTCATGCACTCTGGAGTCAGACTGCCTGGGTGCAAGTCTGCTCTGCTACTTTCCAGCGACATGTCCTTGTCCAAGTTACTTAACCTCTCACTTAACAAATGATGAGCTGCAATTTATTTATTTACACAGTAATATTTCTCTTAAAGCATCATGGTGAGTAGTAAGTAAGATGTTATGTGGGTCTCTTCGAACAGTACCTAGGACATGAAAAGTTTCTGCAGACTGTTTGATGTTGAGGGCCTCTCAAGGGCCTGCAGGCATGTGCTTCCTCTGTATTAGTGATGCCCCCTGTCTGTAGTACCATTTGCTTTTCCCCTGAATACCTCTACTATGTGCTTCTCCCTTTCCTATTTCTCTCCCAGTAAGTGCCTTTCCCTCTGGTCCCAGGGCAGCTGTCACTTCCTCTGGGTACCTCAGCTGATCCCCCAAGGAGGCCTGGGCCTCTCTTTCCATGGCACTTTGTTCCATGTCTTTTAACACAGTAATGTCTGGCCAGCAGGCCCTTCATGTGGGTAACAGTGCCTTCAGGATGGTTTGTGCATTTTGCTGCTCCTGCCTGGATCATATTCTCAGATGTTTGTAAATAATACAGACATCACTGCCCATGATGAGACACTGCCCACTCTAGGTCTTCCTTGAGCATAGAGGACACATGAGGGTTGCTAACCCATGTCCTCTTTTCACATCCTGCAGCGGCACGCAGGCTGGACAGAGCTGGCTTTCTAATATGATTGGAAAGAGCAATGGAATTGGAGACTGGAGGGCGAGGTCTGCCTCTTGCATTTTCTGACTGTGACCTTGGGCCCACACTGAACTTCTGGAGTCACCACCTGCTCATGTGTGAACCCTAAAGCATTAGTCAGCTCTAGAAGTTGCTTGTTCAGCAAAGACTTTTTTTCCTGGGGAGTGATGGCTTGCCCACATGGGTAGGTTGGTCCACTGCCCAAGACATACTGCGGAACAAGGCTCAGCCATCCTTTTTCAGGGGCCTCTGAAGGCCATGGCTGGTTCTCTGAGGCTGGTTGGGCCTGTTGTATCTGCTTTTCTTGGCTACTGCTCTTTCTCCTACCTCTAGCCCAGTTAAGGGCTTCAGGGTCCTCCAGGGAAGGGCAGGTCGTCTGTACCCAATGCACGCAAAGCCAGAGTGTTCTTTGAAGCTGCAGTGGCAGAACCTCGCCTCCACTAGGCCTCCACTAGGTCCCCACATGCAGCTGCTCAGGGTGAGGCCTGCCCTACAGTCTACACCTGATCTACCTGGCACACCTCCTGGCTCCCCAGCCCACACCTCTGCTATCTGTCCACTTCCTATGGAGATCCATAGACCCCTCTAGCTTCCTCTTTTCTCTTCCCTCACATAAGGGTCCCAACACTCAGTAAGTGCTCTGTAAATGTCCATAAAGGAGTCAGGCTTCCTGACAAGTTCTCCTGGAACTGTGGTCTCTCACTTCCAGCACACTTGGCCTGAGCTGACTTGGAAACTGGTCCTCCTTGGAGACGAGGAGGGAGGCACAGTTTTGGGCAACCCCTGTGACTCTCCAGGCCTGTCTATGTAATTAGGCTATTGGATAGCATCAAATGGTTTCTCCCAGATGCTGCTGGTCTCTGTGCCCATAAACTCTGGGATGGAATCAGGGGTGGGGGTTGTCATTTTGGGAAGTTTTGAATCATCAAAGGTCTAGCATTGTGCTTTGAATTTCTGGGGAGCTTTTAGAGTCTGCACTAGGATGGGAGGGGACACCCAGGTCAATCTTGCCAGGGACCAACAAGTGAGCAAGAAGCTCATCAAAGGGGGCATTGGGACCTACCCCCTCCACCTGCCAGAGCCATCACTCCTGTGTTCTGTCCCCCCAGTGTCCCCTCCACTACCTTTACCACAGAGTAGGAATGTGCAAACCATTCAGGGCCCTGGGGGCACCAAAAGGCAGCTGGAGAGGAAATTAGGCAGCAGGAATGACAGTGATGGAGCCCATTCAGCCATTTCTTGTTCCTTTTTCCCAAATTGAGATATAATTCATATACATAAAATTCATCCATTTAAAGTGTACATAATTCAGTAGGTTTCAAGTTATTCAGATTGTGGAACCATCACCACAGTCTGGTTCCAGAACATTTTTATCACCTCAGAGAAACTCCGTACCCACTAGGAGTTGCTTCCCAGGCCCTCCTCCCTTAAGCCCCTGGCAACCACAGACCTATTTGGTTTCTGGATTTGCCCAATCCAGACTTTTCATAGAAATAAAACCATACCGTATGTGGCCCTTTGTGACTGGCTTCTTTCGCTTACCGTGTGTTTTCGGTTTGTCCATAGTATAGCATGTCAGCACTTCATTCCTTTTTCTTTTTCTTTTGTATCAGGGATTGAACTCAAGGGCGCTTACCCACTGAACCACATCCCTAGCCCTTTTTATTTTTTATTTAGAGACAGGGGCTTACTAAGTTGCTTATAGCCTCATTAAGAGGCTGAGGCTGGCCTTAAACTTACTGTCTTTCTGCTTTAGCCTTCCAAGTTGCTGAGATTATAGGTGTGTGCCACTGCATCTGGTTCACTTCATTCCTTTTAATGGTTGAATAATATTTCATTGTGGG
Source organism: Glaucomys volans (assembly GCA_020662805.1). Lineage (NCBI taxonomy): Eukaryota > Metazoa > Chordata > Mammalia > Rodentia > Sciuridae > Glaucomys > Glaucomys volans. The sequence goes on from JAJEJO010005234.1 coordinate 148,956, forward strand.
GATCATCTGTAGTTTGTTTATTCATTCATTGGCATATGGACATAATTGTTTCCATCCTTTGGCTTCTGTGTATCCTATTTCTCCTTTCCGTTTGTTTTTTCTGAGAAGCTCTTCCCAGTGTCTGGTTGTCTGTATTCCTCTAGTTCGGCTATTTGGGAGGCCAGGGAAAGAGTAGCTGCATGTGGAGGGGTGGTTGTGGAGCTGTGGTGGTGGGAGATGCAGATAAGGGGAGTTTTGAGGTTTGCAGGAATTCCCTGCCATGGGGAGGCTTCACACCTGGACCCAGAGTGATCTGCTTTTAGGTGGGGATTTTTCCTGCTGTTGATTATTAACAGTAAATCCCTGGGGCTAAAATTAGAGTTTATTGAGGTGCCAGAAATGTTTTATGAGACATTTAAACAGCCCTGAACCCTTGGTTCTCTGTCTTCACTTGGAGACCAGATCCCCATTTTATGAGTTACATAATCATCATTGTCATCATCATCAGTGTCTATATTTATATATAGGACTTTATGTTTGTTTTTTTTTCTTGTGGGTCACTGAAGCTTTTTATTTTGCACATGAAACCACTGGGGACCTTGCCTGTAGCCACACTGGAGATTACATTGGAGGTGAACATGGCTCTGGATGCTTGGTGTGAAGTGAGCTGAGAACAACGATTTGGGCCAGTCACATGGTTACGGAGCTAGCGCTTCCAACAAGGCTCCAGGTGGTCACCCTTGGCTTCTGCAGGAGTTCTAAGGTAGCAGCAGCAGGAGAGGGGAGCTAATTATCAGAGGCCCTGGCAAGCACTGGTTGGGGGCTTGAGCTGTCTATGCTCGCTAACGTCAGGGGAAGGATCTAATCACTAGCCGGTGACTGAGGGCTCAGGCTCGCCTGCCCACAGCTTACTTGACCAGGGGGTTTCTGAAGTTACTGCCAGCAAACTTCGCCTTGTCACCCAGCTTCTCTTTGATTCTGAGGAACTGGTTGTAGTTGGCCTAGTACTCAGGTCAGCAAGGTGCACAAGTCTTGATCTGCCCAATGCAGAGTCCCACCACCGATCATCAATGAAGGTGTCCTCAGTCTCCCCAGAGTGATGAAACACCATGACTCCCCAGCCATTGGACTGGGCCAGCTTGCACACCTGGGGGTCTCGGTCACCAAGCCAATCTGCTTGACTTTGAGCAGGAGGCAGTTGCAGGACTTGGCAATGCACTTGGGATTGGCCACAGTGAGATCATTGCCCATCACCTGGATACCCGTGCTACTTGTGAACTGTGCCAAGCTTCCCCATCATCTTGGTTGAAGTGGTCTTTGATAGACAGCACTGGGTAGTCCCTGATGAAGGACTTGTACAGGTTGGCCAGCTGGTCAGGTGTGATATACCTGCTGGCATCACCAGAAGACCTGAAACCCAGGTCATATTTCCCAGATCTGATGAACTCGGAGGCGGTCACGTCCATGCCAGTGACGACCTTGTCAGTGTAGCCAGCCTTCCTGATCGCGTTCTTCAGAAGCTCCAGGGCTTCTTTATTCTCCACGATGTTAGGAGCAAACCTGCCCTTGTCGCCTACATTGGTGGTGTCTTTCCCATATTTTTCCTTGATGACATTCTTCAGGTTCTGGTAGACCTCTGCTTTGATGTGCATGGCCTCCTTGAAGTTCGAAGTGCCCACAGGGAGGATCATGAACTCCTGCACGGCCAGCTGATTACCAGCACGAGAACCTCCATTGATCATGTTGAACGCTGGAACTGGCAGGATGACTTCAGAGTTGCCCGCCAAGTCGGTGAGGTAGCAGTATAGTGCCAGCTTTGCAGACAGCAAGGGCACCCTCAGGATAGCATTTGCACCAAACTTAGATTTATTTTCTGTTCCACCCGCCTTGATCATCAGTTTGTCAATCTTCCCCTGCTCCACAACGTTCAGTTTCTTGCTAACCAGGGCAGGTGCAGTAGTTTTACTGAGACACCCTTTGAGCCTTTGAGACACCCTTCCCCATGAGCGAGTTTTATCATTATCCCGGAGCGCTAGGGCCTCGTAGATACCAGTTGAGGCCCCACTGGGCACAACTCTAAAGAGATCTTTTGAGGTGCAGAGATCAACTTCAACAGTGGGATTCCCACGAGAGTCAAAGATCTCCCTGGCATGGATCTTGAGCATAGACATGGTGAATTTCTGACTGCAGGGTCTCTTCACCCAGGAAGGAAGCAGAGTGCTACAGACACCAAGAGCGTTAAGCCGGAGAGGTGTGGCGCCCCCTAGGACTTCATGTTTTATTTCATAGCCATTACTTTTAATTCCTCAGAATGTTATTACCTGCATCTTTGCAGATGAAGGAACTGAGACACAGAGAGATGAGGTAACTTAATCAAGGTCACACAGCAGACTATCAGAGAAAGCCAGACTTGAATGCAGGAGTCTCTTGATTCCTAGTGTAGCAGCCTGTGAGAGATAGTGAACTGTTGCAATGACCTCAGGGGTCTGGGGCAGAGCCATCTAAGGGTATGGTGAGGGCCCTGGAGGCCTGGGTGCTCTCACAGGGACCCTCTCCAGGGGTCTACCTGGCCCCATCTGGGTGAATCAGCTTATTCTCCAGGTCCCTTTGGTTCTTTCCTCATGAGTGCATTTGGCTAAAGGCCAGGACTGCTGCGACCTCCCTGAATGATCCCATCTGCTCAAGATCTCTGATACTTTAGGGAAAGAATCCCAGAGTGGGAAGATTCAGCACCACCTGGCCCTGGGGTGGCAGAGATGCTGAGCAAAGGAGCTCAGGGCCTCTAGGACCCCTGACCTGCCCTTTCAGCTACCTGCATAGCCCTCTCTTTCAGCTGGGTGCACAATTTTCCTCTTCCTCCAGCCTCCTCTCCTCTTTGGGTCCCTCTGGTCCTCATTGGGTCTGGGACCCCATGTCCTTAGAGCACAACTGAGTTCTGTCTGGGTTGGTCATGGGCAGTTTTCAATCTCAGGGTCATGACACATGGGAGGATCACTGTGGCTTACAAGAAAGTTGTCACCTCTGCTAATCATTTACCTTTTGCTTATAATAAAGGAGAGCAGATTCAAGGTTATACCTTAATATAATCACATTGTTTCCCCTGCTTATGTGTGATATGTTTGCCTGAGTGGGAGAGAAAGGCTGAGACTGCCCTGAGCATGCAGCTTTTACTTTATCTTATCTTTGTACCAGCTGGTGGTTGGGTCTGGCCTGGTTGTCCTGGGAGCAGGGTGGCTCACATGTAAATGTCATTGTCATGAGGACTGGGGCAGGACAAGGTCAAGCAGAGAGGTGAGGCAGAAGCATGAATGTTTTAGTCAGCTATTTTACTGCTATGACTAGAAGACCTGCTAAGAACAATTTTAGGGGAGGAAAAGTTTATTTCAGGGCTTATGGTTTCCGAGGTCTCAGTCCATAGACAGCTCTATTTCTTGGGACTCAAGGTGAGGCAGGACATTAGGGCCGAAGAGTGTGGTGGAGGCAAGTGGCTCACATGATGATCAGAAAGCAGAGAGAGACTCCACTCACCAGATACAGAATATATATCCCAAAAGCACACCCCCGATGACCCACCTCCTCTAGCCATACCCTGTCCACCTTCAGTTACCACTCAGTAATCACATCAGGGAATTAATTCACTGACTGGGTTAAAGTTGTCATGACCCAATAGTTTCACCTCTGAATGTTCTTGTATTGACTCATACATGACTTTTTGGAGAACACCTAATATCTAAACCATAACAATGGATTTCACCTTCTCGTTTTTGTACCAATCACAAGGCCAAGGCTAGAACTAACTGGGGACATGGGCTGTGTATTGTTTTCGTAGGGCTGCCATTACCATGCACCAACTGAGTGGCTTACAGCAACAGACATTTATCATCTCAGTTCAGGAAGATCTGGATATCGGCAGGGCCATGCTCCCCCTGAGGCTCAGGGGGAGCGTTCTCCCTTGCTGCTACTTTTCTTTCTTTGTTTGTTTTAATGGTACCAGGGATTGAACCCAGGGGCACTTAGCTGTGGAGCCACATCTCCAGCCCCTTTTAAATATTTTGTTTAGAGAAAGGGTCTTACTAAGTTGATTAGGGCCTTGCTGAGTTGCTGAGGCTGGCTTTGAACTGGTGATTCTCTTGCCTCAGCCTCCTATGCTGCTGGGTACAGGTGTGCACCACTGTGCTGGCTCTCCCTTGCTTCTTCTAGCTTCTGATTGGTGGTGGCTGCTAATCCTTGGCATTCCCCAAGTTGCAGTCACTTCACTTCACTTTCTGCCTCCACCATCACATGGCGCTCTCCACATGTCCTTGTCTTTACATGGTTGCTTTCCCATATAGGGACATTGGTCATATTGAGTTGAAGTCTTCCCCTGTGACCTCATCTTGATTATATCTGCAAGAACCTTATTTCCAAGGCCCTGTTCACAGGTACTGCAGGTGAGGAGGTCAACAAATCTTTTGGGGAAACATATTCCAACCCTTAACAAGCAGTTAAGTCTAAAATAGTGGGGAGCACTGGAGCCAAGAGTGGGAATAGTGCAGTGTGGCCCACACCACCCTGTAGGTGGCCACTTGAAACCATTCAGATACCAAGGCAAGGTGGATTTTAATTTGCAGCCAGGGGCACGTGCATACTCTGAGTTCTGATCTTTTGGAGGGCAGCGGCTATGCCTTCTGCCCACCCTGGCCTCCCTTCTGGTGTCCCAGACAGAGCCCTGGAGCTGGCAGGAACTTGTTAGCCACAGGTGTTCATTCCTGCTCCCAGGTGTCACTTGGAAATCCCTTCTGGCCAGAAACGGCCCTATGTTACCACTTGGTGGTCCTTACCACTCACTTGGAGACTGCTTCCATGAGTTTTTCCAGCATTCAGGGGAAACAGGCTGATTTATGGGAGAGGGCTCAGCCTAGGGAGGTTTGGTCTTGGGGGCCCTTTGTTTGGGACTCATAGACCGTGGACAATAATCATGTCGGCTCTGCCCTATGGATGTGAACATAGAACCCTTGGCTAGCATTGTCCTCCTCTAGGGTTTGTGTTCCTGGAGAGCTTGGGCTGCTGTTGGTCAAGGTGTCTACAAACCATCTCTAGGGAGTGGGTTAGAGATCCTTCTAAGCCCAGAGCATCCTGGTGGTTGCTGGGTGGAGTCTTTTTTTTAAAGTATTTTTTTTTATTTTTAAAAATATTTTTTAGTTGTAGATAGACACATAACCTTTATTTTATTTTATTTATTTTTATGTGGTGCTGAGGATCGAACCCAGTGCCTCACATGTGCTAGGCAAGTGCTCTACCACTGAACCACAACCCCAGCCTTGGGTGGGGATCTTGCCTTCTCTCCCCTCCTTGCTTGGTTTTTGCTGCCAGGCTTTCAGCCCCGAGGGGAGCTACCTGTGGTCACTTTAAGGGACTTCAGGGTGGTACTCTCCATCATCCATTGTCCTTCCTCCTTTCCCTTCCCAGCTCCTGCTTCTCAGGGGCCAGGCCTATGGAGGAGGAGCAGTGGCTGCTTAGGAGAGGACTAAGTGGCTGCTTGGGAGTGGGCTGAGGAGAGTGGAGCCTGTGCTGGACCACTTCTGTTGAGTCCAAAGGGGGGTGAGGGCAGAGCAGAAGGCTGGACCCCATGGAGGTCGTGTTTGAGGTCAAACGTGAAAGGGGAGGCTGGTGGCTCTAGCTTCCAGGTAGAAGGAGCTGGTGCGTTCCTTTGTGTGAATGGATGTGTGTGTGGGCATGTGTGCACGTGCTGCATCTCAGTCCTGCTGATTCTTGAACCAGTTACAGTTTGGTTTAGAAGGGAGGAGAACCTCCTTTCCAACCATCATAGGTCACATTGCCAAGGTCCAGGAAGAAATAAAGATGAAGGCAGGTGGAGGAGCAAAAATGGAGTGTGTGGCCAAGGTCAACGTTAATGGAGTCATGTGAATCCTGTACCAAGCCAGATGTTCACCAGCATCCTCTGGCTGGAGGACAGAGAAGGGTGGCTGGCTTCAGGGACAGGCAAGGGTTGTTGGGCCATGGTAGTATGGCCATGTGGCCCAGGCTGGTGTCTCAGGAGGTGTTTGATTGGACTCGTCACACAGGCTAAGAGGGGATGGTGACTGGATCCCAAAGCTAGGCAGGGCTTCCCTCTGGAATGCCGGGGGTCTAGTCGCAGAAGGGAATGTGTGCTTTTCTCATGAAGGCTTGGGTTGGAGCTATCACACCTGCTGACTGGAGAGAGGTACAGAAGCATTCTCTCCAGGTGGCAGTTGGGGGCCCTTTGGTCATTTTAGTGAGACCTGGGTGTTAGCTGGACTCTCTTGGCTGCATTCCTTTGTGTGCTGGGATATAACTCAGTGGCAGAGCACTTCCCTAGCATGTGTTAGGCCCTGGGCTTGATCCCAGTACCACAAAAAAATCCCCAAAGCTGGTAAAGCTAGTAAAGCTGGGGGCTTTGACGGCTCTGTGGTCTTAGGCTCTCAATACTGTTATGCTTTCCTTCCATTCCCTTCCCAGGCTTTAGCCAAGGCATGTCTTGGGCATTAGAGTCTCTCTCTGTGGGATGCCCCAGGTCCTGCCCAGCTGGCCCTGTTTTGTAATTCTCTCCGAAGCCTTCTCCCACCCCAATCTGCCTAGTGATGGGACAGCAAACAAGCTTTCCCTGGTCACTGGCAAGGGCCAGATGGGAAGTGGGGAGTGTGTGAGAGCCACGAACTTGTCGCAATCATGTTACCATGGTGACACAACTCTGTTTAGCTGCCTCTCTCTGGTCCTAGCCCACATGGACTAAAATAAGTTTAACCTGCAGCTCCCTGGCTTCCCAAGGTCAGCTTTCCTGCCTGGGCCTCTGTGTGTGTGTGTGTGTGTGTGTGTGTAGAGGGGCCCAAGGGAGAATGACTCCCACACATTGACCCCTGTCCCCTTCTCCCTCCCAGTCTAAGAGTCTGTGTCTCAGCCTGGTGGGTCTGAGACCTCAGGTATATCAGAATTACCTGGAGAACTTATTAAAACACAGATTCTGGGACCCCATCCCTGGAGATTCTGGCCTGCACTTGAGGACTCACATTTCTAAGAAGCTCCCAGGGCCTGCTGGTGGTTCAGGGATCATCTGGGAGCAGGACATCTTTAGATGTTAGTACGTCACAATAAAGGAAGGCAGTCAACTCTGGTTTTCTGCATTGTCTGTCAGGCTGTGTCCCAAGCCTAGCCACTCTTAGAGCAGAAAGGGAAGGCATGGGCAGGGCCTTACTCACCACTTCTGTTTTTTGGTCTCTTCACAGGAAGCAGGAGCTGGCCAACAGCTCAGATGTGACGCTCCCAGACCGGCCACTATCCCCTCCTCTCACTGCGCCCCCCACCATGAAGGTAAGAAGTGCCTGGTTGGGAAAAGGGAGGGAGGGCATGTGGGGGAAAGTCTTGAGGCCAGGCTGTGGCTTTGGCTCCAGGCCAGCTGCTCCTGTCCCACTGGGGGCCATGGAGGGCCTGTTGCCTCCTGAGCCAGCATCCAATTAAGCTTTCCAGAGCAGGAGGAAAGTGTGACTGAGACTCAGGGGTGTCTGTGTCAAGGGGCAGTGAGGAAACAGACTGGGACAGAAATGGGGTTGGCAGGACACTTGGTAATTAGCGATAGGCCTTGTGGAGCCATGGGGTTTGGGAACAAGGGGCCCAGGCTAGAGGAAGTAGAAGAGACAGAAGTAGCTGGGTGTCTTAAGGGGTAGCTGCCCAGGAGTATTTGGGGCTGGAGGTGGATGTCCTGGGACTTGAGTGGCATTGGCATGCTGGCCTACCTGCGTCTCACTGGTCTCCTTGGGATGGCCCTATAACCCCAATTCTTATGTGAGAGTTGCCCTGAGGCTGGGAGGGAGGCAGCAGCTCTTTTTGTATCAGCACTTTATTCAGAAGTCTTTTCCTGGGAGATCATATCCCAGGACACCAGGCCTAGGGCTATCCTCTTCCTGGGAAGAAGACAGTATCTTCCCTGCCCACCCCCACTGCCTGCCGCCATGTTCTTCCCCTTTCACCTTTCACTACCCCCCAGGATGGCTCCATGGGCCTGCACTTGGATGGCTCCACTGCGCCTGCCTGGACTGCTGTGCATCCTCTCCCCACCCCCTCCTCCCTCCTGCCTTCACACTTCTTTAGGTAAGGACTAGCTCTGAAGAAGTCACCTGCCTCCTGAGTCATCTGAAGGGACACCTAGGCCAGCTTGTATTTCTGTCCCAGCCTCTACTCTGAGGTGACTCACAGGGAAATAATTAGACATCTTTTCCCTACTGCTCTGTATTGTTCCCCCTCTCCCCTGACTTAATCTTTTGCAATGTGACACCCCCAAGGGAAGCAGATAAAAACTGTCCATCTTCCTGTTATCATCACATGTTGGATGTCTGCCTTGTACAGAGCTACATGGTATACACTGAGGGGGAATATATACAATGGCAGAAGAGCCTGCACTGGTTGGGTTAGGTGTTGGGGGGTGGGTTAGGGGATGGGACAGGGCAGAGGTCTGACAGAGGACAGCTCTACTCTCCTCCTGGTGGAATACCAGGGGCCGCTGAAAGCCAGACTATCCCCACCAGCCTGGTTCCAGGGCTGGTATCTGACCCAGCTGCTGGGGTGGTTTGCTTGCACAAAGTAAAGCCGAGGAACATGTCACCATTCTGAGCTTCAGGCCCTTGGTTTGCAGAGCTGGGGGTGGGAAGCTTGTCTTTGCTTATGGATGGTGAGTTTGTAAGGAGAGCTTGGAAAGCCTGGGAGGAGCCCCTGAGTCCTCTTGACAGCCTTGACTCACACACTCATTTAATTCATTCAACACCCAATATTTATTTGAATGTTGTATTAGTCAGGACTCTTGGTTGCAAGTGGCAGAAACAACTCACTTCAGCTGAGGCATAAAAGGGAACTTTTTGCCCTTGTTACAGTAAGTAGAGAGGCCTGACATGGCTGGATCCATGGTCTCTGCCTCTTTCCCTCTGTATTATGTGTTAATTTCATTCTTTGTCAAGGTTTGTCACTGTGGTGGCAGGATAGTGACAGTACCTTGGCTAAGTAACCCTGGAAAGAAAGAGTATCTTTTCCCCAGTAGTTCTTTTTTTAAAAAATATTTTTAAATTGTTGATGGCCCTTTATTTTATTCATTTATTTATACGTGGTGCTGAGAATGGAACCCAGGGCCTCACATGTGAGGCAAGTGCTGTACCACTGAGCCACAGCCCCAGTTCCTCCCCAGTAGTTCTAACAAAAGTGCCAGAGAGGAAGCTCATTGGCCTGGCTTATGTCACATGTCCACACTTGAACCAATCATTGTGGCCAGACAGATGGAAAGCTGTGATTGGCTAGGCCTGAGTCTCATGACTTAAACTGTAAGAACTTGGAATAGAGGAGGGGTGGCTCCTCAAAGGGAAATTGAAGTGCTGTGTGAGAAGAGAGAGAGATGGATGTGGGGCAGGATAGACCAACAGCTTCCTGTCAGGTGCTGATGATGTGCCAGCCCAGTGCTGGGTGCCAGGACCTAGGAGTGAACAAGATATTGTGGTCCCAGTTGACTTAGAGTTTGTAGACTCTCTTGGGAGCCAAAAGTTGAAAACCAATGATGTCAAGAGGAAGGATGGATGGTTAGGTATAGTAGATGTTCCAAGGAGAAATGCAGTGTGGCTCAGGGAAAATATGAGGTTGGGGCTTTGATCTACTCTTGTAGAGAGACAGGTAGGGCTTCCTGGAGGGAATGGTATTTAAGCTGAGCCCTGAGAGTTTAACAGGACTTAGGCAAAGGTGGAGTCAGAGTGAAGGATCATGTTCTAGGTCCTTGCTCTTCTGAGGCCAGGGGACCAGCAACACCTGCATCGTTTGGGAGATCCTTAGAAGAGCAGAACTTAGGGCTGGGAGTGTAGCTCAGTTGTGGAGTGTTTGCCTAGCATATGTGAGACTGTGGGTTCGTCCCCAGTACTTAAAAAAAAAAAAAAAAAAAGCAGGCCCCGTCCCAGCATTTCCAGGTGATTTTAATGCATGTGACAACTCAGCAATGCATGAGTAGCAGTGCTGTAGCCTTGTGTAAATACTTTGAGGAGAGAAAAGGTTATGTAGGGGTGGGATGTGGCTCAATAGTAAAGTGCTTGCATAGCATGCACCAGGCTCTGGGTTCAATCCCCAGCACTGCAAACACACACACACACACACACACACACACACACACACACATCCAGAAGGGTGAGCATCCCAAATTAGGCATAAAGAGGTTGATAACTGTAGGCAGAAGACAAGATCAAACAGATACATTTAAGTTTTCCTGAGGATTTGGAGGTTTTCCCTGTTGAAGTCATTGAAGAGTTTAGCTGGAGGATTCAGATGATGAGACTTTTGAACAAGTACCCTGGATGTTGTGAGGGGAATGTGTGGGAGGGAGCAGAGTAGAGATTAAGAGATGAACCAGAGAGGATGACTCTGAGGCTCCAGGGGGCTTATTTACTTATTTTTTTAAAAATAGTTTTTAGTTGTCAATGGACATTTATTTATTTATTTATTTATTTACATGTGGTGCTGAGAATCAAGCCCAGTGCCTCACACATGTGAGGCAAACACTCTACCACTGAGCCACAACCCCAGCCCTCCATGGGGCTTATTTTAAAGTGGTCAGATCTCAGATTTCCCAGGTGGTAGCTGGATGACATAATAGGATTTGAGGAGAGAGAGTAGGCAAGAACAGCCCCCAGGTTTGGGGCAACTGGACTTAGTGAAGCCGTTCTTTAAGATAGAAGTGACCCAGGAGGGAGGATGAGGGTCATATTGGAAGTCCTGAGTTGGACATGCCTGAGACAGGAAGGGACATGTCAGTGAGCAGCTGGGTATTTGGGGCCTCGGCTTAGAGAAAGGGTGTGGCCTGAAGGTCAGAGTCTGGGAGTGGTTCTCATGGAGGAGAGAACTGAAGCTCTGGGGTGGGTGAATTTTCCAAGGAGGGGGTGGAGTGAGAAGAGAGGTTCCTGAGGAGGCAGCTCAAAGAGCACCCCCAGGTGAAAACTGGTGCTGGGGCCTCTGCTGTCAATGCTGAACATTGGCATGGCGGGAGGAGCATTTCACGGAAAGGGATGGGCAGCTGGGTCCACTCCTGTGGACAGGCCAAGTATGACTTGGAATGCACAGTGGCCACTGGGCAGAGTGGCCTGGCAGTTGCTGGATGTAACTGAGACCAGTCCTAGAGAAGGGTGGAGGTGACACCAAATGGCAGAGTGCTGAGGAGTGAGTGGAGGTGGTGAAAGCCTCAGAGGACATAGACCCAAGTGTGTGGATGTATTGAAAGAAGGGAATTAGAGGGTATGTGGAGATGAGGAGACAGAGGGGTGATGAGGAATCTGCTCTGCTCTGGCCATGCAGGCCAGGGTGGTCAGGGAGAGGGCCTCAGGCAGGCCCCGAGTAGATCAATAACCTTCAGGGAAAGCTCCATGACCCACTCAGTGGGCATCTCCTGCCCCAGGTGCTCTGTCCTTTTCCTCTTTAACTCAGCTCAGGAATTTCCCAACCTGTGACTTTTCTGTCCTGATCCCAAGAACAGAGTTAGTGCTGGGAACTGAGGAAGATTGAGGCCCATCCTGAGACTTCAGTCTGGGTTGGGGCCCTTTGTGGTTGGTGTTGGGGTCAGTGGGTGAGTAGTACTTGGACTCTTTGTGACTATCAGATTAGTTTATTCTGTGGCTCTGTCAGCCTATGGCCACAGTTAGGAGTCTTTCTGTGGCTAGGACATTTTCCCTTTTGTATAAAGCTAACTGCTCATCAGGAATTTAAAACCACAGTCCCCACCCCACCCCAACCTGCTCACCACAGCTAGATAATCCCTTTGTGACCACACCAAATAATATCACAGTTTCCCATTCCCAATTGTCAGTTCTCCCCCTATACTGAGTTCCTTGAGGATAGCCACTGTGTTTTGGTTTTTGAGTCCCCAGGCCCTGGCTTGTAGAAGGTGCCTGGCAGATGTCTGTTGACTGTAGGAGACATCCAGTTGGAGGAACTTGTTCCTGGTGGTTTTTGTCTGAGTCTTCTGTCTCAACATACCTGTTTCCCTGGTCTCCAAGGGTGGGATCAGGCCTCTGCTTTGCTGATACCTCCCAACCTCCCCAGATTATTTTTATACCTGAGGCTTGAGACACCTTGGGGTGGAGGCTGGATACACTGTCTCTCATATCTGGCTCTGGGGGTTTGTGAATTGGTTCTCTACCCCCTGAGCAACTGGGAAGCGGGAGATGGCCTCATCCAGTAAGGCCTCATCCAATTCCCTGGACATTAGGGGTTCAGGGAGGGGGCATCAGGGATACCCTTTTGATTGATTAGCTTGAAAGTCAGAATGTTGGGGAGGCAGTCATTTCTTTTATAGATAAACCAGAATCCCAGAAGTGGGAAATGACTCATCAAGTCCCACTGCAGGTACTTGTGTGCCTCCTATAGTCAATAGACAGCTAAATTCTAAGAACCAAACCATTGTTGGTGAAATGTTCTCATCCTGCCCCCGAGCCCCAGGGACAGTCCCTCTTCTGGTTGCTCCTTCCATAATGAGGGGACGACTGGAGCAGTAGCTGCCTGCAACTCCAGCCTCTCCCTGCTGATCCCTAGCCCCTGCCCCTCACCAGCAGGCCTGCTGTGTCCACTGATCATTCACATACCCTTGCCCATCTCATTGCTGTTTGTGGTTTTCAGGGTTCCCCCCCACCCCTAATATGAAGCTGAGAAAAAGCAACCAAAGAGATGCTGAGCAGATGGGCTGAATGGGAGCCCAGTTCCCAGCCAGAGCTCAAACTGAGAATGGGGCAGGGTGGGCTCGGAGAGGGCTGGGGAGAGCTGTCTTTCTGGGAATGCTGTGGATTGTTTCCAGGGCCACATTTTTCATGAATCTGGTTTCACGGCTAAATGGATCAACAGGCATTAAGAAGGGCAGATTGTGTGCCCAGCATTGTGTCAGGTCCTGGGGGTCTGCTGAAGCAGCAATCTTTGACCCTCAAAGAGCCTGCTGTCTACAGGGGGCCTTCACTGAGCTTAAGAAACCATATGGCTCAGCATGTGGCCAGGCTTACATGTGAAAGGTGGTTTCTCAGGGGGTGGGGAAATCAGGAGGGGCCCTAATGGGAGCATGGAGGTTGGGCTAATCCCCTGTGACTGTAGAACACAATTTTTCTGGGCTCTGACAAAAAGGAGTTGGGGTGGACCCTTTGGAATCTTTTGAATCAGGACCTTTTGTTCAAGTTGGCTATGCTGAGACTTGATCCGACCTTGACCTGAACTGTCAGACTTGTCCCTGGAGCCGCATTGAGGCCCTGGGCTGGCCAGGTCAGCAGGGAGATGACCCTCTCTCTCAGCTTCTACTTCTTTCTTTGTGTAAGTCCTAGGGCAGCCCTATGTCAGACCTTCTTTCCAGAACAGGGGAATGGAGGCTTAGGGTTCCTTCTAAGGGGAAGAACAAAAAGCCTTCTTCCTACATTGTTCTTTGTGTGTGTGGGTCGGGGTGGGTTGGGAGGTACTGGGGATGGAACCTAGGGCTTCGTGCATGCTAGGCAAACGTTCCATCCAGACCACCCTCCAGGACTAGTTAATGCCCCCAGAAACCCTCAGAGGTAGAGGAGGCAAGGGTGCATGCTTCACATGCCTGGGAAGGAAATGGAGAACTGGGGACCTTCTCTTTACCTTCTTTGTCTTTCCTGCAGACCTTTGCCTGGGCACCTCCTCCCCTTGCTCCAGCTCACAAATTGGGCACAAGTCATTCATTCTCCCTTCCTCCCTTGTAGCACTGCCCAAGGTGGAATCATCTCTTCACTTTGCTCCTGGTTCCTGGCCCCACTCTCCAGTCTTAAATCAGTTGTGCACAACAAGCGTTCCCTTGCGCACTGGCCTGCAGGGAATAAGAAGGCTGCTGGGAAGTGGCTCCTGAGGAGGCTGCATGTCCTGGCCACTCCAGGCAACCTAAATGGGGACTGTGGGAAGGCATTTGGGGGAGGGATTCTTGGGCTGGGACAGGAAGGGCTCAGGGACATCAGCAGGGAGTCTTGGATTCCCCTCCTCGGAAAGCCTTGGAGTGCTTGCCTTAGATGCATGAAGCCCTGAGTTCAATCCCAGCATCAAAAGAAGAGAGAGAGAGAGAGAGAGAGAGAGAGAGAGAGAGAGAGAGAGAAGAGAGAGAGAGAGAATATGAATCTTGAAGGAGGACATGAGGGGACAGATATTTGTTCCCTTCTTTTTTGTAGTTGTAGATGGACAGCATGCCTTTATTTTAGTTAGTTATTTTTATGTGTTGCTGGGGATGGAACCCAGTGCCGAGTGTTTGCATGCTAGGCAAACACTCTGTCACTCAGCTACAACCCCAGCCCCGTTTGCTCCCTTCTTTACCATGGTTGGGGGATGCTCAACTGGAGCTCTTGGTGAGGCTGTGTGCCCTGGGAGAGCTGCCTCTGGTCTCTGCACAGACCCTATTTAGGTCACCAGTTTCAGATGTGGCCTGAGTCAAACATCTTCTCCTCAGGAGCTACTTCCAGCAGTTCTTTGATTTCCCATAGGGGAGCCCAAGGGCAGGGCAAGTCTGATTTAAGGAGGAAAGACTCAGGCTCCTGCTGAAGGTGGAGATGCTTCCTGGAGGCTTTAAGAACAGGGAGATAGATGTCTGCAGGAGCACCTGCCTGCATGGATCTAGCTCCATATGTGTGCACAGCTGTGCCTGGGTATATTTTCCTTGATTTTGTTCATGTTTTAAGGCCAACTAGCTTACACTTCTTGCAGATTATTTTTGATGTAACTGGATTTAAAAATTTACATACTTATAAATGTCTGAATCTTTTCAGTTTATTTTTATTAATGGATACACCAGGGCAAGCCATACCCTGATTAAGATGTAGGATAGGGGCTGGAGATATAGCTCAGTTGGTGGAGTGCTTGCCTTGCAAGCACAAGACCCTGGGTTCAATCCTCAGCACTGCAAAAAAAAGAAAGAAAAAAAAAAAGATGTAGGATATTTCTGTCACCCAAGGAAGTTCTCCCATGTCCCTTCCTAGTCAGTACCAGGGTTCTGATTTTTTTAAAACCATAAGTTAGTTTTTCCTGTTTTAGAACTGAATTTAAGTGGAACTAGGCATATATATTCTTATGTTCAGCTCAGCATAATATTTGTGAGTTTGCCCATGCAGCTGAATGTATTGGTAATTTGTCCCTTTTTATTGCTGAATAATATTCTATTGCATGAATACACTTCAATTTGTTTGTTCTCCTGTTTAAGGAACCTTTGAATTGTTTCCAGTTTTGGCTATAATGAATAGCTAAATGCTGTGAACTTTCTGGCATAATTTTTGTTTATTTGGTCATGTGTTTTCATTTCTCTTAGGTAAGTACCTAGGAACAAAATTGCTTGGTGAAAGAGTAGGTGAATGTGTAACTTTCTATGGAGCTGCCAAACTATTCACCAATAGTTATACATTTTACATCGCCACCAGCAACATCATTAGAGATTAGGCTGCTCCACAGCCTCCCAAAGTGTGCCATTGTCTTTTTAATATTAGCCACTCTCACTGTGGTTTTAATTTGCATTTTTCTCATGACTGATGGTGTTGAACCAATTGCTATCCATCTCCATTTAATTTGACTGTGTATGGCATGATGTAGAGGGTTATGTCTGTTTATTCCCATATGGATAATCCCATTGTTCAAGCATTGTTTGTTGAAATGACATTTCTTTCCCCATTGAATTGGCTTTGGTGTCTTAGTTAAAAATCTGCCGGCCATTGGGCACCATGGTGCACACCTGTAATCCTGGCAGCTTAGAAGGCTAAGGCAGGAGGATCGCATGTTCAAAGCCAACTTCAGCAATTTAGGGAGGTGAGACCCTGTCTCTAAGCAACTCAGTGAAACCTTGTCTCTAAATAAAATATAAAAAAGGGCTGGTGATGTGGCTCAGTGTAAAGCACCCCAGGTGTAATCCCTGGTACCAAAAAAATAAAAACAAAAAAATTTAAAAATCTGGCTGTAGAAGTGCACCTGTGCGCTTGTGTGGTATCTCTACAAACCATAGCATTTCTCTAGATTAGGGATAGAAAATACATGACTTTTGTGCTGTCACTCTCCCTTCTGCCCTTGTGACAGATATTAGTAATTGGTCATGGCATTCTTTCCCAGGAGCTTAGACCTGGTCTCAGAATCCTGGCCAAGAAAGCACTGCTGGCAGCCCCTCACAGTTACTTGGAGTTGTCATTGGAGATGAATTGCTTCTGGCATCTCTGACTGAAATTGTCACAAGAGGATGAGTTATTTGTTCTAGGTCCCACAGCTAGTGAGTGGCAGAGCCAGGAACGGGACCCTGGTCCGTGTGTGTTCTGCGGTAACCACTGCTCCATACTACTTTGCTTGACTTTGGAGAAAGCCACCCAGACTCCCTGACTTCGTCTTCTCACCTGTATAACTGGAACAGTGACCCCCTGGAGGAGAGGTTTGAGCAGTAATGGAATAATCCATGAAGTCCCTAGTGGAGTACCCAACACACGTGAACACTCAATAATTGGCAGTGTTAATGGCGATGGTGATGATGATGATTTGGACAAGTTTCTTGTTTGAGAAAGACCTTCAGAGCTTTTTTTGGAACCCAGAGCTGCCAGCTTATGGGAGTCCCTTGCCTGTTCCAATGTATCTTTGGACCCCTGGCCTTTTGAACTGGAGGTCCCAGAGGGGAGCCCTGCTTCCTAGAAATTGTTAATGATCCCCAAGCCACAGTTCTTAGCCTAGGCATCCATGCCTCCTGAGCCTTGTTCTTATGCTTTTCTGTATGGGAGGATCAGGCAAGCTGGGCTTTCAGATTTCTCTCTCTGGGAATCTTCTTCCTCTCTCTTTTGATTCTCCAGCCCCTTTCCTTAATTTTCCTGGCCATGTGACCTCCCCTGCCATGGAGGCTAATCAAGTTCCTTTGACCCAGTTCTGGTTCCCTGTGAGGTACCTCTTCAAAGAGATTGAAGCTGTACGATTAATGGTTAAAGACACAATTTCTGGAGCCAGCTGACCTGGGATCAGGGCCTTTTCCACTTCTTAGCTATGTGATTTCTCTGTTCCTCACTTTTCTCATTTGTGGAAAAGGGATAAGAAGAGTCCCTACCTTGTGTGATTTTATTGAAGATTAATTGAGCTTGTATGCCTTTATCACTTAGAACAGAGGCATATAACCTGTGCTACATAAATACTAGTCATTCTTCTTCCTCAGAAAAAGAACTTTGCTTCTAAAAGATGCAACTTTGTTTCTAAGATAGCAATGCTTAGATAAATCTGGAAGGAAGCACACTACAGTTTTTCTGTTGTTAATAGTTTCTCTTGGGCAGGGGTTGTGGCTCAGTAGTACAGTTCTTGCCTAGCATGTGTGAGACACTGGGTTCAATTCTCAGTACTGCATATAGATAAATGAATAAAATAAAGGTCCATGAACAAAAAAGTTTCTCCTATGGCTCCTTGATTTCTTCCCACAGCTGAGGGGCCTTTGCATACAGTGAATATGGATTGAAATTGTGTTTTTGTGAGTGGTTCCATGTGATCCTGGGTATCAGATGCAAAACCAACCTTGATCAGTGTGGATGACAATGATACTGGAAACAAGGATCCTGTCCTGCAAACTAAGACAGACCTGGAGAGGGGAGCATCTTTCTGGATTGTACTTCTAACCCTTACTTTCTGAGTCTGGCTAACCTGACCTCAATAAGTCACAGGCCATGTGGTCTCCATGATGACAGGAGGAGCCTGCAGGGCTAGCATCCTCCTGAAGATTTGTGAGATTGGACTGTGTAGAGACTTGGATAATTCAGGGCTATGGTAGAATTCTGAGGTTGGCCTTGGAATACATTTTATGATCTGTTTGTCCCCACCAGAAGTTTCCTTCCTAATTCCTTTTGTCTATGGCTAATATTAAAATGATCTTGTATTTCTGGGACAGATGCTAACCTTGTAGGGAACACTGGAAAGCAGGGTGCAGGGCCTAATAGCATTATGAGGCCACTGGGGTGCAGCCATCCTGTTGGCCTGAGTGTTCTGTTGTCTGGGGGTCTCTGGATGACTGACAGAGGTGCTTGACTCCCAGACCCCCTTCCTCAAGCCTCTCACTTCTTAAGTCCCTCTCTTGGTCTTCCTGCTTGTCCATCAAGCCTCAACCCAACCCTGACAGAGCTGTTGGTGTTCTGGGCATTTCCATTGCTTTTTGGGCTGCTGTAGCCCCAAGTCTGTCACTTGCCTTGGAGCTTGACCAGCCATCCTGACTCAGAAGTTAGAACCTGTTTCTACAACATCCCTGCCTGTTTCAGGTCCTGCCTCCCCCTGCAGATTGTGCTGGGTCTGGGTACCAAGCCCTGGTCCTGGTCCTGGCATTCAGTAACTATTGTATGACCTTGTGTAGTTCAGTCATGTTCCTGAACCTCAGCTCTTACATTTGTAGAACTGAGCTCATCCCACAGGGTTGCTGTGAGAATTTAAGGAGGAAGTACATCATCAAGGACTTCATAAAGGGCCAGGCACCACATAGGTATTCTGTATTGGTACATATGAGTGCTTATGGTGGTTATCATGGTCAATAAACTACCAGCTTGTAGGGCAGCTTCACTGACAAGCCTATCCTTCTCTTTCAGCTGCCACAGACACTTCACTGAGACCAGCCCAGCAGAGGGAGCTGCCACACTCTGTGCCCAACCTCCCTCCCCCTCCCCCATGCATGAGTGTCATTTACCTGACCTTCAAGCCTGGTATCTAGGGCTTTGGGGGTCAGTGGACAGTGGTTTTGTGTTTATGCCTGAAGGGATGTCACCTGTGCACTTCTGAGTCCCAGTAGGTAGTGCTTGTGTGTTTCCCTCCTTCTGACTACTCCCCCCACCAGGGCCCTGGTAGACCCTTGGCTCTTGGCTGAGTGTGGAGGTGGGCGTTCAGGTCTTGAGTGTGTACTTGTTTCTAGTACCACCATAAGGAATGATCACAGACTTGGTGGCTTAAAACAACAGACATTTATTCTCTCACAGTGCTGAAGGCCTGAAGTCTGAAATGAAGGTGTTTGTAGGACTTTGCTCCCACCAAAGGCTCTAGGAGAGAATCCTCCCAGCTTCTAGTAGCTCAGGGCATTCCTTTGGTTTGGGGTACATGACTCTATTCTCTGCATCTTTTTTTTTTTGAACCAGGGATTGAACTCAGGGACACTTGGCCACTGAGCCACACCCCCAGCCCTATTTTGTATTTTATTTAGAGACAGGGTCTCACTGAGTTGCTTAGGGCCTCGCTGAGTTGCTGAGGCTGGCTTTGAACTCACGATCTTCCTGACTCAGCCTCCCAAGTCGCTTGGATTACAGGCGTGCGCCACCACGCCTGGTCTTCTCTGCATCTTAATGAGGTTTCTCTTCTCCCTGGGTGTCTCTACTTTGTGTACATTTTTTTTTTTATTTTTTTAATTTTTTAGTTGTAGGTAGACACAATACCTTTATTTTATTTTTATGTGGTGCTGATGATTGAACACAGTGCCTCACCCATGTTAGGTGAGCGCTGTACCACTGAGCCACAACTCCAGCCCTTCGTGTGACTCTTATAAGGACACTTGTCATTGGATGTAGAACCCACCTGGGTAATCTAGGGTGATGATCTCAGCTTGAGATTCTCATCTTAATTGTATCTGCTGTCTCAGTCTCAGTGCTTCTGTAACAAAGTAACTGTACCTTAGATTAGATCATTTACAAACATCAGAAATTTATTTCTCAAAGTTCTGGAGGCTGGGAAATGCAAGATCAAGGTGCTGGAAGATCTGGTGAAGGCTTTCTCTCTGTTTCCAAAATGGTGTCTGGTGGAAGGTGGAAGGACAGAAGGGCCTAGTTAGTTCCCTCCTCTAGCTGCCCCCACCCTGCCCCTGCTCTTTTTTTTTTTTGTTAAATTTTGAGATAGGGTCTAAATTGCTTAGGGCCTTGCTAAGTTGCTGAGGCTGGCCTTGAACCTGTGATTCTTCTGCCTCAGTTTCCTGAGCCACTGGAATTATAAGCATGTGCCACCATCCTCCAGCCCTTTTATAAGGACCTGAGTCCCATTAATAAGTGTGGAACCCTCATGAACACTAATCACCCCCCAATGCCATTACCTTGGGGTTTTAAATTCCATCATATGAATTTTGGAGGGGCATATACATTCAAACGTAGCATCTGCCAAGACCTTCTTTGCAAATAAGGGTGCATTTACAGACTTTTGAATGTGGACATATCTTTTGGGGGCTATTCTTTAACGCACTACAGGGTCTGGGAGCTCCTGGTGGGAGCTTGGTGAGACCCAGGGAGCACCTGCTCCCCCTTGTGCAGTTGGACACCCAGTGTGGACTACAGGCTGCGTGTGTATGGTACTGGGCACTTCAGGGCCAGGAGGAACCCATCTAGTTCAACTGCAGCTCACACACTGGGCCCAGCCTGTCCTTCCCCTTCTTGCCCCACAGAATCTGATATAAAGGAACCCACAGTAGGTGCTTAATAAATATAATAGATGATTGATGAATCCTCATTGATGGATCCACCTTGAGAATATGGCAATGCACAAAAAACAGACAAAACGCCCAGTATTTTCTTAGAGAATTTTCATAAGACTCCATTTTTAGGGGTGATGGGTACCACATCCCCAGCCCTATTTTGTATTTTTATTTAGAGACAGGGTCTCACTGAGTTGCTTAGGGCCTTGCTTTGCTGAGGCTGGCTTCGAATTTGTGATTCTTCTCTCTCAGCCTCCCAAGCTGCTGGGATTACAGGCATGCACCATGTGCTGGCCAAGACTCCATTTTTTTTTCCTTTTTTTTTTTTTTTTTTTTTTTTTACAAATAAACAACAAAAAAACCCCTTGAAACAATTTTGATAAAATGATAAATACTTATTGTGGAAAGTGAAGTATAAAGAAGTACATTATTAAAAAATTAATAATGCACTAATAATCCTGCCATCCAGAAATATCTTTTCTTACCACTTGCTAAGCATCCAGATATCTTGGCATCGTATTCACAGGCATGCATAAATGAGATCACTGTGTACTCCTTTGTAATAAAAGGAGTTCAATTTGATTTTCCAATAATGAAAAGAAAAAAAAAGAAGAAGAAGTGACTCAGAAGGAATTGCTGAAGTTTAGAGAGGAGTTACCTCTCTATAAGAGAGTAAGTTTTAAGTTCTCCAAAGATCAGGGGAAAAAATGTTATAAAGAAGTACCAAACCTTTGAGGGTAGAGATAATTAATTTTTTAAGAAATAATTTCAATTCTCTATGTTGTGGTTGGCTTTCTGCTTCGGAATCTGAGAACTAGGTGGTTTTGGAGGGAAGATAGTTCAGTCTGTGAACGTGACCCTTGAAGTGTGTGCTCCTTTTGAGGGGGACTGCTGTTCTCAGAATAGGAGCCTGAGTAACAGGGTTTGCCTTTCCAGGTGCATGGAGGGAGCCTTCTCGAGTCTGGGCTCAGTTACATGTGGAAATCAAGCTGAGCCCAACTTGGGAGCGAATTGGGTTTGTGAGCAAATGACATGGGCTGATCTGATTTGATTTGGCAGCAGAACCGAGAAGTTTCTGAAATGTCAGATGTTAATATGATGGCTGACTGGCTCTACATGGGAAGCCAGAAGAGGGGGTTGGATCCTTCTGCTGTAGAAGAGGAATTTTGGGAAAAAGGAAAAGGGCAGGGTGAAGCAGAGGCAAGGAGGGAAAGAAGGTGGAAGAAGGGAGCAGAGAGGCCAGGGACCATGGAGATGGTGGAGAGGGAGGGGATAAGAGAGGAGAGGTGGAGAAACCAGGTTTCTGTTATCAAGGGTCGTGAAGTGGTGGACCTGGACTGAATTTATCTGATAGGCTTTGTTTGATTAACATGAAGTTTAAAAAAAAAAGCACCTCAATCAATTTGGGAGGATGTGCTCCATCCAATCCTTTGCTAGATGACCTGCTGCTGTTTCTGGAGCTCTTTCTTTCCAAAGACTAGTGTCCTGGTGGATGACCTGCCCTCCCAGGTGACCAGAATGTCATCTCCCTGCAGAGATGCCTTGAGGTTCAGGCTGATTCTGGGAATGAGGTCAGATCCTCTCCTGGACCTCTGGCCTTGTCCCACTGTGATGTCCAGGTAGGGCTCAGGACCGAATTTGAGTCCTGTTTGGGCTGTTTCTTGTGTGGTCAGCAGAGCTGGGCTTTGGGAGACAGGAGACAGGAGCTGTGGATGATTGATGCCAGGCTTCCTGCTTGATGACTTCTGGTCTACCTGGGAAGGTATGGTCTTGATGCTTTGAGGGTATAATGGCTGGGAGACAGCAAGAACTCAGAAACAATCCCCTGAAAGTGACTCAGGATGGCACATGGCCACGACTGAGGGGTCCACTTGTCTCTGCTTTGGGTGTTGAGGCAAGAGAGACCTGAAAAAGCTAAACAAATCCAGAAGTCCTTAGGTGTTGCCCTCCCTGTCATTTCTCTAAAAGGATTGTTTCTGGGGTCTGTAGAGGAACTTCCAGGCTATGGAGGCTTGGAGTAAGTCCCTCAAACAAAAGAAGAACAAAGAGAAAATAGATCAGAAGCTGTGTTAGTTCTTGGGAGCAGGAAGTGGGTTTGCAATTTCTGTGAAGGGTCCAGTAAGAGTTGGGGCTGGGCCAGGATTAAGAACCTTCTTGCAGGACAGCCAGGCTGAGTCAGGCCTCCAACAGGCACCTGAGGCTAGTGCTGGTGTCAGAGTAGGAGGCGGAAGCCAGGCCTCCCAGGTTCCCAGCCCAGCCTGACTTGCTGTGGCTAGCTCCACCTCCTATTTGCAAGTGTCAAGTCCCATTGTCCTGGTGTGTTTATGACTTATTTGGGATCTGGGGCATGAATTTTGGGCTCATTGGAGGTCAGGAGTCTACACCTTATTTCTTAAGAAGCAGCTCAGCACTCCAAGGGAGTTTTCAAAATAAAGTTCACCCTGGACTGTGACTACATGTCATACAGCATTTCAGTTTTTTTGTTTTGTTTTTTTTTTTTAAAGTACAGGGGATTGAACCCAGGGTTGCTGTACCTCTGAGCTACACCCCCAACGTTTTCATTGTGTTTTTTAAAAATATATATATTTTTAGTTGTAGATGGGCACAATAACTTTATTTTTTATGTGGTGCTAAGGATCGAACCCAGGGCCTCACACCTGCTAGGCAAGCGGTCTACCATTGAGCCACAACTCCAGCCCCTTCGTTGTGTTTTAAGACAGGATCTTGTCAAGTTGCTGAGGCTGGCCTTGAACTTGTGATGCTCCTGCCTCACCCTGAGTTGCTGAGATTACAGGTGTTTGCACAGCATCTGGCTGAGTGTTCAGAGTTGAGGAGTATAGAAACGTTATCAATTAAGAGATACAATGCTGAAGTGTCATAGGTCCTTCCGCCCCATAAAGCCAGATTGGACTTGTACTTTTCAGGTCTCTGTTAGCTTCTTGCGGTTACTGTAACAAATGACCACAAACTCAGGGACTTAAGACAACATAAATTTTTCACTGAACATTTCTGGAGGTCGGTCTGAAGTGCATTTCATTAGGCTAAAATCAAGATATCAGCAAGGCTGTGTCCCCTCTACAGGCTCTCAGGGAGAATTGATTCCCTTGCCTCTTCCAGCTTCAAGAAGGCCACCTGTATTCTTTGACTCCTGGGCCAATTCCTCTGTCTTTAAACCAGCAATACTGAGCCAAATCCTTCTCATTCTCTGATTCTCCCAGCTGCCTCCTCCTTCTACTTGTCCAGGCCCACCTGGACTACCCTGGTTACTCCTGCCGTCTCAGGGCCAGCTGATTGGTAATCTTAATTCTATCTGCCACCTTAATCCTGGTTGCTGTGTAAACTCCTTTGTTCACAAGGGCATCTTGGGGAACAGGTAGGCACGCAAATCATTATTCAGTCTAATCCAAGGTCAGGTCCCCTTTGTGGTTCAGTGGGAGAGCTGGGCCTTGTTCTGACCTGGGTCCTCATCTGTAAAGTGGGGATCTTTATCTCTTTCTAGATTTTCCTGCACATAGTATTTTTTCTGTGGGATTCCTTGGTCCTGTGACTGATTCTCCATCTACCTGGTTTTGTTGCTTTGTGAGCCTGTGACTACTTAAGTGATTGCTTGTGTCCACACCCTGATCTCACAGCCAGCAGATTTGAGGCATGTTGAATGTCCCTTAGTTTTTTCCATGGAGAAAAGAAGGCCACACAGTTTAGAGTTGAGACATGACCTTGATTTTGTAACCTTCAGTCAGTCATTTGCAGATCCCCAAGGAGGTGGAAAAAGTAGTAGGGGAAAAAAAAAGACAAGTGAACTTCATTTGCCAGCCCTGATTCAAACTTGTTCAATCCTTTCTTGTCCATTGACTGCCTCAAACCATACATTGTCTTCCTCCCATCTAATCTGAATCTTTCTTGCTGCAGTTTCAGCCTGCTCGTTCTCAGTTTGGCTGGCAGGGAAACAGTGAATTAGGTGTCAATAATGAAACCTAATCCCAGTGATCTTCTATCATATTCTAATAATGCCACCACTCCTGTTTCAAGGACCAGGACCACCCTCTGCTGCTTTCTGCCAGAGAAGCCTGGTCTGGGGTCAGTCACTGGGGCTGAGAGTAGGGAGGGATGTGAGGGGAGGGAAACACTTCATTTTGCTCAGACTAGCTGTACTTAGATAACCCTCCTCAGGTGACTTGGCTGGCATGGAAAGTCCCCCTCCATGTCCCCCAGGTCAGATAGCGTTGCTTGGCTACGAGGAGGCTTCCGCAGGGAGAGTAAACAGGCACACATGTTTAAAATTCAATATCACTGCCTAGCAAACACTCTGGCAGGGCCTTTCAGCCCACCGATAATCTCTAATTCTTCTTGCTCCATGTGCGTGAGGGCTTTTTGCATCAAGTCCCAGATGGTCTCTTCTGGGAACTGATCATCAGCTATTGTGAAGGACAGTGTGGGGATGGGCCAGTCATAGCCTCGGCCCCATGAGGACTGTCACCCTGATACTCTGAGCAGAGTTCCCTGGACAGGCCTGGACTTAAAATGGATGGAACTTCCAGGACAGGGTCCTCCAGGGGCAGCTCACCAGATTCCTGTCTGCCTTGGACTGCAAAGAGATGATTGTGTGGAGCCTGCCCTGAGGAGGACATGCATGGGGCACCTAGCACAAAGAGTGAGGGATGTGGTTTAACCATGGTGTGTCCCCTGTGGGGGCACTCTCTGTCTTGAGGAAGGGGTGCTTTTTCTAATTGACCCATGAAAGAGTGTCCTTTTCCATTCACACAAAGGTGCCTTATAGGCTGACCTTGGTACTGTGAAATGGAAATGCGCTAAGTTGGTTGAATCCTGAAGACTGCCTATGGGATACCATGTGGCACGTGGCTGCTCTCAGGTGGTTTCATTTCCTCCTGAGGTAGTGTAGGGGTCCTAGCAACCAGCAGAGATGAAGGGGAGGTGGTAGACCCATTCCATCTGTATGGGGTGGGAAAGTGGGCCAGCCTCCTCTTAACCAGAGGGACACAAATGGCTGCTTGGTGCTCTCTGGGAGTACTCGAAGGGAAGGTATCCTGGAAAGGACATTCCTGGGAGGGATCATTTGATAATACGTGTCTAGAGCAGGTCAGGTTGATTGTTTGCCCCGCATAGGCTTCATGCATGCTGCTCTTCTGCAGTCCCAGGATTCTTTCCCTGCCCCACCCCCACATGCCATAGCCTCCCTCCTCTTTGATCCCACGCAAAGGCACTGCTTGGATGCCACCTCCCCAAGGAAGCTTTCCCTGCGCTTTGGTGGGAGCTTATGTTGATTGCTTGTCCTGCGCACAGCCCCTCATGCCTCAGCACACTAAGACACCCTCTTTATTTACTCTGAAGAACTTGTAAAATGTTCACCATGGATTAGGTTCTGCTGAGGGCCTGGGAGTACAGCTGGGCACTGGGTAGACATGGTTCCTGTCTTAGTGGAGTTTACCTTCTGGTGAGGGAGACAGACTGTAAATCAAATCAGATAGCAGCTTCTGATAGGTGCTCTGAAGGAGAGACACAAACCAGGGTGTTTTGGTGCTCATGGCTTCAAGACCCCCAGAGAAGGAGACACTAAAATGTGTCCTGAAGAGTGGGAAGGAAGGGCTGTGTGAAGAGCGGGGAGTGTGTCTGGGCCTGGGAAAGTGCAAAGGCCCAGGGCAGGAACCAACCTGCACCTTGATGGCAGAAAGGAGGGCCGTGTGGCTGAGATGACATGGACAAATTGAGGATGTGGGGCCTGGACACGCTGCCTGTGTGAAGCTGGGAGGGTGGTTTAGATTTTAATCATCAGAGCAATGTGATTTGCATCTGGAAGGCAGATGTGGGAGGAGGGAGATCCTATAGGAGGCTGTCACTGGAGACTGGGCAGAAAGTGGAGGGGACTTGGACCTGGGTGCTGACGGTGGAGGTGGTGAGGAATGGATGGATTAAGGATATGCTGGGGAGGTCAAGACAGTGGAGTGGGCTGATGTATCATCAAGAGAGGGAGGAATCCAGATGTTTAGTTGTTCTAGACAGGGCTTTAACAGTAGGTGGGTTTCAGTCCCATTTTTCTGAGATGGAGATGCCTGGGGTGGGCAGGTGGAGGAGGACCTGCCAAGTTTGAGATATGCTTGTGCTGGCTCAGTGGAAGCATCAGATATGCATTTGGAGATGCTAATTTGGAGGTCCAAGAAGAGGTCACAATTGGAGTTATCCATGTGGGGAATTAGCATAGAGAAGGTATTAAATCCATGGGAAAGGAGGGGCAGCTTGGGAGGTCAGCATGAAGAGAGACAAGAGGAGGGCCCAGGTCAGGCATGGGGATTTTTGCCCTTTAGAGGTCACATGGAGGAGGCTGCAAGGGGAGCTGAAGGAAAACCAGGAAAGCTGGAGCTGTCGTGAGAGCCCAGGGAGAAAACACTGCAAGGAGGGAGTAGTGCTGAGAGATGACAAGGGCAAAAGTGCATCAGGGATTTGGCAGCATGGTCACTGGTGACCTTGACAAATGCAGTTTCAAGTAGCTCTGAGGCCAGAGTGATTGACCAGAGAGGTGGGGAGACCCTGTCATTTAAGCTGGGCCGAATTCCACAGAGCTGAGTAAGGTGGCCTTGCTGGTGGAAGTTGGCGGAAGCCTGAGACTCCATCTACTCCAGCAGGAGGGTCTCCCGTATTCAAGGCTAGGCTATCCCAATAGTAAGCTCCCATGACTGCCCTGCCCATGAGGGCAGTACCTGAGAGTTTGGCTGCCTGAAAATTCCAGCAGACGATGCTCCTGAGAGCGAGTGCACAGCTGAGCCTGGTAGCTGCAGCCCCAATCATCTGTGCCCCTCCCTTCTCCAGTAATAGGTCCTGCCCTTCAGGCCTGGGAGAATAGGGTTATGATTTCACATTCTTGGTAGCCCTGTCAGACGAGCCACTCCCAGGGCACCAGCGCACCTTTCCCTCTGGACACCTGTGTGACCAAAGGAACCCCTGATTTATTGAAAATGGATCTGTTCCTTGGGACCAGGGCATATCATCTGCCCTTTGGGGTGCTAAAATGACCCTGGAAGCATGTCTGGGAGTGTCAGAGGAAACAGTGCTCTCTCTGAATGGATCTGCTTTGCAATCAGCTGTCCCAGCCTCATCCGCCACTTTGCTGGGATGTGATTTGGAGCTCCAGTTGTCCCAGCTGTGTATCTGGACCTTCCTTATGACTCACCAGGCCCCCTTGTGGCCAACACCATCATACCAGATGGTAGCCCATGTCTGGGGGAACCTGGGGAGGGCAACCAGCCCATCAGCTGCCTACTATGCCACTTGTGCAGACCCAGGGGATTAGGCTGCCAGGAACTGGAGCCCCATCAGTGTCCACTGCCAGACTCACCACTTAGGAGCCCTCAGAGACCTACTTAGGGGTCCACAGCAGCCTTCACACTCAGAATGAGGACTTCTGCTGGTGTGATCCATGTTCTCTACTTTGCAGTCTCAGTGCTGTTTCAGTCTTGCCCAGTTTTCAGCTTCAGTTCCAGGTCTGGAAGGTGGCAACAGCCCTGGGGTCAGGCTTCAGCGCCACTTCAAAAACATGCCAGGCTGCATTGATCTCTTTTGGTAGAAAAGGAGGTTGATGATCCTGAGAAAAAAGGCTGAGGTCTCTAACTTGGTGCTTCTCTACTCTGCCTCCCTCCCTTGTTGTCTGTGTGTGTTTGAGTAGAGGACCACTGGGCAGGCGCACTGGAAAGAGCAGATGATGACTGTTTATAGCAGGAGGGCGTGTGCAGCTGGTTAATGGTCCTCGCCTTTGGGGCCTATAAACCTCACTAGCACTAGGCTTGTGTGCAATGAGTGACTGTTTATTGTCTGGTGTGTGTGTGTGTGTGTGTGTGTGTGTGTGTATAGGAGGGTGAATGTGAATGCAGATGTCTTGGGTAGATTTTTGTTGTATCATCTGTGCACTTTTGGTATCTAGGGGTGGATACTGTGGGACTCCACATTGCAGGGAATGATTTTTACAGTCAGATGGCTCCCCCAACAAGGACAGCTGGGCCTGGGATGGGTAGCCCAGTGTCCATACCATAAACCTTGTTAGGGTCTCCAGGTCCCCTGCACCCCATTCATCAGACCCAGCTGGAAGGGGTGGGGCAGTTGTGTTATTTGACATATGGTTTATGGAGAAGAGAGCTGGTTAGCGTCAAAGTCCCCATGTGCTTGTACATGTATAATTAGGCTGTTGGAGCTTGGGGACTGAAGCACTTATTTAGGTAATCATTAACTAGAAGATGGGGAAGGAAAGGAACATGCAATTTGCAGACGTCCCTTCTTCCTACAGTTTAACCCAAAATGAAACTCTCAGCCAGGGGGGAGGTTGGGGCCCCTCTACCTTCCTCCTACCATCCCTCTGTGGTCAGCAGAAGGTTAAAGTCTTTTAGGAACAGCCAGGACTGAGTTGGGATGACTCAGACAGCACCTCTCAGGCACATTGGATGCATGATCCCCTAAAGTTACGTTTCCCATAAGCTTTCTCCACCACCACTCCTAAGCTAAACCACTTCAACTAACCCCAGTGGCATATAGATTTACTCAGTTCTTGGTCACCTACCACATTTGATGAGCCCCTACTGTGTGCTCAGTAAGAGATGGGCTTTAGTGAAATCATCAGCAATCTAGGTTCAAGGTACAGGAGGGTGTTAACAGGAAGAGCCCAGATCACCAACATTCCGATTTGCCTGATCTCAAACCTGCATTTGCCACTCGTTAACAGTGCTGCTGTGGGCATGGGAAATGGGGTGCTGTTTTTCTTCTTTGCCTCGAAACAGAGGGTGCACAGCTGGGAGCATTTCGGAGGCAGGAGGGTGCTGGGAGCAGCAAAATTCTAGTGCAGTTAATGGCCTGCTTCTGGTGATAGGGGTGTGTCCTTCTGGGGAGCAACTGCAGTCCAGTGGAGAGGATGGGGAAGCAGCTACCTGCATATTCTGTAAGAACATGGAAACTGAGGCACAGAGAAAGGAGAACCTATTAGGAAAGTTGTGTGTCCTGGATTACAGTGCCTCGTAGTGTGAGGTCATGTTCTTTGATTCAGTCTTCCCAGGCAGCCCTGGGAGTGGATCAGGTGGTGGAATGGAAATTGATGTTAGAGACCAGTGAACTGTGCTGTGGGTCATGGCCAAGGTACTGGCTGGCCCTGGACCCCCCTCCCAGGTGGCAGCTGAGTTTATGGTTCCCTGAGATGCTGTAGAGGGGCAGGGGAGATGAAAGTGGGCTCTGGCAGGACAGCTTTTGAGATAAAGAAAGGGGATCAGGTTCCACATGTGGCCTGTGATACACTTCTTCACCTTCCTCCTCCCCTAGGCACCAGTCCACACCAGGACTGGAGAAGGAGGCTGATGGGTACCAGGATCCACAGTGTCTGATTCTCCAAATCTGCCTGTGGAGGGGAGAGGGCCAGGCAGTGGCAGGGCTCAGATGGCTTCTGTGTATCTCTCGAAACCCAGTGTCCAAATGTGCAGCAAGGCATGACTGCCTTTTCCATTCTCAAAGAGTCATCAGGGAGGTGGACAGGAGGCAGGGAAAAAGGGAGAGGGGAAGGAAGTCTAATAATGTGAGAGGGTGATTCCGTTGGAAGGTGCCCAGGTTTATGCAGGAACCTTGCCTGGGAGCAGAGACCACCTTGGAGAATGCAGGAAGGATGCCATGCCTCTGACACAGCCAGACACCCACCTACCAGGGCCAATTATGAGATGGTCCATGACCCTGTGCATTTTCCAGTTGCAGGGAAGCTTGGAGGGAAGCAGAGATTTTCTGGGAGGTCAATACCACCCTTACTCTACCTTTTCAGCCTTAGGGGCTCTTCCCCACTCTTCAGGGAGAGACACAGAGAAGACAGGGCCACAGATGTGACCATTGATGAGACCAAAGCCAAACTGGCCCCCTCCTCACTTTTCTGCTCTGAACCTCACTTAAGCTACTGCCTCTCCTGAAATTCCAAACCCTCCTGTTTGCCCTTCCATGGGCCTGGCAAGGTTTGTCTCAAATAACCTGATGAGATTTCCAGATTTGTTTTTCTGATTCCCCCACTGGGAGGCTCAGACCTGAAACTGAGTCCCACTTTGTGGGGAAGGCTGAAAGTTTCAGGCTACAGACTAGATCAAGACCAGGAGCTCTGCCAACTGACACCACAAAACTGGGCTTGGAGAGGCTCCATGGTGTAGATGCGTGCACCTTAACCAGTGCTGAGCAGCTTGGAAACTGGAGCCCCAGTTGTTCTCTGGAAAATGGAGCTAGTTGCCCCAAGGCAGCCTCAGACTTACAGTACCCCCTGTGAATACCTATCTGGCTTCCCTCATAAGCATAGATGGTGTCTGTGTTAGTCTGGTTTTTATTACTATAACAAAGTACCTGAAGTCAGGCAACTTTGTAACGAAAAGAGCTTTATTTTGGTTTGATGTTCTGGAGGTCCAAGATGGAGGGCAGTATCCATTGTTCACCTGTATCTTCATTCCCTTTGTATTTTGGACTTTTGGTTGGAATGGTGCTTTACAGTTTATAAATCACATTTGCGAAGTCTTCTGGTTCTCATTGTCCCCCTGCAAGAGAAGAATTACACTCCCACTTTTCAGATAAGGAAATTGAGGCTTAGAGAAATGAAGCCCTTTCCATAGCTAGCTAGTAAGATACAAACCTGAGTCTTGTGATTTCAAGTTTAGTGTTCTTTCCATTACCCCAAGAAATAATTACTGTCTCCTAATAATTACTGAGTATCTGCTACTGTATTTTATTGCTTCTGAGACCCCCTCCCTGCCCCTTCATTTAACAACTCTGGAATCAGGAGCATCTCACAAGCAATGGCTTGCAGTAGTTTGTAATTGCCAGTATTTTTGTTTTATTAGTGGTACATATAATGTGCACCTTACAAAAGATGCTGCTTAGATTTGATGAAATCTGGTGTGTGTATAACTCTGGCTGTGTGTAGACACAGTTTCCTCCCACCAGAGGTTTATGGTTTAGAGGAAAGATGAGATGGTTCTAGCCATTACCATAAAACAGAATATGATGTCTACCCAAATCAAGTCAAGTGCCGTGGGAATGTTGACTGTGGGGCTTTGTGAAGGTTTAGGGGAGGTTAGGTGGGATTCAGACCCTGAGCATCTTCCTTCTGTATCAGCCAGCTGATCTGCAGGCACCCAATCCCTGTGAGCAGGGTGGTTCAAAATTTGCACCCTGGCAGCTGACTGTAGCTTTGCGTGGTTGCTTGTTTGTCTAGTTATTTAACTCTCTGCCTCACTTTCTTCAACTGTAGAGTGGGCACAATAAGAGTGCTCGCTGCACAGATGGTCACAAGGATTAGATAAGAGAACACATATAAAATATTTAGTCAAGGGTCTGGCACATACAGTGAAAATGAAATAAATGTCAGGCCCCGGCCAGTGAAATTAATTCTATGAATTCAGCAGATTTAGAGCTGGCAGACATTTATTGAATTGACTTCCATTCCAGGTGTTAGGCACATTCACATTGTCTTCTCATTTCATCTTTGGAAACACCCAGGCATGGGGTGGGGATCATTATTCTAACTTTACAAATAAAGAAAATTGTGGCCCTAGGTCACA
The DNA here is from genome assembly GCA_020662805.1 of Glaucomys volans. Lineage (NCBI taxonomy): Eukaryota > Metazoa > Chordata > Mammalia > Rodentia > Sciuridae > Glaucomys > Glaucomys volans. Next base: position 180,933 of record JAJEJO010005234.1, read on the forward strand.
TGGCTGGCCAGTGGCTATGTTGTGATTTGAATGCTGGTCTGTCTCCCTGTCAGCCTGGAGTACAGCTGCTGGTGAGAAATCTCAGGCAAGAAAGGAAACCTGCTGATCTGGTGGCCTTGCCCCAGCCAGGTATTTGGTCACCTGGTCATTACTGTTGGTTGTCCTGAATGCTGGGGTTTAGAAGGAAGAGGGCTTGGTCTGGGGGTGTAGCTCAGTGATACAGCACTTGTCTAGCGTGCATGAAGGCCTGGGCTTGGTCCCCAGTATTGGGGTGGGGTACAAAAGAAGGAAGAGGGTCTCATTCAGAGCCCCAGGAGGCTAATTTGACATAGAGACAATCTGCACAGACTTTAATCTCCTCTCATCTGCTCCTCTGTGGCCAGTGGCCAGTTTTGCTGCTCAAGAATGGCTACTTGTGTCCCTGACCCTCATTCCTTCTAAACTTGGCTGTCCTTTGGCTCCCTGTACCCTGGAGAGGCTCTTAGAAAGTGGCCATGCTGCCACCTTTGCTCATGACTCTGCAGGGGCCAAGGGCCACCTCAGCCAGTCAGGAGTGTCCTTCCTGCTGTCTGAGTTCAACACAGACAAACATATTTACCTCTTCTCCTTACTCTTCCTCCTTCTTCCCTTCCATCCTCCTCTCCTCACTCCTCTTTCACCTAGAATACTTGGCTCTGCTACTGATAGGAGGGTGACTTTCAGCAGGCCAATTAACTTCTCTGAGCTTTAGTTACCCTTTCCCCCTGCAACTGGACCATCATGAGGGTCAAATGGGAAATATTAGGGATGCATCCTGGGCCTGGTCTGTACCATGTATCCTTACATACTGAACTTGTAGCTCCACAGCCTTATGTACAAAATATGGGGAGAATAATTCTCTCCAGAAAGTCCTCCCCGACCCCCTTCCTTTGCAGTTCAGCCCTTGCCTACTCTTCTGAGCATCTGTGCAGGTGTGACGGATCTGTGTTCCTGCTATTCTCTTATTGGGTTGTAGTTATTTGCTCCTAGGATTGTCTTAGTCACTAGCCTGCAGCCAGTCCCTTTACTCAGTTATTCATTCAGCGACTATTTACTCAGTGCCTATGCACCAGGTGCTGAGGTTATGGATAAAGTGGGAGAAACAAACAAATTACAGAGAGATACTGATTCCATAGGGTGTGTGTAGGAGAGAGACCACCTGGGGGAGGGATGAAGACCAGGAAGCCTTCCTGGAGGAAGCAATCTCCAAGCTAAATTCTAAGGGAGTCCACTCAATAAAGTGGGTGGGAGTGGATAGGGAAAGAGGGGTAGAGGCTAGTCTTCCCCAGGTCCCCCAACCCAGCCAGTCTCTGGCCCTAAGGAGATCAGTAAGAGGAGATCTCTCATTTCCCTCCCTGCCTTAATACGTTCCTGCACAAAGGCAGGGGCTTGGACCATGGGGTGCTGTGGCCAAGAGGTTGCAAAAGGGTTCCAGATATGGCCTGTCCTACCAGCCTGGGGCGTGCCAGTTCCTGGGGCCAGGGCTTGGTAGGCTGGGGTGGGGGTGGGGACTTCTCTAAATGACTCATGGGCCCTCGATAGGAATGGAGATAAGCCAGAAGCATGCGCAGGAGGGGACAAGGAGGATGCTGAGGATGCAGGAACTCTGTACTGGGTTCCCCGGGGTTCAGTAGGGACAGGGAGACCCATGAACTTGACCTCATTGCTTTTCCCAAGATGGTCTTTTTTTCGGCATTTGAGAAATTGGAAGGGACATTGCCAGCTTTCTTTGCAGCCAGGGTTCCTTCTCACAGGTGGTTCCTCCAAATGAGTGAGGTGGCCCAGTTTATGTCTAGAACTCTGCCGTCTCCTCCCCACCCCTTCTGATTTCCAGTGCTGTTCCAAGCCCCCAGGGATGGACTCATGCCAAAACCTTCTCTACCTGGCTTCAAGTGAACTATGCCCTCCCCCAGTCCCTAGGGACATTTCCTGGCCTCTGTCCTCCCATGAGATGCTGGTGGGATTTCTGGCGCAGGCACAGACTGTGCTGGGCTGGAGAGGGGAGGTGGGCTGGGTGTCTGGATGCCAGCTGGGTATGAGTGGAGAAAGCAGAGACAAGACTGGTCTTCTGGGTGGGCTTCTTTTCACACTGTCTTGGGAAGTGGGGTGTGAAGAGCAAGCTTGGAGCTGAAAGAGAAGATCTGTGATCTTCGTGGTGATTCATGCCTCATCTTACAGTGGACTCAGTATATACTTCACATCCTGTTCTGCAACTTTGGTGCACAGTGGGCCACAGGTCTCTATTTTACAGATATGAAAACTGAGTTTCAGAGGCCCAGTAGCCTGTCCACATAGTGTATCGGCAGCAGAGCCATGAGTTGAAAGCTTGTCTGCCTCACACTAAATCCAGAGCTGATTCTACTACATTGCTTTTTAGAGGGATTTTGAAATCCATGCCCTTTATTTTGAGCTGGGGACATTGCTTTCCCCCTAAAGCTGGAACCAGACTGAGGGCCCCTGGATGAGCGTGGAGTGTGACTTGTTTATTAGTGTTAGAAAGAGACTCTGAGATCCAGGGTTGGGCCTGGCTCCCCACTCCCCATGCTTAGCTCCCAAGAGCACAGCCTGTGGACACCTCTGGCCCCAAGCCATAGATGCAGCATGAGTCTCCCCAGGCCATTCATCTTATTTATTTTTAATTTTTCTCATGGGATAGCTGCAGGGTATGAGGACTGCTCTCTTTCTTTTTAAGGTGCATTTAAAAGTATTTTAAAAACAGAGTAGTACATGCAATTGATTTTTTAAAAATCCAGACCATACCTGAAAGAAAACAGTTCTCTATGCCTCTGTGCCCCTTCCAGAAGCCCACACCCTGCCACTCCTGAAGCATCCACTCTGAGTTGTATCTTCACACGTCTGGTGAGTGATGTTCCAGACTCTGTAATGGCCCCCAGGAGAAGCCTTCAAAGATGCAGGCCCTTCAGTCCTCAGTACTATAAAAACGGACACATAAACTCAAAGATGCAGGCACTCATCTTTTACTTTGTTTTTGTTTTCCTTCTGCAGAGGGCTTCCCAGTTCCCAGACAGGAACACTGAGGCCCCAGCCAAGGGGGGTCTGCCTTGAATCCCACCAGACACCCAACACTGTTCTTCTTTAATCCTGGCCCTGTCACTGGCCTCCTGTGTCCCAGTCCTCCCTGGGGCCTGGTGCAGGCCAGTGGTGTTGGGAACTCCTGTGGCAGGGATGGAAGGGGAAGAGTGCTTCTTACCTTTGACTTTCCCAGGCCCGGATGGGTTTCCTCTTATTACTTGCTGGCCTGGTGCCCCTCCTTTGGGAGGGGACCCCTTATCCTTATGACGTATGATGTGTGGCTGCTTCAGCCCTGGACTCCCCAGAAAAACAGCCCAGGCAGAAGAGGGGTTGAAGGTCAAAGCAAGTCAATGTGGACTAACAACTCCGGGCAGACACCCAAATACTGCAGTTCCTTGTTTGATCTTAAGGAAGTTGTCCAACGTCAGCAGCCACCCTTGCCGCCACCGTGGTGGTAGCAGCAACAGCAGCCACAGCAGTGGTGCTAAGGCCGACAGGGCCCCTGACTCACGGGGGACAGGCGCAGGTGGAAGATGATGGATTTCTTCAAGAACATTTTGGTGAGTGTCTCTGGGCTACAAGAGGAATGAATGTCCATCCAGATCCCACTGCCAGGAGGGGTTGAGGGGCACAGTCCCTCCTACTGTCACCTGGCAGGAAGCCTCAAGTGGCTGTTTGCTCACCATGGGGCATGGAAGCCTCTTGGCACTCAGGGGAAGGAGGAGCAGAGGTCAGGAACAGTAGGGACTTTGTGTGTATGTGCACGCACGTGTAGTGGGGGTTGGGAGTGGACAGGGAGTCAGGGGTCAGGCCTTTGCTCGCTGGCCTGTTATATGAGGTGGGGTCCTGATGTGGGGGTGGACTGGGCTCACTTGTGTGCTTCTCTGAGAAGTCTTCTTGGCCCAGTGCCAGTGCCCAAGGGGACCCATTGCCAGCTAAAGGTTGTGCCACAGGTGAGAGTTTCCAGGATTAGAGAGAGAGGGACTCTCTGCTGGGCTTCCACCTGGCCCATGCACTTGGAGCTAGCCAGCTCAACCCTGGGAGTCTAGCTCTCTCTTTTTTGTTCGGTGTTCTTAGGGTGGCCCTGGTGGGGTACTTTGTGTCCTGACAGAGCCTTAGAATGTGGTTAGTGTGAGACTTGGGATGGTGAGTGAGCATGTTCAGTGCTGCCCAGCCAGATTGTCCCTGGAGGCTCCTGGACTCTGTTTCAGTTCTGCCAGCCCCTTGTACTCCTCCTGATGGACACAGGGATCCAGGCTGACACTGTCAGGTTGGGGCTCCTGGGCCCCCTCATTCACACGTCTTCTTGCCGCTGGCTGGGTACTGGCTGTTTTCTTGCCTTTCTTCCCCCTTCTTTTTTTTTTCTTGAACCAGGGATTGAACTCAGGGACACTTGGTCACTGAGCCAGATCCCCAGCCCTATTTTGTATTTTATTTAGAGACAGGGTCTCACTGAGTTTCTCAGGTCCTCGCTAAGTTGCTGAGGCTGGCTTTGAACTCGCGATCCTCCTGACTCAGCCTCCCAAGTCGCTTGGATTACAGGCGTGCGCCACCACGCCCGGCTTTTCTTCCCCCTTCTTGACTGTGCCATCCTTCTTCTTCAGGAAGCTGAGAGTGACAGTCTAGGGATGAGTGACAGTGAGGGGAGTGGCAGGATACTATATTTGGGGGGTTGGGCCAAGGAGTTCCCTAATGTCAGGATGGGTATTGTGTGGCTGATGACCCTCTGGGTCATGGCAGGGGGTGGTTTGTGGTTAATTGGAGGGCTTTAAGCTGGGGACTGATGCCATCATATTAATCTTCCTTGTGGCTGTCATATAGAGAACTGGTGAGGGGGGTAGTAAGAGGCAGGGAGTCTGGTGAAAGACTGTTGAATGGTCCCTTGAAGGATGGTGACATGATAGAGGTATGGAGGTTGTGAGACACAATCAGACCTGGGACCCACTTTGAGGGTAGACTTGTAGGGGGATTGGGTGTGGGACTGGAGCAATCCATGAGGACTCTTAGGGCTTTGTCCTGAGCTCAGAATGGGTGGAGGTGCTACTCATTGAGATGGGGGTGGGGGCTGGTAGGTGCAGAGTAAGTTTTTAATTTAATGAGAGTTCTGTTTTGGCCTTGTTAAATTTGAGAAGCTCATCAGACATGTGTGTGAGATGTGGAGTTAGTGAACCCAGCTGGAGCTGGACTTGAACCTCATTCTGCGTTTCCTAAGTGTGTTCATTGTGGGCAGTTGCTTGATCTCTCTAAGCCTCCAGCCTTCTAACCCGAACGCTCTGTGGATGCTTGTGAGGCTTATGGGGTGGTGTTTGTAAAGTGCCTGATTCAGTGCCCAATGCCATCACAGGGTCCCCAACCAAGGACACCTGGGACTTCCTAAAACTTTTGTTTCTATTGTTTTTCAACTGAGGAATATTCAGTGGCTTCCTGTTGTCCAGAGCAGAGCTTCCTTCTTGTGTCTTGTGGGCTGATTTGGCTCATAGACTTATTATGTTTGGTCTGTATAGAGATTTTTAACTTTGAGTTGATTAACAATGAATTGATTATCAATGTATAAAAATTGAGAAGAGCTGACATAAAAATTTGGATTTCTGGCTTATCTTGGAAACTCCAATTGTTCTGAGCTTACGTTTCTACTTGGCAGCTTGGTTAGAGATAAGTAGTGACTGTCCCTTTGGGGCATTTAACATTGTCTCACTCCTCCACTCTTTATTTTTTAAATCAAGGTGAAATTTATATAACATAAAATTAATCATTTTAAATTAAACAGTTCAGTGACATTTAGTACCACTAGTTCACAATGTTGTGCAACCACCACCTCTATCTAGTTCCAAAATATTTTGTTTTCATCATGTCAAATAAAACCCCATTAACAGTTACTCCCCATCTTTTCCTCCCTCCACCCCCAGCCCTTGGCAATCACTAGTCTGTTTTCTGTCTTTCTAGATATTTTAGAAAAATGAGATTCTTATGCTTCTGTACAGCAAAAGAAACAATCTGCAGAGTGAAAAAAGTATCCAGTGGAGTGGGAGAAAATATTTGCAAATCATAGATCAGATGGGGGTTAATTTCCAAAATATATAAGGAACTCCTACAACTTAATAGCAAAAAAACTAATAATGTGATTTAAAAATGGGCTAAAGACATGGATAGACATTTCTCTAAAAAGATATACAAATGGTCAATAAGAATATGAAAAGATGCTCAACACTATTAATCATTAGGGAAATGTAAATCAAAATCACAATGAGATAGTACTGTATGGCTAGTATAAAAAAAAACAAAGGATGATAATGTTGGTGAGGATGTGGAGAAACGACCTCATATAACACTGTTAGTGGGAAAGCAGAATGGTGCAGCTGCTACTGAAAACAACATGGAGGCTACTTTAAAAATTAAAGAAAATAGCCAGCTTCATTCTTTTGTACATGGATATTTGTTTTTTTTCCCCAACCATTTGTTAAAAAGTCTGTTCTTTCCATATTGATCAGTCTTGGTACTCTTGTCAAAAATCAGTTAGCCAGTTGGGTGTGATGGGGCATGCCTGTAATCCTAGTAGGTCTGGAGGTTGAGGCAGGAGGATCACAAGTTCAAAGCCAGCCTCAGCCATTTAGCAAGGTCCCTAAGCAACTTAGTAAGACCTGGTCTCAAAATAAAATATAAAAATAGAGCTGAGGAGGTGGCTCTGTGGTTAAGTGCCCCTTTTGTACTGGTTCAATCCCCAGTACCAAAAAAAAAAAAAGAAAAAAAAATCAATTAGCCATAGGTGTATGGGTTTATCTCTGGATTCTCAATTCTATTCCTTTGGTGGGGTTCTTTTTTTTTTTTTTTTTGTCTTTTTTGGAACTGGGGGTCGAACCCAGGGCTTTGCGAATGCAAGGCAGACGCTTTGCCACTGAGCTACATCCCAGCCCTCAATTCTATTCCTTTGGTTTTGGTTTATATGTCTATCTTTATGCCACCACCAGACTTTTTAAAAAAAATTTCTTTAGTTGTTGATGGACGCAGTACCTTTATTTTATTTATTTATGTGGTGCTGAGGATCAAACCCAGTGCCTCACATATGTG
>JAJEJO010005235.1:0-59063 GCA_020662805.1 Glaucomys volans
TGTACTCCATTTGTGTTCAATGAATCAATAAGTAAATAAAAAAATAAAAAAATACTAAGAGAATAAGAAAAAAAGAAATGCATTCTTAAAAGAAAAACAAAACAAAACAAAACAAAAGAGAGTAAGTAGAGTAGTAGAGTAGACCGCCTTCCTCACTGTGGTTGGGCATCATCCATCTTGTGAAGAACCTGAATACAATAAAAAAGAGAAAATAGACTAAAAAAAAAAAAAAAAAAAAAAGAGGGAACCCTTCCAAACTCATTCTATGTGGTATCAGGGTATTACAACCTGATACCACAACAAGACAAAGGAAAGGAAACCTTAGACCAATATCCCTGATGAACACAGATGCAAAAATTTTTAACAAAATTATGGCAAATCACATACAAAAACATATTAAAAAGATAGTGCACCATGATCAATTGGGGATCATCCCAGGGATGCAAGGTTGATTCAATGATCTGGAAATCAATAAATGTAATTCACCACATCAATAGATTTAAAGTTAAGAATCACATCATCATTTAAATAGGTGCAGAAAAAGCATTTGATAAAATACAGCATCCCTTCATGCTCAAAACACTAGAAAAAATAGGGTAGTAGGAACATACCTCAACATTGTAAAAGTCATATATGCTAAGCCCAAAGCCAATATCATTCTAAATGAACGAAAATCAAAAGCATTCCCTAAAAACTGAACAAGACAGGGATGCACTCTTTCACCACTTCTATTCAACATAGTTCTTGAAACTCTAGCCAGAGCAATTAGACAGATGAAAGAAATTAAAGGGATACAAATAGGAAAAGGAGAACTCAAACTATTGCTATTTGATGAAAACATGATTCTATATTTAGAGGATCTAAAAACTCCACCAGAAAACTTCTAGAACTAATAAATGAATTCAGCAAAGTAGCAGGATATAAAACCAACACTCATAAATCTAAAGCATTTCTATTCATAAGTGATAAATCCTTTGAAAGAGAAATTAGGAAAACTTCCCCATTTACAATAGACTCAAAAAAATAAAATAAAATACTTGGGAATCAATCTAACAAAAGAGGCGAAATACCTCTACAATGAAAACTACAGCACACTAAAGAAAGAAATTAAAGAAAACCTTAAAAGATGGAAAGATCTCCTATGTTCTTGGATAGGCAGAATTAATATCGTCAAAGTGGCTATACTACCTAAAGTGCTATACAGATTCAATGCAATTTCAATTAAAATTCCAAGGACATAACTCATAGAAATAGAGAAAGCAATCATAAAATTAATTTGGAAGAATAAGAGACTCAGCAGGAAGAATGAAGCAGGGGGATCACAATAATAGACCTGAAACTATACTACAGAGCAATAGTAACAAAAAAGGCAAGGTATTGGCACCAAAATAAGCAGGTAGACCAATGGTACAGAATAGAAGACACAGAGACAAACCCACGTAAATACATTTACCTCATACCAGACAAAAGTGCCAAAAACATAAAATGAGGAAAAGATAGCTTCTTCAACAAAGGGTGCTGGGAAAAGTAGAAATCCATAGGCAGAAAAATGAAATTAGACCCCTATCTCTCATCTTGCACAAAACTCAAAATGGACAAAGGACTTAGGAGTTAGACCAGAGACCCTGCACCAAACAGAAGAAAAGGTAGGCCCAAATCTTCATCATGTTAGCTTAGGACCAGACTTCCTTAACAAGATTCCCAAGGTGCAAAAAATAAAAACAAGAATCAATAATAATTAGAAATGCAAATTAAACCACCCTAAGATTTCATCTTACTCCAATTAGAATGGCTATCAAGAACACAAGCAATAATAGGTGTTTGTGTGGATGTGGGGGAAAAGGCACACTCATACATGAGTTGCAGATTGGTGCAGCCACTCTGGAAAGCAGTGTGGAGATTCCTCAAAAAACTTAGAATGGATCCACCATTTGACTCAGCCATCCCACTCCTTGGTTTATACCTAAAGGACTTAAAATCAGCATACTACAGCAATACAGGCACATCAATGTTTATAGCAGCTCATTTCACAATAGCTAAACTATGGAACCAACCTAGGTGCCCTTCAACAGATGAATGGATTAAAAAAAACCATGGCATATATGTATGATGGAATATTACTCAGCCATAAAGAAGAATAAAGTTATGGCATTTGCAGGTAAATGGATCATGTTAAGTGAAATAAGCCAATCCCCCAAAACCAAAGGCTGAATGCTTTCTCTGATAAGTGAATGATGATACATCATGTGGTGGGGGGATGGGGGGTAAAAGAAGAATGGAGGAACTTTGGATTACATTGAGGAAAATGAGAGGGGTAGGGGCAGGGGTATGAAAGATGGGGGAATGAGACAGACATCATTACCCCATGTACATGTATGATTACACTAATGGTATGAAAATGGTGTGAATCTACATTGTGTACAACCATAGAAATGAAAAGTTATACCCTATTTGTGTACAATGAATGAAAATGCAGTGTGTAAAAATAAATTTAAAAAATAATAAATGGGATGAATTCAAACTAAAAAGCTTTTTCTCAGCAAAAGAAACAATCAATAATGTGAAGAGAGCCTGCAGAGTGGGAGAAAAACTTTACCACATGCACTTCAGAGAGAGCACCAATCTTCAGAATTTATAAATAACTCGGGCTGGGGATATAGCTCAGTTGGTAGAGTGCTTTCCCTGCAAGCACAAGACCCTGGGCTCAATCCCCAATCCCCAGCACTGCAAAAAAAAAAACAAAAAACAAAAACAAAACTTAACACCAAAATACAAATAACCCCATCAATAAATGGCTAAGGGACTGAGCAGACACTTCACAGAATAAGATGTACAATTGATTAACAAATAAATGAAAAAATGTTCACCATCTCTAGTAATTAGAGAAGTACAGATCAAAAGTACCCTAAGATTTCATGTCACTCCAGTTAGAATGGCTATTATCAAGAATACAAGCAAAAACAGGTGTTGGTGAGGATGTGGGGAAAGAGGTACTCTCATACATTGTGGGGATTGCAAATTTGGTGCAGCCACTCTGGAAAGCAGTATGGAGATTCCTTAGAACTCTTGGAATGGAACAACTGCCATTTGACCCAGCTATCCCATTCCTTGACCAAAGGACTTAAAATCAGCATACTACGGTGATGAAGCCACATCAATGTTTACAACAGCTCAATTCACAATAGCAAAACTATGGAACCAACCTAGGTGCCCTTCAACAGATGAATGGATAAACCAATTGTGATATATATACACAAAGGAATATTACTCAGCCATAAAGAAGAACAAAATTATGGCACTTGCAGGTAAATGGATGGAGTTGGAGAATATCATGCTATTCAAGATAAGCAAATTCCAAAAAGCCAAAAACTGAATGTTTTCTCTGATATGTGGATAAATAACAGGGGGGTGTGGGTAGGTAAGGGAAGAATGGAGGAATGTTGAATTGTATAGAGGTAAATGAGGGGAGAAGAGGGGGTGGGGGAAAGGAAAGATAGTGGAATGTGACAAACATCATTACCCTACATACATGTATGATTACATGAATGGTGTGACTCTACCTTGTGTACAACCAGAGAAATCAAAAGTTGTACTCCATTTGTATACAATTAATTAAAATGCATTCTGCTGTCATGTACAACTAAATAGAACAAACAATTTTAAAAAAGTTCATCCAGAGTAAAAGAAATTCAAGAAACTAAAAGAAACAAAATAATAAAGTATAGAAATTAATGAAATAGAAAACAAAGAAATAATAGCCTTAAAAACCAAAGTATCAGTCTTTGAATAAACTAACTCAAGAGACAGACCATTACCATGATATATCAATAGTAACAAACACCAAAAACTGACAATTTTCAATCTAAAAAGGCTGACAAAAATACATAATGGAGACTTTAAAAATTCACTAGTACTATGGTAGCATACATTAAAAATGTAGGTAAATTTTTACAAAGAATTTTTACAAACCACTAGAACTAGAAAGAATGTTCACCAAGGTTCCTAGACAAAGAGAAATGTATAAAAACCAGAATTTCTTTACTCTAACTACAAAAAAATAGAAAAATATAAAAAGATACTATTTAAAATAACAATTAAAACAATAGAATAATCCTAACCGAAGATGATTAAAACCTTTATGGAGAAGAGTCTGAAAATTAAAAAAAAAAAAAAAAAAAAAAAAAAAAACTATACAGGGAGAGATACATGTGTTTATGGTGGGAAAGCTAAATGCTGTAAATACTAGGGGAGACTGCTTTTTGGCTATTTTCTTCTTGGTAGAAGAACTGTAACTCCTCGATGTAATACTTCTGGGCCTTCCAATCTCTTCATTCCCTCTCCACTAGTAGAAGCAGAGTGACTTAACTGGTAGATCTGGGAAGAGTGAACTCAGCATTCTTGGATCCTGCTTTCTTCTTGGGAAAGGGGTTATTGCTGGGAGAATGTGTCCTCCCACGTGGAGAAGTCTCAGTCTAGTATTTCCTGTTCCCAAGTGATTATGATTGCCTATTTCTGGTATCAGATAGCATGACTAGTGGGCTTTTTCACCTTAGGGATCCAGCTTTACCTGATGCAGCCATCTTAGACATAACTTCCCTGAGTGTCCCTGTGTAACCCTGCTATGTCTTCCCTAAATGGTTTCCCAGCACACTCTAAATGAACAAAAACATGAGAGGGGTATGTGGAGCTTTGCAGTGCCAGGCATGTGCCTGATGTCCTTGATATTAGCTTGAGATAGATCAGGACATTCTGGCTTAGATGAAAGTTACTTTTGTGCTGACCATTATATAACCTTCCCTCTGACCCAAATCACAGGGATCCAATGGTCTTACTGCTGCCCTTCATCACACGTGTCAGAAAGTCTCAAATAAATTGCACTCTATGTAATCCTGGATCTGTTTGCCTCTCTTCAATCTCACGAAATCTTGCCATCAGTTCTTTAATATCAGATCCACGATACTAAGCTTAAGCTAAGAAGATATTTTCATCTCTCCACTGTCATTTTTCTCCATTTAGATGACACGGGTGGTACTTATTGGATCCCCTTGAAGATTCCAACAGGAAAGAAGGCAAATTTCCCTCAAAAATAATTTAAAAATGAATGCAATTCCAATTAAAATATTAACAAAGTTCTCACATAACTTGAGAAGTTGTCCAAAAATCATAGCTAATTTTAGTGGGCCAAGAATAACTGAGACAATAAAGAAAGAGAAACACATAATGAGAAAGAGAAGGAGATAGAAGAGAAGAATAATTGGAATCTCTTACTCTAGCAGACATTTAGACAATATAAAATGATAGTAATTAAGACAGTATAACAATACTGGTGCAGCAAAAGACAGGCCAAAGACTACAATACAAAACCCTAAAATCGATCTTATGGAAGATGGAAGCAATTTGTCCTGTAATCAAGTGGAAGGAGACACTAGTCAATAAATTGTGCTGGACCAATAGTTTTTTTTTACACTAATCAATAAATGAACTGGCTATGCAGATAAAATTAACATATTAAGTCTTTCTCAAAAAATAAGTCACATTCATGAGTAAATTAATAAATTAGAAAGGTAACATACTCACTGGATTGCCATAAACTGTAAGCTCCCTGAGAGTAGAGATAACATCAAGTTTTTCCAGTTCTGTGATATCCTATTCAAAAATTAAACAATAAATTATTATTTAGTTAGACCCCAAATTTTAAAAATGGACTTATTTTATATAAATGTTGGATTGCAGGCAGCTCACAATTAAATCCTACAAAGTGAGCCTGAGTGACAATTTTTAGCATTGTTGAATAAAGGTAGATCCATGTACTGTAGATTCCAAATACATGATTGGCAGAGATAATAGTTTAACATGGAAAATGGGCCATATAGCAGTGCTTACAAGAAAAGACCAAGTATTTTCTCAGAAAAGTTATGCTCTCTTCTAGGGTTTAGATTATATTTGGCTAATTCCTCCAGAATATTGATGCACAAGTGTGGAGAAGGTGAATCCAGTCAAAAAATATAAAAGATACATATTTAAATACAATCTTAACAATAAAGGAATGACCAAGTAGACTACCTTTGTTACTGTTTTCAAAATTTAACCATCAAGCTCCACTTAAGGTTTCTGATAGTTTGTATTAATAAAATAAGGTTATTGATATGCCCATATTTATATTTAGAATTACAAGTGGACATAGAGCCAACTTATCTATATTTAGACCTATTTTAGTTCATTTGGAAGTGGAATTTGATTTTTAAAATGACTGATATTTAAAATTATTTTGATTTTGGAACTATCAGAAAGGAGGGTTTTGAAAACACTCAACATCTAGTTATCTATGGAGATTGTGCCTTTTTACTCCTAGGCAGTTCCTATCTGTAGATTCCAAGTCTGATTAGAAATCACAAACACATGAAAAGCCTTACATTATTTTCTCAAAAGTACAGCAGTGCTTACTAGTGAAATCTTCCTAATTGAAATGTTCATTTCTCATGGAATATATTAGTGAAATAAACTATGTTAAATTTTAAGAGGATAATTGTGGCATAAAATGTTAAAGAGATAACAAGTAAACTAATATGTCCATACTTAGAGGAAGAGAGATTTCCATTTTTAATACAGGCCATTTTTTACAGTACTATGCCAGAGTTACCTTTTACTGACTCACAAAAATTGATAGGTAAATTTTCAGGAATTTTACAAGATGTTGTTTTATCTTGCAATTGGCCATGGTAGAGGAAATAATACCATTTGCAAATTGGCAAATGCTACTAATTAGGGCTTTCTTTTACAAAAGTTCAATTGTTAAACATTAATAATCACCAGCACATCAGTGGTTATTACCTTTTGAGTACATTGTCAGGATAAGCACTTAAAACAGCCACAGTAATTGTTAGGTCTGAATTGGAGCCTTTATTTAGGGCAAGAAATACCAACAGATTGTTTCTTGGTATTATTTATGCTTCAGGTGATTATCCAGATGTTTAGAAAGTAGACAAAGTAGCTGGATGCCTGATAGAACAATCATTCAGACACAGGGATCAAATGGGACTATAAAGTTGAATTAATCTTCACTTTTGTTTCTGTGGTTCTTGGAAGCAAGACTATAGGCCAGAGTTTTCCAAATCTACATTAGTGGACACTGATGGCTAAGTAAAAACCTTTACACCAGAATCTACAGATCAAATTAGGGACTGCACATATCTTCATATGAACTATTATGTTCTGCTATTTTTTATGAGCTTCCCCCTCTTATTCTATGAATTGTCACCAATCCAAAGGTTGTACTCAGTCAGCCTAGTGTGGAAATTAATGTTGGTATCCGCTTGTCCAAGTCAGTACAAATCTAGAGACAAAATTCTCCCCTCAAAAAAATTTGAACTCAGAGTTAAAAATTTTGAAGAACATGTTTTTAAAACTTCGAGAGAATTTCCAACTTGCCCTTCTTATTTCTCTGAGTTCATTTTTTCCCCCTAGATAAATGTATGGCCACATTAAGGTGCTATAATATTAATGGTTAGAATAAGTTTAATGGCAAAATGATCAATCTAAATCAATGAAGATACCCTTTCAAGTATAAAAATAAAGAAGGGCTGAAATCATTAAATAATCAATAAAACTCATCCTTGCATTCAATGATAAATGTATCATTCCCCATGATTTATAATATAGCTTGTCATTTAATCTTATTATTTGATAGTAAACCTGACTAAGCTTTGCTCTGTTTAAGTTGCTAAGGAGGAAGTTGCCATGCCAGCTGACCTGTCTTTTATTCAGCCCCTTAAGAGGAACAGGGGGCTGGTGAGGTGGGGCAGGGACACTTCTGGGGAAAACCCAATTACCTGGTATAATCTTGTAAGTATGCTGGTAACTGGACAGCCTGTCAAACAGAACAATGATATTTGTTGGGAAGAAGGTCTTTATAGTATGCTCTTAGCTGATTTGCCTGGCTAAGGACTGTTTACAGTAACCTGGAATCTTCAAATTACAAGGCATAGCTCCCTATAAAATGTCACAAAAGATCAAATATAAATGGAAATGTTTCATAGATGAAACACTCCTTTGCTATATGATATTACCTCACAAAATCTGACTTGCAGACCTTTATTCTAATCTAGATAGTGTGTGTGTGATGTGGGAAGAAAGGACCTGAGAAGCACTGGAATGTCCTTATTCTTGATGTTATTAGTAAAGCCTGATGTCAGATAAGATCTTTTTCTTTTCCTTTGTCTTTCTCCTTTCTCTTTCCTCTGTCTCTGTCTGTCTCTCTTGTACTGGGGACCAAACCAAGGGTCTTGCACATGCTAAGTACACATTATAACACTGAGTTACACCCCCAGATATAAGTCCAATTTGACAGTCCTTTGCTTAACACAGTTGTTACCAATGGAAATATTTCCAATAGAATAGTAATTTTCTAAATTTAGATTTCTTATGAATAAGTATTTGGAAGAATGATCACCAGTTTTGGTAGGTTTTTCACAGATGAATGTTTGAATCTGGGTAAATTAGTTGTATATTGTCTATCTCTGTATGTACATTCTCTACTTGCTATGTTGAAAGGGGCACTGCTCATGATTTCCTTCTAATCTTGGAGAGAGCTTTTATATCACCCTAGGTTTCATGAACAAGGCCACAAATATTTATCAAGTACCTACTATGTACCACATATATGCTATATACTGGTAGAGATTGTAAACAAGATAAATTTTTTTCCCAACTTAGAGAAATAGTCCAGAGTTCAGTCTGTCTTTGAGGCTGTCTGAGAAGTATGGACAGAAATAGAACAGTCAGTGAAAAGAAGCTAACTGGACATTATCAAAATGCTGAGAAAAATACTAGAACCTCATAAAATAATGTATTCGACTCTCTTATTAGTATACTATCTTAGGATAGAGTTTAAGCAGGCTCAGTGGCCTAAAAGTGCCTAAGTAGGTAAAACTAAAAGGAATCTGTCTAAGGAAGACTTGAGTGGAAAGAGTTGGAATATCAAACCAAAGTGAATGTCCATTATTAGGAGTTGATTCAAATTATAGGTAGAACAAGTATATATGCCAATTTAAAGGGCAAGAGGAAGTTCGGAATTGAGACCCAAAAACCAGTTGAAACAATATTAGTCAAATGACATCTCTAGGAGAGGACTGATGTGACAAACCTGAGAACATTTAGAGCCAACAGTTATCAGTGGGTGAGTACATGTGGGTTTGCCCAGTTTATAGGTCCAGAAGTAGGGAGGACATGTCTGCATCACAAAGCATATGCCTACGGCGGGGCTCTGTGGTGCATGCCTATAATCCCAGCAACTCGGGAGGCTGAGGCAGGAGGACCTCGATTTCAAAGCCAGCCTCAGCAACTTAGCAAGGCCATAAGCAACTCGGTGAGACCCTGTCTCTAAATAAAATACAAAATAGGGCTGGAGATGTGGCTCAGTCGCCAAGTGCCCCTGAGTTCAATCCCCAGTTCCAAAAAAAATAAAAAATAAAAAAAAAACGAAGTATATGCCTCAAAAAATACATGTATGTAAATGATAAATAGCATTTATATATTAGCAAAAATTTCACTGGTGTGTTTGGAAGCTTTATGTTTTAGTGTTTAGATGAATTAAAGCTTACAAATCTCAACACAACAACAACAAAAATGTTACCTGGATTTTATTATATCCTAGGAAGAGTTTCTCTAGTTTTACCAAAGGTTGCAATTTGCTCAGCTCTCGTAGTCTATTTTCCTCCAGATGGAGTGCCAGCAGAGAGCTTGGTTTGGCAAAAGCACTGTCATTAAATGCTCTGATGCGGTTATGGTCTACCACCAATTCCTGAAGGACTGCTAAGTTGTCCAGACCTTCAACTTGACTGATTTCATTCCCTAAAAACAGATAAGTCATGACATATGAAGTGAGCCCAAATTTCCTGAATTAAAAGTTATCTACCTTAATTTAAATATTTTTTATCAAATGAATTAAACAGGTAATTTTCATTTTTATGTCTCAAAATGTTTATAAAACAAACTGATCTTTCTTTAACCCCAAATGAGCAACTTTCCCCAGAATGACTTTTGTAATTACGCAATTTTGCAATGCAATGATGAAAATTACATCTGGGACTCTTTTTCTCTTCTTATATATCTAATTAGTCATTTTGTCCTAATATTTCCTCCTTTTAGTCTCACCACCCCACTGATACCACTCTAGTCCAGGCTCTTATTATGACATTCATACTGGATAGAAAACACATGTACTTTGGAATCAATAAACCTGGGTTTGACTCTGTACCATAACATAACTGGCACAAAGTCAGGGAAACTATTTAACCTCACTGGACCTCAGTTTCCTTTTTTGTTAAATGCATATAATTGACTAATTCTGTCTAAATTTCTCTGTCTGGCTTTCCTTACTTTGGCCCTGCTCTGTATTTTCAACTTCAATTCTTCACTATTCCACACAATTTTTAAAAAATACTATAAAGTGATGAGGTTTACTTAAAACCGAATAAAACAAATAACTCATATATTGAAATGGCCATTATTTGTCAAAATGATTGTGCTTAGAGGTTTTAAAACTCTCTTAGAGAACTGCATACTTTTTGTTCTCATCAGACTGGTCCCTTTTTAAGTGTTGGCCCACAGACACTGCAATTGTGTCCTATGACTCTTTTCTACCTCCCTTGCAAAACTCTCAAAAATGCTCATTTACAATCTAAAGTCTATTAATCCTTCAAAGATTCCTTGATATGTAGGGGACTTAATCTTTCAATTTCTCCTTTTCTGAACTTCTATTGCATTTATTTAGTAACAGATAGTCAGAACTTAATTCATCTTTGCCTCAGTACATCTCCACAGGTAGATCTTAAACTACATCAGGTCGAGGATCTCTATTATGTGTAATTGCAATAATATAGTACTTTCATAGTATTTAGCACAATTCTGACTTTAAGAAATATTTGTATTACTGGTTACTTTCTATTGTTTTTAAAATAAATGATATAAAGGTAAATTATGATATAATAATATGTGTAGCCCCAGAATACTATATTTTCCTTCAAAATGATTTTGAAAATATGCAAATAACCAAAGAAAAACCCATTTGTGGTTATTAAAATATTTTTGTTAATAAATGTTTAAATAAATGTTGATGCCTATATTTGCTTATCAAAACAATATGAGAATCAAGTCTGTTAAAAACATTTAGACATTAATAGTGTTTCTACTTACCCTGTAGAAAGAGGAATTTTAAATTTCTTAGTCTGTTAAGTTGTAGCTGGATTAAATTACAAATTCCATTGTAGCCCAAATGAAGAACCTCTAAACTGTGCATTATTGGAGGTAAATTTTCACTGCTTATTGTGTCTCTGAAACATATAATTAAGTTTCAGACTGTAAGCCTAATTTCAAACCAGCTATCATAAAAAGATAGTCTGATATGTATTTAGTATAAATTGAAATTAAGAGAGGAGAAAAAGGAATTTATTAATATATCAGAATTGAGTTATAATATGTAGTATCTTTGTACTTTATGTAGTATTAATTTTTATCCTCAGTTTTATGTAGTAAAGAATAAAGATGTACAGAAACTCACATTGAAAAGTGATAGCTAATGCAATCAGGCAAGAAAAAGAAAAATGCAGCCAATTGCAAAGAAATAAGTAAAACTGTTTTTATTCTTAGATAACATGATCCTGTATTTAGAAAATACAAAGAGATATATCAAAAGACTATTTGAACTAATAAATGAGTTCAGCAAAGTCACAAGATAAAATAATATACAAAATCTATTGAATTTCTAATATTAGCTATAAATAATCTGCAAATGCAATTAAAACAGCAGTTCTGTTCACAATAGTATAAAAAGAATAAAATACTTCAGAATAGATTTAATGAAAAGTATAAAATTTGTGTGCAGAAAACTACATAACATTGCTGAGAGAAATTAAAGAAGATCTAAATAAACAAAGAAATATTTCAAGTTTGTGGATTAGAAGATGATAATTATTTTTAATAGATTCAATATAATCATTATTAAAAGCATAGCTGGCTCTCCATTTCCAAAGAAAATAATCCTAAAATTTATAAGGAAATGCAAAGAACCCAGAATATCCAAATGAAACTTGAAAAAGAAAAAAGTTAGAGGGCTTAAATCCCTGATTTCAAAACTTACTCTAAAACAACATTAGCCAAACCAATCTGGTACTAGCACAGAGACAGATACACAGATCAACAGAATGAAATTGAGTCCAGAAATACACCTTCAGATTTATCAATTGACTTTCAGCCAAGGTGACAAGGCAATTTAATGGGGGAAAGATATGTTCCAAACAAATGGTGTTGGGACTATTGGACATCTACATCAAAATGATGGATTTAGTCCATCATTATCTTACAATGTGCACAAACATTAACTCAAGATGGATCATAGGTCTAAATGTAAAAACAAAAACCTAAAACTTTTTGAGGAAAATGTGAGAAAGTCTGTGACTTAAGGTTAGGCCAAGAATTATTAGAAATCATCAAAATGACAAAATTTCTCTGTAAGAGAAAAAACTTAATTAACCATATTTTATCAAAATTAAAGTTTCTTCAAAGGTTACCCCTAATAAAAAGACAAACTACATATTGAGAAAATATTTGTAAATTATTTATTTGAAAAGGGTTTAATATCTAGAATATTCAAAGAACCAAATAATAAAAAGCTACATAATCAAAAAAAAATAAGCAAAAGATTTGAATACACAATTCACCAAAGAAGATATGTGAAAATCTGCTCAACTATGCTACTCATTAGGGCATTACAAATTAAAACCACAATGAGATGCCAATTGAAATCCCCTGGATGTAATGAAAAAGACAGTTAATAACAAGTATTGACAAGAATATGGAAAAACTAGAATCCTCATATACTGCTGACATAATGTCAGATGGCACAACTATTTTGGAATATTGGCATTTTCTTAAGCAGTTAAACATTAAATTACTAAACGACCCAACATTTCCATTTTTAGGTATCAATCCAAGGTGTCTAACCAGGACAAACATAATGAAAACATAGGAGCACATAAACACTTCTACTCCAATGCTTATAGCAGCATTTTTCATACAGCCAAAAGTGGAAATGATTCAAATGTCTATTAACTGGTGACTGGATAAACATATTGTAGCATACACATACTATGGAATATCCAAACGTCTAACATGCCACAGGGTGGATGAGCCTCAAAACCATTATGCTGTGTGTTAAGAATGAGGTGAAAAAGACCCCATATTATATGGTTCCATTTATATGAAATGTCTAGGAAAAACAGCTCCACAGAAAATAGATTAGAGATTGCTAAAGTGAGAGGTATGAAAGGGAATTGACTGAAAATGGATCAAAAGGATCTTTTCAGTGTAATGGAAATGTTTTAAAACTCTATTTTAGTAATGCCTGTATAACTCTATAAATTTAGTAGAAATCATTGAATTATACTTTTAAAATGAATGAACATGGTATGGTATAGGCACTTCAATAAAAAGTTAGAATAACCAAATATGAATAGTTCCAATATAAAGAATATCAATGTTCATGGCAGCTTTTATCATAATAGCCTCAAACTAGAAATAACCCAAAATGCCCATTAATGGTAAAAGGTTAACAATTTGTGGTATGATTTTGTGATTTAATTCATACAATGTAATACTACTTATAAATAAAATAAAATGGACTACTGACTGTTGCAACAACATGGATACATATTGTTTTTGTGTATGTGTGTGGTGCTGGGGATTGAACCCAGGGCCATGTGCTTGTGAGGCAAGTGCTCTACCATCTGAGCTGTATCCCCAGCCTGCAGCAACAGAAAGCACTGTGCTAAGTGAAATAAGTCAGACACAAAATAGTAATTACTATGTACTTCCAATCTTATGAAATTCTAGAAAAAGGCAAAATTATAGTAGTGGAAAGTGGATCAGTGGATCAGGGGTGAGGATGTGGGAAGAGGAGACTGCAAAGAGATAAAAGGGAACTTTCTGGGGTGGGAACATTTTGTGTCTTGACTCTGATAGGGATTGTATGACTGAATATATTAGTAAAATAAATATATTAGTAAATATATTAGTAAAAATTCATTAAATGTACACTTAAATTAATGAATATTTTATGACATGAAAATTGTACTTTAATAAAATTGATGTACAAGAAATATTCTTAATTGAAAGTATTCTGATATATGTATTCTATATTCTCTCTCTATATACATACATACATCTCCCACATTCATATATAAACATATATATTAAATTATATACATATAGTTAATCTTTTTATTTATGAAGTTCATACATATACACACACATATATATACCGTGTGTGTATATATATATATACAATTATGTGTGTGTGTGTATAGATACATCTATATATATATTGGAAACGTGTCCACATCTTCATGAAGTATCTTTTTATCTTTGCCATTGGTGTTGGGCATTTAAATGTACAGACAAAGAATTTAGAAATAAAAAGAAAATAAATATTAAAAGAAACCTAGGCCCATACTACTTGAATAAGGGATTCCTTTGTGGCATGATTAAAATGTTCTGGAATTAGATAGTGATAATGGTTACACAATTTGTGAATAAACAATCCTTGCACTGGACACAAAGGGTGAATTATATGTAGTATGCAGTAACTTTAAAAAGGAAACCCAAGGTCATTAAATCTACAAGGCTTTTTATTTTTTATTTATTTACAAGATAAGTATGAAATGGAGAAAGCAGAGATAAAATGACTAAAGGAATAGTTTTTCATTTGTTTGTTTATTGGTACCTGGATTGAACCACTGAACAACATCTTCAACCTTTTTTATTTTTTATTTTTTATTTTGAGAAAGGGTCTCACTAAGTTGCTAAGGCTGGCCTCTAATGTGTGATCCTCCTGTCTTAGCCTCCAGAGTTGCTACAATTATAGGCATGTGTCACCATGCCTGGCTGCAAAGAATAGTTGAAGTATTATTTTTTACTTGAGAAATTCACTTTTTGCATGTAGCTATTGAATAAAATAATTATTAAAATAAGTAAAATGTATGCACTGGAACATGTTATTTTAAAACTCCCAATCAAAATTATTTGTAATTTAAAAATTAAAAAAACGGTACCTATTTATTTTTGAAGTTCCTTGTTGTCCATAACCACTTGAAGGTACTTTCTGGTAAAGTAGTTGTCTATTGGTTAAGTGAGTCTGAGGCTTTAGTCTCGGCATGATTGATTCAATATGATTATAGTTGAGGCATAAGACCTATGGGAAGAATATCTTATTAATCAAATATCCTATAAATTATTAAAATTGTAAGAATAAAATTTGGAACATGCACATAATTTAATAAAATATTAGTGCTAAAATAAATTTTTATATCCCAGATTATTTAGATTTAGTTTTAGATGTGTTTTTAATTATCTTACATGCTGGGAAATTATAACACCATATATAAGAAAGACCTGAGAAAGCTACACAGCTTTCTCAATCTGCACTCCTGATTTCTTCAAGTCTGATGTAGATGGAATAACTCCTTAGACTAAGCCTTATTTGATGGCTGGTTTGAGGCAACAGGAAAGGAGACAATGAGGCTGCTTGCAGAACATTAGCTTCTCAACTTCATTTCATACCTTCTCACTACAGAGGCAGCCTTTCATCCCATCTCCTCCTGCAGAGTAAGATTTACCTTATGCAAGACAATCATATAAAATGGAGGTCAAATCAAAATAACTTTGGAAGGTAATACTTGCTTAAGTAAAAATAAATAAATAAAAATGAAACAAAAACCTTTGGAATAATTTCTCTGCTTTAATAAATGGAAATATATTTAATTCAAAATAAAGATGATTACAATTTGCATTGAAAACCAAAAAAACAGGATTTGTAGGTGACTCACCTTCACATTAGGCAGATAGATTAGTCCACTGAAAGAGGTAAGATTATTGTTCTGTAGATTCACATTACACACATTTCTAAATTGGTCAACGGGGATCAAATCTACAGTTCTGAATTTAAACAAAGCAAATACAGTTATTATTTTAATAGGACAGAGAAAAACACATAGGAAAAGGTGGATTTCTTCTGTATAAATCACCAAGGTATTTTCTAAAAGTCATCTGACAAATATTATGAAGAATATTGCCTTCATATAAAATGTAGGGATCAAATAAGCAGCAAAATACATATTTTTGTTGGGCACATGTATAAGAAAATGATAGAGTTAAATTGCTTTAAGAATGCCTATTACCACATAAACATAGCACTATTGTAAAACCTTATAAAATAAAAATCTACAATTTATTTATAAATTCATTATATGTCCATGAAATCATAGTGAAATTGATAAGGTAAATTGTAAGTTTTCGAGGTTATAAACTTCAGAGAATATATGTAAGGCAGGTTATTTCTGAAAAGACAGGAAGTAGATAGGGACAGGAAAGAAAAGGAAAAGGTAGGTATGGCATTGGAAAACAGACTTTTCTGTGGGATTTCCTAAAAATTTTATGGCATTCCAACTTCTTAGAATGTTCTGGAAAACAAAGAGAATGTTGATTCCTAGTCCATAGTTATACAATGTTCTACCTTCATTCAAGTCATGACAATAAAGAGTATAAAGCTAAATCACCTTCTTCTAACCACTTCTTTAAGCGAATCCTAAACCCAGAGTTGAATTATGGCAACCTTTTATCAATTAATAAGTCATTTATTCATTTGACAAATTTTCATGACTATTTCCTTGTAGATAATGTGTTTAGAAAGGCTGTAACATAGTTGAAAGAAACCATATCTGTAATCAAAAAGTGGGGGCCAGAAATCTAAAAAACAAAGGGAAATTGTCTAACATTTTAGGTGTAATGATGTTTTAGGGAAAGAAACCTATTGGAGGAAAAGGATCTTGAGGTGAGACTTGGAGGATTTGACCTGTCGGTGTTTGTCAGGCAAATTAGTAGTGCTGGCAGGGCTGGCAGTGCAGCAGGGACAAAGGCAGGGACATGAGGCCACCTTAGGATTAAGACTTGGAAGCTAGAATATTTCAGAGTTTCTAAGTCATAGGTATCATGGGAAGCAAAGGTAAGGATTGCAAGAGATAAAATTATTCTATGCTACACAGGAGAATTTTAAATTTTACTCTATAGACAATGAAATCCACTGACAATGTTGAAAAAGGGAAAAATACAAGACTTGCATCTTAGAAGGCAATACTGGTAATAGAATGGGTTTTCAGGGAAGGTTTATATAAGTCAAACAAAAAGACCACCAAAGGAGTTTCTAAGATCGTTTGTTGCAAATGGCAGTGACTGGAAAGACAAAAGAATTATGAAACAAATTTTGGACATGGATTCTGTTGACAAAGATGGTGATGAATTAAAAAGAGAAAACAAAGGAGGGAAGAAAGAACTCAGATTCTTAGATTTCTTTCTTTTTTTTTTTTTTTTTGACTTGCGTAGATGCTGCCTTCTAGATTCTATCTACATTACAGAGCAATTTTGTGTTCAGGTACGGAGAATAAATTTGGGCTACAAATGATAAATTTGGGAATCATCAAAAATTAAGTCTTTGGCTAGAGATATGTCTGCTCTGGAAGAGCACAGAATAAGAAAAAAATGAGAAAAAAGAAGAGGGAATTACAGGAGAGAAGTACAGAAGGGAAGATAGAATAGAAGGGGGGCTGAGAATAAAATACAGAGATCATCAGAAAGTTAAGAACTCATAAAGAATCCCGAGAAATTATAGAAAAACCAAGAATGTGAAATTGTGGTTTATAAAGGGAGATAAGAATGGTGGTGCATGCCTGTAATCCTAGCAGCTCAGGAGGCTAAGACAGGAGGATTGCAAGTTTGAGGTCAGCCTCAGCAATTTTGTGAGACCATAAGCAACTTAGCAAGGCCCTATGTGAAATTTTAAAAATAAATAAATAAAAAGGGCTAGGGATGTGGCTCAGTGTTAAGAACTCCTTGGTTCAAACCCAGTAACATCCCCCCCCCCCAAAAAAAAGGGAGATAAGAAGTGAAAGAGGAATCAGCATTCTTGGCCTCTCCAAGGGGTCAAGTTAGATAAGAACTGAAAACAATCTATCAGAGGAATGGTGTATGGTTGCCAACTTGCTTAGCATTGATGATTTAATCCCCAACACCACAAGAAAAACAGAAATGTGTCCTTGGAAGTACTGCTGCATTGAAATAGAAGGATAAGATATGAGCATAACCTGCTCCTAACATTGGTCTGGTTGCCCATCTGACATCACCCTTTATTAGTTTGTGTAATTGAGCAGGTCTCCTCCCTTGTTGGGCTTCTCTCTCTTTTTCTTTCTCTCAATCTCTCTTTCTTTCACTGTGGGTTTCATTTAATCATGGTTTCCACACTGAGTGCTACACTCTGGCAACTGCAGGCTACAGAGTTATGAGAGGATCTGGGAATCCATGTTATCAGACAAGTCTGGAGCCTGAACAAAAGAATACTATGCTCATGGCTATTATATGCCTTTGATGATGCTGTTGTGATTAATAAGTTGCAATTAGAGTATTATGGAATTTTTAAATTAGTTTTGATCCTCATGATTTTCTTAACTAAAACACTGAATTATTGCTAAAAAAAATGAGAAGACCTAATATATTTGGTTGAAAAGAAAAGAGAAGCATAAAATCCAAGAAAGAAATTGATATTTAAAATCATAGTCTTACATAATAAAAAGTTATTAATTCATTTCAAAGGATGGTAAAGTTAGCATGAATTTTGGTATGGGGTTGATGAATTATTGGTACATTTAGATAAGATGTCTAAATGTATGAACTTCAGAAAAATCATAATAATTACATATTTAATTATAATATCAAAAGGTAGCTAATAAAATGATTATACCTTAAGGATGATGAAGTCCAATTTAATTCCTGCATTTGGGAAAAGTTTGAATGTCCTTGTCGTTCTGTAATCATGTCAGAGGTAAGTCTTCCACCAAACAAATCTTTTGCACTCTCAGTCTCTGGTGGTTCCTATATAGGACATTAGGAAAGTAATGTCCTCACTTGCAGATGACTAAATCACATTAATTATCTGGTTTCAGGTAAAAATTCTCTATTCTTCCCACTAAGTACAGCTAAAACCCCTGCACATCATATATAAAAAAATATAAGAGTACTAAATGGTGTGGAGAAGAAGGTAGACTAGCTAGGGACCTTGGGACCTGAAGAATGAAAACCTGGATTTTCTTTTTGCCTCATTTATGTCATTCTGGGTGCTGAAGGAACTAGAAATGTCAACAATAGAAAATAAAAGAAAGTCCATGGGGAGGGTGGAAAAAAACAAAGACTGTCTTCTCTAGTACAAAAAAATTAGGACACTGGAAGCCTCAGAAGACAGACAACTTTTAGACATTGATAGGTCTACTCCAGATGAACACCAAAAAATAAACTGTAGTCCTAACTCTATTCCCACCAATAAAAGCAAAATGGGCTGCTCAGACTTGATCAGTTGTAATAAAGCACTCCTCTATCATTCCCCTGATGATGGTCAGCCTGGACTTTTATCAACTCCTAGCAGTAATGCACTCCCCCCACCCAAAAGAAATATTACTGCAGAACACATGGGGAGCCTGGATTCCCACTTCTACCCAGTAATAATGAGGTTTCTGTGGAGCATTAATAAGGTATTCCTACCTCTCAGCCAGGATGAATGAGTAGAGCCTATGGGGGACAGTAGCAAGGAGTCTCTCTCTCTCCTAATCAGAGTGAACTCCTACTCCAGTCTAGCAGCTAATTAAGAAGCTCACATCATGTTATTGACAGAAACCACCAGGGGGAACTTGGATTTCTGTCTCTGACTGACAACATCAAAGTGGTGGCCCATCCTTTCACTGGTACAGTATAAAGGGAGGTTTGCTAAAGTAGATTTAAGAAGAAAATTTGGACATAATACCCAATATGTCCAAAATAAAATAGAAAATCTCTTGTCATTCCAAAAACCAATGATATCTAAAACCAACCATGAAAAAAACACAATCAACAAACATCAACACTGAAATAACAGAGATAGTTGTAATTATCTGACAAAGATTTCAAAGCAGTCATCACAAAAATGTTTCAAAAAGCAATTATGAATGTACTTGAAACAAATGAAAAAAATGAAGCTATCTGAAAAGAAGGAGAAGAAATGAAGAAGACTGAAATAGAAATTTTAGAACTGAAAAACACAATAGGGCAATAAATACAATGGAAATAAATGCTCATTAGAAGAATGATGAAAACAGGATAAATCAGTGAAAGTTAAGATGGAATAATAAAAATTACAAAATAGAAAAACAGACAAAAGCAAATAAACAAAAACAAAAATAAAACCCTCTTCTTACCATTGGATTCATATAAGAAGAGAAGAAACAAATGGGGCTAAGAAGATATTTGAAGAAATAATAGCAGAAAATCTTCCAAATCTGGCAAAAAACATAAACCTACAGATTTAAAAAACTGAGCAAATCCAAGAACAGAAAAGTTCCCCCATGAAAATGAAAATCATAATCAAATTTCTGAAAACTAATGATAGAAAAATTATGAAAGCAGTGAGGGAAGAGTGTAATTTTACCTAAAAGAAAAAAACAATTTGAATCACAGAATATTTGTCATCAGCAACCATGGAACAGAGAACATGGCACAACATTTTTCAAGTGGTAAAATAAAATAACTGTCAACCCAGAATCCTATATCAAGAGAAAATATCATTCAGAAATGAAGAGGGGAATTAAGAATTCTCAGATGAAAGAAAACAAAGCAAAGCATCATCATCAGAGCTACCATAAAAGATGGCTAATGGAAATTCTTAACAAATGAAAGGAATTTTGGAGTACCAGGAAAAAAGCAAGTACAACAGACTTTCCTTCTTGAGTTTTCTAAATTGTGTTTGTTTGGTTAAAGTAAAAAGGGAAATCTGATGTAGTTCTCAAGTATATACAGAGAATATATTTAAGATAATTATTAACATTGGAGTAGAAATAGACTTGAATGGAAGTAAGATTTCTACTCTTCATTAAAACTGGCAAACATTTCAACACAATAGAGTTTAATAAATTATGTATATGCAATTTAGTACTTAGAGCAATCACTAAAATGTCTATATCAACAGACACACTAAAAACACTACAGATAAATAAAAATTATAATTATGTTCAACCAACTCATAGAAGGGCAAGAAGAAGAAAACAGAAAAAAGATATAAGAAACAAGCAGAAAATAAAAATAAAATGGCAAACTTAATCCCTAACATTTCAATAACTACATTAAATGTAAAAGGCCTATATTCACCAAAGATATAAATTGGTAGTAATAAAAGAAAAAGACCCAACTATCTGCTGTCAACAAGAAACTCACTTCAAATATAATAAAACACACTGGTTTAAAGCCTTCCAACAAGTAAAACCCAGGACAAGATGGATTCTCAGCCAAGTTCTACCACACCTTTAAAGAAAAACTAATGCCAGTCTTCCTCAAATCATTTCATGAGGTAGAAAGGGAGGGTACACTCCCAAATTCATTTTATGAAGCATAATCCTGATACCAAAACAGATAAAGACACATCAAGGAAAGAAAATTATAGAACATAGGTTAAATTTCCTAGCATATATGTTTTTTGAATATATTCTCTCTCTACTCAAAATTAAATACATTCCTATTATTTCTCATTTACTAAGTTCTTCAGTCTAGTCTTCATGCAACATTACTAATTCATAAATTTATATTATACCTCATTCTACAAAGAACTTATGGCAGTTTACAGGAAACACATAAAATCAAACAGTAAAATGCAAATCATAAATAATGAAGACTAAGACCAAGAAAAATATAAGTTAAAGCAGGTGAAAACCAGGTTGAGGGACAGAAAGACTATAAGATCCTATTCAGTTATAAATCTGGGCCTGAGCTTTTAGTTGTCAAAGTGACAAAAAAAAAAAAATAGTTGAAAATTACTCATTATGAGTGAGACGGCAAAAATTTTCCGTAGAGGCAAAAAGTTGTTTTTCTATACTTATCTCTAAAAGTACTTTCTCATGTGGGCCTTCAAAGGACATCACAGAGAAATAGGAAGAAATGATTTTAAATATCTTTTGGAGCAAATTCAGTACTAGTTTCATAAGACTATTTTACAAAGCATTCCTCAACAAAAGCTAACAATTAAATAAAATTCAGTATACAAGATTTTAGAGAATATGTATTTATTGAAGAGAGACTGCTTTAGACTCTCCTTTCTTAAGAGGACACTTTAAGAAGCACTTCAAGAAGGGATTAGTAATCTTTTCAGAGTACCTGAGTACCAAATAATCATGAACGATCTCAATTTTCTAGAAAATTGTATATGTTTTATTGACTTATGGGAGTTAGGCAACATTAACCAGGGAAACCTTTTATTCCTCACACATTTGTCATGAATTTATCCTGTCCTGTGGAAATCATGAGCCCCATATGAACTTGCTTCTTATAGAATCCAAGTTTCCAAATGTTGCTTTTATACTCAGCCATGAATTCTGTGTTTATTTTACTTTTTTTTACCATTTACTAGGAATACTGCCATACTACACTTGTTCGTTCAATGCTCCTGAATTATTAACAATTATATTTTTTCAAGAAATAGGAAACTGTTTTCAGGTCTGAAAAGATGGTAAGGCTCCAGAGCATGGTTTTTCTATCCTGTTCCATAAAATTATGCCCTTTACTTTTTAGACACTGATTTCAGTGGGTACAAATGTAAGCATTATCTTCCCTCTCTTTCCATCTCAATTTAGACAATTAAAAATTGGCCAGATGAGAAAAATTTTCAAATCCAGATCTAAAATGAGTTTTGGAGACTGAGATTTTAATAATAAGCATAGTAAGTTTTGGTATGCTAGTGATAAGTCAGTGTTCTAAATGATTATGGCCTATGAGTATATGAATTTGTGGCTTGAACCAAATGCTATGAGTCATCAAACAACTTACAATTGAGATTCCATCCAAAGCTTTTAGTTCTGGAAGATGAAATATTACGAATAATCGGTAGTTTTCTTGATTCCATACAATAATGTTTCCATACATGTCTAGAATGACCAAGTTGCATAAACCCTAGGTAACAGAAGATATATATTATACCCTAGCAAATTTTTTGTTTTCCATTATGAGGTTAAACACACTTTTTTTTTTTTTTCAGTGCTGGGAATTGAACCCAGGGCCTTGTGCTTGTAAGGCAAGTACTCTACCAACTGAGCTCTATCCTCAGCCCATAAACACCCTTGAATCATATATAATTTTATAGAATTTGAGTGTTTTTAGACATACCTTTAAATGTAAGGATTACCTTTTCAGACTGCTAAGGTACATTTTTATGCAGCATTTCAGTGACATATATTATTTGATCAGAATCTTTTTTAGGATACTAGACTTAAATATATTTACTTTCAATGGTAAAGGCTTAGAGGGGAACTTTGGTATCTTTTAAGACAATATATTTTGTTTATGGATTAATGGCCTATTAAATGGCATGTATATGTAAATACAGATACAAAAGGAATGAAAAGACACTGCCATTTGAAAAGAGATAAAACTGAAGTGCTTTCGCTTTCTGAGAGGGTGGCAGAATACATCTTAAGGGAAAATGTGCTTCCTTACTTTACAAGACAATTAGATATGCTATGAAGGAAGGACTCTGAGCAGAGGAGGACAGAAGTTAAAACAATAGGAATAAAATTTCTCTGCATCATAATGGTAAAATGGCTTATTTTGTGGCTGATATTGATTAGGTTGCTTTAGAAGTTACTTTGTGGGGAATAGGATGGGGAGCATGCTGAATCTAAGGAGAAACAGGAAATGGACACAAAATTTTGGTAGGAGATAAAGTCCTACAACATGTATCAGCAAAAGGAGAGGCCAGTGTAAGACTCCCAGTGGTAGAAAGTGGCCATTGAACTTAAGATGAAATCATCACACATTACATTTGCAGTGAATTCCTATTCTGTGCTGTAAAAATCCTCCATTTCTTCCAAACCTTTAGTAAAGCCTGTTACACTGTAGCCTTGAATTAGTGATTCCTTTAGGGGAGTTAAAGAGAACAAATCTGAGTAAAAGTGGAAAAATAAAAAAAGAACTGGAACTACTGGTAAGAACAGAGAGATAATCAAGAACTGTACTGATAAAGGAGAATGTTAAGGAATCCTACTTCCTTACCAGATTGGTCAATCCTTAGAAATACTGAAGAAGGCACTTGTTAAGAGTAATGGGCTTGGGTTTGTTTATTGAAGTATTAAAAAATTATCAGATTGGGGTTATTATGGTTACACATACATATGATTGTACCTGTATACAAATTGAATGCAAATGCATTTTAACAACATTTATTATTCTTAGTTTAATTTTCTTCTACATATTTCTCTACATTTTTCAAATTTTGTACAGCTAACATGCATTAATTTCAGAGTGTAAATAAATGTTTTAAAGAAACAAACATTAATAACCCTGTTACCTTTAAATTGTAGATCTCCTGATTGAGAGCAATATAGTTATTGCTTATGTACAATTCGATTAAAGTAAAAGTTTTTTGCAAACCACTCAATGAAGTGATTCTGTTGTTCTCAAGAGAAAGGGAGTGAAGATGAAGCATGTTATCAAAAGTATGTTTTTCCAAACCAGTGAGAAGATTATTATTTATGCTGAGGTGAGTTAATTTAGTTAGCTTGGAAATGCCTAGAAAAGTAAACAAATTAAAAATAGTTCAGATAGCACGGAAAGGTGAATTTAAGATATAACTAACCAGTCATTTTACTGTTACCCTTTATCTAAGTTCAAAGGGCTCTAAGGATTCTGTAACCATCACCACCTTTCCTTTTGTTTCAGAAAGAAACAAAAATAAATAAAATTCCATTTAAAACATTTAATTCTAATTTTAGATTTCTAAGTAGATTCATTTTTCTTAGGTGTTAAGGAAAAGCACCACATAGTAAATACTTAATTTATCCATCAAATAACCTTAAAATGATATAATTAATCGGGACTTTCATCTTTAAGACAACACAAAACTATACACAAAACTCTCAATAATTCCCTAGGCCTCATTTTAAAATATTAAGATAAGAAACTAGAGTACAACCCTGGAAAGGATTACTTATTATAGATTCATCTGAATTTAAGAGAATCATTTAGCCCAATTTTACCATGGTATGTTCAGAAAAGCTCAAAGACAGAGTTTAGAAAGTGCCTCCTCCCACTAGAATCTACCCCTGTGTGACCCTTGCATAACTGTAGGCAAGATAGTTCAGTTTGAAGATAAGACCTCTGGTGTCATAGTTGGTTTTAAATGTATCACTATTAGTTTTGGGACCGCAGGTAAATTGTGAAAATTCTGAGCCTCAGCTTCCTCATCCATAAAAGGGACATACTAAAATCTACTTCTAAAGGGTTGTGGAATTACAAGTAGTGATATTTGGAGAGAAAGAATAGTGGACGTTGTTAGCAAGCTATTCAAGTTTTCTTTCAATTTCTACCCAGATTCAAAGCAGTAAAGGAGAATAAAAATAAAGCTGTCAATAAAGGAGTCAGAAAATATAACTCAGAATATTCTAGAACATTCCCTCTAAACTCTGGATTTTCAGCTGCAGATAAGCATAAATCCAGATGAAGTGAAGACTAGGAAATCTGAAGAGAGGAATTGTCTCTCCTATTCTCTTCGTCTCAGAAAAATATGTTTTAATACTGAACTTTAAAAATTCAAATATATTACATTGGTCTCTTATTATTGAGATATTACTAAAGTTGCTTAATTGTACTTGTATGTGGATCCATATAAAAGGTTATATATAGTATGTTTGATTTTCATTCTATAGTAAATGTAATTATATTTTTGAAGTCTTCAAATTTTCAAATACAACCTCAATTCCATATTTTGCAAAATTAACTGTCTTATCTTTTCAAAACATATATCATTTATCATTTTATTCAACTTAATAGATATTAATAACTTCCCAGTTAGTATGTGCTGGAGAGTAGTAATAGTTGGTAAATACTGGCACAGAGGAGAAGAGGAGAAGGCAGAGGAGATCAAAGTCCACAGGGGCTCATTTATACATAGTATTCTTTTTGTCACAATCCCACTTAATAGGTATTGAGAATATCTGCTGCAAACCTTCCTGGAACTTCTCTCGTTATCTTCCTCTTCAGAGATTCTGACCTTAGTGTCATTAAGTTTTTTGCTCTTGCTGTTTAGACATTCACACTTTAAGACTTCAAAGTACTCGAGTACCTTACCTTCTATCTTTGAGATGCAGTTTCCATCTAAGGTGAGCTCTTCCAAGTTAATACAGGATTCCAAGCCTTCCATTTTAGTGAGATTATTATTGCTGAATGATGCCCATTTCAAATTTTCCAATTTTTCTAAATTTGTGATTTCAAAGAGATGTTGTCCATCTAAATTTAAGGCAGTTATCTATACAATAATTCACATTATATGTTACTTCTGAATCTTGTAAATAAATTCAATCATTGTTATAAGATAAAAAATTGAACAATAGAATTCAAAATTCCTTCGGAAACTAAAAATATTGAGAAATTCTTAATTTACAAAAAAATAAAATTTGACAAGACTGTAAGTCCAGTAGAGACTTTATATTAGGGACACTATAGACTTTATATTAGGGACACTGATGTGCCAGTCAGATTCCTCCTGCAGGAAAGCACTTGTCCCAGCTGTGGGAAGTGCTATAGGCAGAAAACTTTCGGCTGTCAGTACCTCTAGGACTACAGAGAGAGTTGCTTTGCCTAAGGTCATGCTCCTTCCCAGGTTGGCCCATGTCCAATAATGAAGAGAGATACAAGCCCAGGCAGCTCGGTCAAACACGGGAAAAATTTAAAAGACATGTTTAATTCCAGGACGCCCCACGGAGTTGACCAAAGTTGCCCTTGGACCTGTACCACAGCTCAGTATCAGTATAGACTCCATAATAAAAATAATGCCACTCTCATCTTCCATTTTCAAGGACTCCCCTTAGCCAATTTATATTTTTGGCAAGTTTTTATCTTCCCTTAGCCCAGTTTCTATCTGTCATGTAGGCTCTAGAAAGGACTCTGTGGAGTTCTGGTGACATTACTTAACAAGACACTGTAGTGCTCTATGGCCTTTCCCTTACCTCAGCTGAATTCCGACCCATTCTTCTATCCCCTTGCCAAGATTCATGATCCCTTACACCCCAAATTTTGGTGTGATCTCTGTCTCTAATCCTTTAAAGTCTGCAGGCCCAATCGTGACATATTGTCAGACTCTATACTTCACTTTGCAGCATGCCTTTGTCCTAAACTCTAATTCTATGGTAACAACAGTCAAAAATCTATCACAACAGTGACATCTATTCACAACCCGACCATTTTTATGTTTTGGAATGTAGTAAATTTATTACCTTTTTTCTAATAATAACATTGTCTTTATTTTTTCCAACTCTCTGAATTATAATTGTCAATTTAAAGTTGTATATGTTTAAGGTATACAACTTCATTTGATACGTACACATTGTGAATTAAACACTGCATGATCTCAATTATACATGGAATCTAAAATAGTCATACTGAAGGATGAGAGAGAAGA
Source organism: Glaucomys volans (assembly GCA_020662805.1). Lineage (NCBI taxonomy): Eukaryota > Metazoa > Chordata > Mammalia > Rodentia > Sciuridae > Glaucomys > Glaucomys volans. The sequence continues at coordinate 27,563 of JAJEJO010005235.1, forward strand.
ATGGTGGTTTCCAGAGGCTTTGGGCAAAAAGCACAAAGTTTCAGTTATGCAAGGCAAATGAATTTTGTAGATCTAATGTACAATATTGTGACTAAAATTAAATGTATTGTATGATACACTTGAAATTTGCTAAGAGGGTACATCTTAAGTATTCCTTTCCTATTTTAATTCCTCTCTCTCAATTTTCTTCCCCTTACATATCTTGGCCCTCCTTATGATAAACCAAGACTGACAACATCAATTTAAATTAAGCTTTTATATTCAGTTTTACAGAAGTAGCCTTTACCTTCAAGTACCAGTTTCCACTCGGATGTGAATGTGGTCCAAACTTTGAAATCTGTGTCAGAATTTTGGCAGAAGGCCATATACTAAGTATCCGCGGTCTTTCCTCTTTAGTACTAGAATGCTTTAAGATGGATAGCTAACAAAATAAAAAACGTGATGAATAAAAGAAATTGCATATATATTCATTTACATATAATTAAAAAGTATTAATTCCTAGGTAAAATAAACAGCACAATACATAATTTTAAAACAGGACACTTTGCCTTAACATTATTTTCAACATCTAGATGTATTTTTAAGTATTCACTTTTTCATTTTAGCAGAAATTGAACTATTAGAAGATAATATTTATAAAACTTTGAAGAGAATTACTGTAATACAAACACTGATATAATCCAGTCATTGAAGCAGCTCGAGAGAATTTACTAATACCCTACAAGTTCCTTGTCATGTTAGGATGGGACAATTTTTTTCGTCTACCATTCACTTGCTTGCTTTATAGTCTTTTTTTTTTTTTTTTTTTTGTGGTGCTGGGGTTTGAACCCAGGGCCTTGTGCTTGCAAGGCAGGCACTCTACCAACTGAGCTATATCCCCATCCCTGCTTTATAGTCTTATGTTTATGTCTACAAACAATATAGCATTTAGTCTTGAATATATCTGAACTTTATGAAAAACTAAATAATTTAGTTTTTCTATGACGCTTTGTTTGCTCAACATCTTCGTGAGATTTTATCTGTGCTTCTCTATGTAGCTGTAGTTCATCTACATGTCACTGCTATATAGTATCCCATTAATGAGTCTCCTGCCAGAGAACACTCAGGTTGATTCAGTGTTCTTGCCTTTTTGAACACTTTTCATGAATATTCTTGCGCATGTTTCCTGATACATACATGTAAGAGGTCTTTAGGTATATGTCACTAAGTAAAATTTCTGGACTGTGGGGGCAATGTTAGTGTGTGTGCATAATAGCATCAAAATTGTACCAATTATAATGGTTACTTTATATTTTTGCTGAAAGTTGATACTGTCAGCTTTAATAAATGGTAGGTCATTGTAGTTTTAGTGTTCATTTTGTTAAACACTAATGTGGTAAAGCATTGGTTCCTAAGTTAATTGGATGCTCTGATTTCATCTTCAGTGAAATGTCTGTTCAAATTTTTTCCTCATTTTTCTGTTCAGTTGGTTGTCTTTTCCCTTATATATTCTGGATATATAAAGAATACCGTTTGACACTTGTGCTGCAAATTCCTTTCCCCAGTGTGTAGGTTGTCTTTTTTGCTTTCTTTATGATATATTTTGAGAAAAAGACATAACAATTTTAACTTAAGCAAAGCCAATCATTTTTGGTTTATGCTATTCATTTCTTGCCTTAAAATTCTTCCTTAATTTAAGGTAATAATAATCTGATATTTTCTTTTAAAACATGGTTGGTTTTGCTTTTTGCACTTGAGTCTTTAGTGTACTTGTGCCAATGCCTTTTATCAAATAGCCTCATCTGCAATGGTAGCTGTTATTTATCAAGTTTCCCCAATGTATGGATCTCTGTTAGATCTTTCTTCTGTTCTGTTTGTCTGTTTGTCTAACTGTGCCAATATCACATTGTCTTAAGAATTTTTTAGTAAACTTTGATTTCTGGTAGAGCTAATTCCCAAGTCTTCAGAGTGTTGATAAAGTATGTTTTAATCACCAAATATTTCTTCCCTTCATTTTGAATAGATCTAAAGTTAAACTTTACATTGTTTAAGGAATTAAGATTCAAGTACCCTACAAAAGTTAATAGCTAGATAGAGTAGTGATTTAGGAGTTTGAAGCTATTTGACTAAAATATAGCATTCTTAATCTAGATAATATAGGTATTTTCTCTCTCCCCTCATCCCTGGTTAGGCAAAACTAATCAGATAATTCACTAAATGCTTTCTCAAGGCTTCTAAGCATACCTCATTCTCACAAACTTGCCATGTAGGCTCTAGAACAGACTCTGCTAAGTTGAGGTGACTAGGGAAAAAAAATGTCACCCCAAAGGTATTTTTGGGATTGTGTGCAGGGCTGCATCAAAAGAATCCACACAACCAGATGGTATTTAAATAAGGTACATACGAACAGCAAACAATCAAGAGATATAATTGCTACATATTATTTTTTATTAATATGATAAAAGGCTATATAGAATCTTAATGACTAAAAATGAGTATGGGAAATATTCATATGTTCCACAAGAAATATTAAACAGTAAAATCTAACCTGAGTAATCTTTGTTCCAGTAATAAATTTCATAGCTGCTGTTGCTTCTTCTTCAGAAATGAGCTGTCCATCTAAATGCGTAAGAGTCTTTAATCTGCCAATGACACTCAGCCTCAATGTGGCTGGCTTGGGAAAAATAGCAAAAAGTTAATTTTCACAAAATATTACATAGGTTATAGCATTTCTTCATTTCTTTCCATACAATTCAAAACCATCCATCTCCTTTTTTCTTACATGTATCTAAAAATAATGGCTTCATTTAATTCTTTAAGTAATAATTGAAATTACATTATATTTAAGAGTTAATCTGTTTTGTTTGCAGGTGGATGATGCTACTCTTACAAAGGGGAGAAGTCCCATGAATTGTTGAAAATTGGCTGTGGTGAAAAGAGTTAAAAGAACAACTGCAATGACTCTATTTATCTAGATCAGCAGTAAGCTAGTAAGCTCCATGTGTGATTCAACATGGATAGTTAACACTGTCAAGTTAGCCCTTGACATCCAATTTGGCAACAGGGAGATAGCTGTACTGTGATTTTCCAGAAGGTCTGCTTCAGCAAAAGAAAAAGATTCAATTTTGCTAGTTTAAAAGAGCAAATACAACAATATAAATTCAGTAATATGGCCAATTTACTAAACCAATCACTCTTCCCTCCCCTTTAAAAAATTGAACATACACATTTCGGAGTCAGAGAAAGGAAGATTCTTGAAATTATGAACTTGAGTCTTATTTAAAATATTTGGAGATACCCTTAAATCTAATCACTGAATATTGAAATTACACATTTTCATGATGATAAAAATAATGTTCAATCACATTTCATCTCATAACAGAACTTAAAATTTCATAATGCAATTTTATGAGGAGAGGTGATTTCTGGACTTAAAATAGAGAATAATGCAAAATTCCAAGTATAATCGTAAAACATGTTTCTCTAACATAGATTAGAATATATTACATATCAAACTGTGTTTCCTCTTTAATAGTATACTTCTCTCACTGTATCATAGTATTTTGGGTTCCTGTGCCTCATTATAGTAGGGTTCTGGTACACAGCCTTATAAATTCTCTGGAGGTGTGCAGAAGTCAGTGACACCAATCATTCTTAAAGCAATAATGCTTTCCAACTGTTGGAGGTTACCAAAAAAAAAAAAAAAAAAACTAACATGAAAGTATAGCCTTTTCTTATGGCAATATTTGATTCATTTGATTACTACACTAAATTCAACTTATGAAGGATTTTAAGTTTAGAAAAACAAAGATAGTTTTCCCATTTCTGGCTATTATTGACAAGTAAAGTAGTGAAAAAATGGCTTCAAAGTGTTTGCTTCTTCAAAAACATGTCTGTTACATACCTTTTGCCATGGATTATGTTGAATGTTAAGAGTGAGAAGGCTTGTGGTGTGTTTACATAACACATTTATTTCATCACCAGATTTTTTCAGTTGATTCCAGCTCAAGTCTAAGTGCTTTAGTTTCATCAGACCTCTAAATCCCTCAAGAGTTATCACATGGTTGTGGCTTGCATCCAAATATTCAAGGTTATACTGCAGCATATACAAACAGAAGTGATGATCAGAATCACGGTTTGTATTTATATACCTCTTTTCTCTGGTTCTTTAAATGCCCTGCATGCTTTCTTATAATCCTCATAGAAAACAGACACAGTAGTTAAACTGCAATAATGGTTTCAGTGTGTTTTTTCTCCTAAGAACTACAGGTATTTCATTTCATAGTAATTCTCTCTTAATTCACACTTACTCTTGCAACATAGAGCAGTCATATTTGCTTTCATGAGAGAGAAGACAAAAAGAAATAGGCAAGATAATTTGTCCCCAGCAAATAAAATACACTTCTATTTAGGCAGCTTCTGGTTTATACTGTTGAACTCAATCTGGTTTTAAAAGATTCATCTTCACATGTAGAAATCAAACCTATCAATTTGATTGCATAATTTTTAAAAAATGTTCAGTTTTAAATAAGAATTATTAGTAAGAATTTTCATTATTTTTTTATTGGTACTGGGGATTGAACTTAGGGACACTCCACCACTGAGCCACATCCCCAGCCCTGTTTTGTATTTTATTTAGAGACAGGGTCTCACTGAGTTGCTTAGAGCCTCACTCTTGCTGAGGCTGGCTTTGAACTCATGATCCTCTTGTCTCAGCCTCCCAACCTGCTGGGATTACAGGCATCCACCATCGTGCCTGGTTAATAAGAATTTTTAAATCATAAAAGTAACACAATTCTTTATTGGGCATTTGGAAAAAATGGTAAATGAGTGAAAACAAAAATAGAAAGTATATATGATCATATTGCTCAGAAAGAACCACTGAAAACATTGTTTTATATTTTATACATAAATATTTCTTCCCACATAAAACATATATTTATATCCTTTTAATATTTTCACACATCATTACATATTCTTCAAAATTATTTTTGAGACTGCATATAATATGTAGATTATTATACTTGTTTTAAACATTCTCCTAGAGACTTTCATGTTTCTAATTGTTGGCAACACTGCAACAAACATTGGTGAGCATGATGACACTTGAACTGCAACTCTGCAATTTTTTCAGAACAGATTTTTAGGAATGGGATCACTGATTCTGAAGATTTCTGTATTGTTAAGACTAGATATATGATGCCAAATAGCTTTCAAGGAAGTTTGTACTAATTTTTTCTAGTAGTAGCACATGAGAATGCCCATTTCCTCAATATTCATTGTCTACCTGCCAAACAAATAATTTGTGTTGTTTATTATCAGTGAAATTGAACATCTTTTAATGTTTACAGTAGTCATTTTAAATTCTTTCTATTTGCTTATTGTTAGTCTGGCCTTTGGTTATGTATCTATTCAGATTTTCATCTTGCCTATAAGAAATCGCTAAGACTCTACATATTTGTGGCAAATAAAATTTGCTTTTAAGGTACATACTATCCAGATCTAGATCAACAAAGAGATAAAGAGAACCATAAGAAGTTATTTTGTAACATATTCATAAAATAAAAATAACATTTAAGTAAAATTAAACAATTAAAGAATAAATTATTTTTGTAACTATGACATTAAAGGTTTTCAAAAGTATAAAAACTTTCTTTTCAAAGGACAGGTTGTTTTTGAAATATTTACTCCAGTTTATCACTTATCTTTTTATTTTTTTGCTGCACCAACAGTTTTTTAAAAATATTAGGTGTATCATTGAATGATTTGGTATATTATACACTGTGTGATGATTGCTGTAATAAAATTAATTAGCACAATAATTACCACTCATGTGTGTTTATCTTTTAAGTGAAAGTTTCTATTCTTAGACCAATATCCTCTCTTTTTCCTCTCCCCCTAGGTCCTGGTAACGACCAATCTACCCTGTGCTTCTGAGTTTGACTTTAGATTTCAAAAGAAGAGTTCTTACCAAGTGGTATACATCATCTAAACAAGTAAATTCATTGAAGCTAATATTTAATTTTCGAAGTCCTGTTAATTTAGAGAGATCCCTCAATTTACTCAAGCTGTTTCCGTGTAAATTCAGGCTCTGAAAGAAAACAAAAATGAAAAAAAAAGAGATCACATTCTAAATCATACTGTGAATTTCTAAACTGTTTAGGACAATTACTTGGACCAATGTAACACAAAATAGAAAAGTGTTTATTTTAAATAACATTAGGAAAATGTCAATAAGAAAAACTAGTTAATATATGATGTTAAAAGGTAAATGTAATTTACAATAGCATATTTGGACCAGGTTATTGACTGATATGATTTCCCACTGGTTCTAAGTTTATCAATAATTGGCATGAAATTCTTTTTAGGAAATAGTTAAATAAATGTGTTAAGATATTTATTAGGGTTGATCTCTTTCTCAGGCTGGAAAGTGAACAAAGGAGTCCTCAAGATTTCAGGTATCAGATAGGAAACCTCACAGCAAAGAGATGGCAAGGGTACACCCTCATGGAAGGAAACTATGAGGAAAAAACTATATGGACCAATGAAGAAAGGGTGAAGGTACCAAAATAGGAAGACAGACATCAAAGAACATGGGGGGAGAACATCTAAAACAATGCCTATGTCAGATTTTGTCCCGGACTTTCCCTGTATATTTCATCCTAAACTTTATAAAAATGAATGTTTTAACATTTTTAAATTTAGGGGAGATCTTAATGCCTACATAGTTTTCTGTCTATTGTGAATGTTATCAAGTTAAGACTGTATTTATGTAGTCTACAAAATAAACAATGGCACATCGCTTTAAACACATAAAAATACATATTGTGAAAACTCAATCCAATCAGAGCACATTAATTTTTTTTACATTTCATTACTAAAACTTTATTACAAAAATATATCACTCATATATTAAATCTTGACATTATAGTACAAAAATAACTGTTTCTGAGTACTTGCAGTCAGCATATTGTTCTTATAATCACTATTCTGCACATTTATGATAAAGAAGGTGATACTGGCATTATGTTTTGAAGTCTTCCTCCTTTTGTAATGATAACTGGCTGAGGTAAAGACTTATTCACCGCTTCACATCCCAGACTTAGACATACAGTGGATGGTGATTTCATCAACGAAATCCCATAAACTTCTTCAAAAGGACTTTTTTCCCTGAATATTTTCTGAAGCAGACTTAAAACTATTGACTTCGTTTATTTTAGGAAAGTATTTTTACGTTCTCTTTCTGCTTTATACAGATACTTGAGAAAAATTTGTCCTCTTAAACAATGGATCTGAAATGTGGGAATGGAGCAATATGGTTGACTTGCAAGATAAAAAAAAGCATTTCTGCATTTTAATCTGTATCTCAGCTTTCACTGCACCCATAGAAAGATAGTGTCATGTAGAAATAACTTTTCTCCTCAAGACACATCAACTTATTTACTACTTCTGCAGGGCCAAGCTAATAATCCACTTTCTCTGCAAGAACCAGTGCCCTTTGTAAATTCTTTTTAATTTTAAACAAGTAGCTATGGGATATCTATGTGTGTGCCAGGTGCTGTGCTAAGTATTGGTGGAGCTGATGCTAATCCACATAGGGTTTATACATAAATTAGAAAAAGAAATCTATATTTTCCTCAAGATGCTTTTATGTTTAGTTTTTTTAAAAAAAGTCACAATATACTTATTTTGTCAGAACAATAGATGTTGCCAAAAGTAATTAGAAAATAATTATATTAAATACAGTACTCTATGATTTAAAAATTGCTCCTCAGATGTGAACTTCATCTGCAATGCACCCTGCACAACCTTATGTTGTTCTCTTGATGCTGAGGACACATGACTAGAAAGAGTCTCTGCTTCTACAGAATTTGGAGCATATGAAAGCCACAGCATAAAACAAAGAAATCTGACCTAGGTTCAGAGGTAACAGAGGCCCTAAATGCTTAGTAAAGATCTAAAAGACATATTGGAGTTGACTAGGAGAAGGGAATAAGGGGAGATCATTAAATGAAGGTCCAGCAAGTGCAGAGTCCCTGTGTTAGCTGAAAGCATGTACTCAAGAAAAAGACAAGAGACTGAACCTGAAAAGTAAAAGGAGGATAATGTGAAAGAAGTCTGGAAAAGTAGGCCATGGGCCAGGTATGAAAAATCTTATCAGCAATATTAAGGATGCCGGTTTTAGTTTAGAACAATGGAAAGACATGCAGATTTTAAGTAGGAGTGGTGAGAGGGGACTAAGGTGACAGGATCAGATTTGTATAGTGAAAGGATTACTCCAGCTTCAACAAGGAGAAGTGACCTCCGTTGCATAACAGTAGAAGGCAACCCCTCTGCATTGAGGATTATCCAATTATATAGTGAATTCTTTCCAAAGGGCACATTAGTGGAATATAATGTGAATGGTGCCTCCTGGAGTGTGCAATATTGCCATGGCAAAGTGCAGAGGTGTGGTTAGAAGGCTATGGTAGTAATCTAGGAGATGATGATAGTTTGGACAGAGTTGTAGCAGTAGATCAGAAATTGACAGACCTGAAAGTCAGATACAGAAGTAGGCTCTTATTATCTCATTAAAACCACCCCAGTGTGAACTAAGTTGCTTTAATAAGTAATTCAAATTCTGTTAATAATTTTTAAGACATAGAGGTCCCACTTTTTATTTTGATTAATTCTCGAAACTGATTTGAAACTTATTTGCCTTCATCTTATTCATTTAAAGAGAGTTTTTAATTACTCAGAATAAAATCACTTGTTATTTGGAAAGCCACCTCAAATGGTAATTGAACATTTAAATGTGGCTAGACTAAATTGAGATGCACCGAGTGTAAAATAGACTCCAGAATTTAGACTTAGTATGAAACTATCTCATTAACAAATTTTCATGTTGATTACATGTTGAAATGATAATATTTCAAATGTTTGGGTTAAATAAAATATATTATTGAAATTGATAACTTTAAAAAATCTTCCTTAAAAAAGTTTCCAGAAATCTTAAAATTATGTATGCAGTTGTCAATATTCTGCTATTGAAGAGTACAATCTGGTTTACCTTTAAATTAGATAGCATGATACTTAGCTAGCATCATCAGGTAGGTAGCTTAGTATTGTTAGAATTCATATGCTAGATTCTGATTCTAAATTCATGATTCCTGTCTCCAAATTTATTCCCTATAATACTCACCACAATATGACTGTAAATGTTAGTCTTGGCAAGGGAAAGTATTGTTTTATCATCCAAACTAATAAGTTTTGCTTGGGGTTTAATCCTAGGTTCCATTTTCATAACATCGTCATCAACTTTCAAATCTTGGGATAATATTGATCCTTCTGAAATTTTTTTGCTTTCTTCTAGAATAACATTGTTGAGTGAAGAAAATAAAGAGTGAGCCTTGACCTAAAAAATTATTAAGAATGTTGAAAATTTGGTTGCTGTATTTATCATTTTGGAAAACAATCTATGCAGAAAAGATGAATTGGCTTTCCATTATCAGCAATATCTATGATGATCAGAATCACATTATAAAGTCTGTAAAATTAGATTGAAATTATAAGCCAAGTATGGGTATGTTCATTTTCACCCACTAAAAATTTCTTAAAACTGGCAAAATGTAACTTTAAAATACTTCCTAACAATGGAAAGGGCCCTAACAACAAAAGTACTAGGAAATGTGAAACATAAATCAGAAGGGACTTAACTGATAAATAGGAACAGAATATGAGCTCTAACCAAAACATATGCAGGAGAGAATCAGTTTGAAGATCAGATCCAGAGAAACTTGATATTCAGAGTGAATAAGTAAAAAAGCAGGAGGATGCTCTAGGTAATTATAGGAAACTAAGTAATTACAGTAAGAATTGTGAATGGAGCTACCAGAGCAAACAACTAGCTCTAGAAGAAAACAAAATAGTTCATCAGAGAATTTTTTAAAATCTGGGAGAATAAAGTATCTATAATAAAGGAATAAACTGCAGTAGAAAACAAGAGGGTAAACATTTCAACACTAAGATAAATACAACCATTAAAATAAAAGTACATAATAAATGCTGAGAAACAAAATGGATAAGGCAGCATATCAAAGAAGCAAGCTGGAAGCTAATATTGAGGATATCTAGTAGAAAGAGTTAAGAAATGGAAATATAACATATCAGAGTAAAAATGAAGACAGGGAGGACTTAACAGAATTCAAGAGAAGAAACAATCAAGGAACAAAGAGAAGAAAACTTCCCAGAAGCAAACAGAGAACTAAATCATCAGATAAGAAGAGCTCATCAAGTTGCAAGAAGGATGATGGAGCTAAGGACTTTGCTAACATCATTGAACAGTCATAAGAGCTGGGGACTGGGAACGACTGAGCTTCTTGTTACATAAATTAAACGAACTTCACTTTACTGTTTGTCTGGGTTTCTGCGTATTTTGCTAAAAGCATTCTTGACTGATCTCATTCATGATAGAAATATAAAATATAAATGCCCAGAACTACCTAAAATAAGAAAATATAAAGATAACTGTAACAAAGGACCCAAGCAATTAAATTATCAGGAGAAGCAAAATATTGCAAAGTGGTCAATTCACCCCAAATTAAGTTTTAAATTCAATACAATTTCAATAAAATCCTGGTAGGATTTAAGACAGAACCTGATAAGATGATTCTAAATTTTATTTGAAAAAGAAAATGTTCAAGAATAGTTAAGAAGCTTTTTTAAAAAATGAGTGGGGGTAGAAGGATAAAAATTGCCCTGTCACATACCAAAACATATCATCAAGGTTGTAATAACCCAAACAGGTGTGTCAAGGTTCAAGATCAGATAAAGAGATCAATGGAACAGAATAGATATCCATAATAGACTGCTTATATATGAACAAAATTTTAATGATACAGGTGGTATTTCAAAATACAGCCAAAAGATAGTACTTACTAAGTAATCATTTTTAAGAAAATGATTTTTGACCACCTCTACCTCACATGATAAAAACAATTTCTAGATGATTAAGAAAGCTAAAGGCTTTAAAACAAGCTATGTGAACATTGGAAAAAATAAGAGAACATTTTACTATCTGAAAAATGACATAAAATTCAGAATCTATATAGGAAAAGATTGAGAGCTGACCCTTTAAAATTAACTTGTAAATTACAAATTAAAATGACATTTTTTGTTACAAACAAAAGACAAGAGACAGAAAATATTTGTAACATAAAGATTAATAGCCAAAACGTTCATAAGGATTTTTCCAAACAATGTGAGAGTCTAATAGAAAATGGTCTAAGGAGATGACAGGTAATTCATAATACTATACAAAATTTTATGCCTTTAAAGAATAAAATGTCCTATTTTTACCCAAAAGAATGGCAAAAAAAGAGAAAATACCCTGATATCTCGTGTTGATGAGGACGCAAATAAATAAGCACTATCACACTATGTTGGAAATTTGTAAAATGGTCAAGTCTTTGTGAATAGAATTTGAAAATATCTAACAAAATTTAAAATGTATATTTCCTTTGACTCTATTTTTCTACAATTCATCCTGTAATTTCCACATGTATATAAAGATGCACCCACAATGTTTGCTAAAATGCTTTTTAAAATAGTAAACCTATAAATATATATTGTAACAGGGAATAGTCGAATAAATCAGAGTACTCTGATTTATATCCAGCCCTGCCAAAAGAATGAAGTATACATCTATATGTGCTGAAGTGAACTTATACCTGAAACATTGATTTTAAAAGCAAAAAACATCACTGAAGACTTAGAACTTGACTCGACTCAATAAAATAGTATATATTGTTATACATGTAAAATACATAGAAAAAGAATTGAAAGCAAAATTGTTAGCAGTGGATACTCTGATAAAAGGGAGTCGGGGGGTAGAGTGAAGGCAGATTTTCATGTTTGTTTTCAATATATTTGAATCTTTTCCATTGATAATACAATCGTATGTTGGTATAAAGAAAATATTTAGATGTTGTAATGACTTCCTTTAAAAATTAAGTACTTTGCAGAATAACCATTATATATGCACACAAACATGCACACACACCCATATGTATGTAGGATAAAATTGGCTTAACATTAATAGTCTTCAAATTACTATTCTGTCCTCATTTAAGGAGTTCCTTTTTTTAATATAACAATTCATACCACTGTAATATACTCAAACTCAACGATGTATTCTGGCAAGACAAGGTCATGATCAAAGACAAACCACTTGTACTGCCGAAAGCCACAATCACAATTTCTTTGTCCCACGATAGAATCTAGAAAACAAAAACAAGTCAGATGGTCTTCAAAATACAGATTAATAAATAGATTAAAAAAATCCTCCCATTCCCCCAAACAACTTCTCAATTCTATAAATACTTACTATCATTCTTTCACTACATAGACTAAGGTTTAATTTTATTCATATCCTACTCCTTTTTTTTATACTTTTTTACTTTGGTATTGAAAATATGGCCATGTATTTTCACAAATGTATTACTCTAAATCTACTGTTAAAAGTTAAATGTTTTATCCCTTGAAAACTAATACAACACATTTATTTGTACACACACATATACACACATACAATCAACCTTCCATACATACCCACAGATTCTATACCCATGGATTCAAAAATACTTTCAAAAATTTGTCTATACTGAACATGTATAGACTTTTTCTTGTCACTATTCCCTAAACAACACAATGTAACAGTTATTTACATAGCATTTGCATTGTATTAGGTATTTTAAGTAATATAGTGTTTATTTAAAGTATATAGGAAGATTGCATAGTTTATTTGCAAATATTATGCCATTTTATTTGTTTATATTTTTGTGGGTGCTGTGGCTTGAACTCAGGACCTTGCACATCTTAGGCAAATGCTCTACCACTGTCAGTAGCCTGCCATAGCATTTTATGTGAGGAACTTGAGCATCCATGGGTTTTGGTATCTGTAGGGAGGGGGTCCTAGAATATGCTATTCACAGATAGAGGGGTAACACTGTGTGTGTGTGTGTGTGTGTGTGTATGTGTGTGTGTGTGTATACACCTATAGTACATTGAATTTTGCAAAATAAACTAGAAAAATACATATATTGAGGTATGGAATAGAAAAATTACTAGTGCCTAGAAATATATTTTTTTAAAAAAGTTTACAAATCTTGTTAGGTGGAGGTTAAAGTGTAAGCATGTGTATTAGATATAAATGTTTTGCATTCAGAGAAAATAAAAGCATATTTCTTGTTATGGCAGACATACTCAGTAAATATTTCCGAGGAATGAATACTGAATTAACCATTGGATAGTTGGCTTGATTGATAGATTCTTGTTCCCGAGCCTGAACACTCTGGCCAAGAAAAACCTTTGTAATGAGGAGGATGCCTAAATATGAAAAAACATAAATAAATTTTAACAAGAAGTCACTTTAATAATTTTCCAATATAACATTCTTTATTGCTCCTAGACTTGACATATATTGTAAAGGTAGAGATACTGATTATCTTGTTTGCCACTGTAAAGCACAAAGCAAGTACTTGATATAAAATCGAAACAATAAATATTTGTTGAATAAACAAATAGGTTATAAGAGAACCCTGTGATTACATCAAGAAAGGCTTTGCAGAAAAGAAAGAAATACTTAGCAAAACGTTGTCTCAAAATAAAATATAAAAAGGGCTGGGGATGTGGCTCAGTGGTTGAGCACCCCTGGGTTCAATTCCTGGTACCCCCAAAAAAAGGAAAAGAAAAAGAAAGAACCAACACAATAATTTAGCAATGCTTTTTATTAAGTAGTCTTAAAAAAGGATTTTTTTGGTTGTTGTTAACTGAGTAAAATTCATCTCTGGGTCAAGTAACACCTGGTAAGTACCATTGGCTGAATAGATAATCATTTCTTTCCCTTTAGATTCTTTTTTTTTTTCATTATCACAAATAAAATGTATTATCAAGAAAAAATGCATGAGTACAGGCATAAAACATGAAGTAAATCTAAAGCATTAGTAATGATGATGTTTAAGATATATTCTTGAATGTGAACATTAACATGTTTTACTGAAATCCTCTTCTCCATTTATTTAATTAACTTCTTAGACTCATCACAGGCAATTTGCCTCTTTTAAACCAGGAACACAGTGAACTTATCCCCGAAATCTCACATAAGAAATGGTTGAATAATCCTTTAGGAGGGTTGAAAAGGAAAGAGAACGTGTTCATATCTTGAGATCATGTGTGATAGGCCATTAGGTCCTCATAATAAAAGGGAGAGAGATCCTTCAACCAATCCCAAAGTAGTTTGAGAATTGGTCCAGTGGCTTAAGTGTTGGTATTAGTGGGTAAAGTCACAGTACAGTTGATGGTGCTCTGATATTCAAAGTAGGATGAAGGGCAGGCAGTTAAGCAGCCTAAGCCTAAGCCTCTGGTTCCCTTTAGTTTCTTATCTGAAGGGACATTCAATTCACTAAATTCACTAAACATTCAATTCACTAAACATTAAGGATCCTTGAGAATAAGTGAATCTGAAAAATAATTTCTAATCACTGTGCACAAAATCAAATGTTCAAATGTTTTTACTACTATGTACAAGTGTGTGTGTGTGTGTGTGTGTGTGTGCATGTGTGTATGTGGTACTGGAGATTCTCTACTGCTAAGCTATAGCCTCAGCTCTTTTTAAATTCCTACTTTGAGACAGGGTCTTACTAAATTCAAAATAATTTCTAGTTACTGTAAATAAAATCAAATATTCAAATGTTTTTACTACTGTGTACAAGACATGGAATACAAATTGGGAGAACTTAATTGTTGTTTTTCCTTGTGTGTGTGTGTGTGGGGGGGTACTGGAGATTCTCTACCACTAACCTACACCCTCAGCGCTTTTTTAATTTTTATTTTGAGACAGGGTCTCACTAAATTACTGAGGCTAGCTTCAAACTTGTGGTCCTCCTACCTCAGTGTCCTGAGTAGCTGAGATTACTCATGTGCACCACTGTGCCTGGCATCATGAGATTTTTCTTAAGATGGAAATAGAGAAGAATGATAAAAAGTAGCAAATGCTTTTTCAAAGTAAGAAGTTCTATTTTGATTCAGTAATGAGATTAAATTTCTGATTATTATTAATTTCTTATTAACTGAATGATGGACTGCAAAATACACATCATTTAGTTCAAAATGAATCACTTTAGTGGAGCTATAGTTTGGAATCTAGAATGTCATTCTTACAGAATTAAATAACTAAATTTCTGAGTATCCAATGTTCAGTAGGTTTGATGGTTTGATGGTTAAGATCAAAGAATAAGTGTCCCTTACTCCCTGATCTGATCATAATTTCTTTGGCACTACTCATTAATAATAATGTTTATAGTCCTTATAAAATTGTAATTTTACATTTCTTTATGTCATTATTAATTTTTGTAAGCACCATAAAGAAGAAACTGTCTGGTTTGCATTGACTGTATCCCTATGATCTACTAGTGCCTAGCACAAAATAAGTATTCAATAAATACTGTAGAAGTAAAGAGTGAACAGTGGAAGCAGGTGAGGCAAGAGAGGCCATGATGTCCGTGAGTAAACTCAGAAGTATCTTATAAATTGATTCCTGTAATTTTCATATTGCATATATATGCATATATATTTTTTACAGACCGCATTTTGATTCATTGTACACAAATGGGTTACAATTTTTTGTTTGTATGGTTGTGCATGATGTAGATCCACACCATTCATGTAATCACACATGTACATGCAGTAACGATGTCTGTCTCATTCCACCATTTTTCATACCCCCTTCTCCCTCTCATTTCCCTCTATGTAATCTAAAGTTCCTCATTCTTCTCTCACCCCCCCAACCTGATTATATATAATCATCCACTTATCAGGGAAAACATTCAGCCTTTGGTTTTTTGGAAACTGTGGTATATATACACAATGGAATATTTTTCAGCCATAAAGAATAATAATATTATGGCATTTGCAGACAAATGGATGGAATTGGAGAGTATCATGCTAAGTATTACATATATATTAAAGCCGCAAATAAAGTTGATATTGTGAATAAATTAAAATACCAAAATTCCATCTTCTACAAGACAACTTACATAGCAATTTGTATACTTCACAATGCATCCATAGCTGGCTTTAAATTAGAACCAGGTTTTCTTATCATCTTATGTTATAATGATTCAACACATGAATAAATCACACCTTCTAGAGTGCTCTGTCTGATTATAATAGATACAGGGCAAATTCTGTTTTCTCTTTCCTGTGACTTTGGTGTGTATGTAACATATGTATTGAGTTTATTTTTATGACAACAAAATGAACAAAAGCAAGCTGGGTAAGTTTATGCGAGTTGGATTAAATATCTGAGTAACAAATGGGTCTCTTCCTACTGATGCTGACACATAATAATCACTCATCAAGTATTTGTTGACAGAGTGGCTAACCTAATGAATGAGAAAATTATGCATTACTACTTTGGTAAACATGAAAATGGTTTGAAGAAAATTTCTTGGGTTGATAAAAGCAAGTATAAAAATGTTATGAAAGTAATGCATTGGAAGACTTAGAACTTAACAGTTCAGAGACACTGTATAATTTGTATTACCATGCCTGAAGAGCTCATGCTCAGGAGAGTTTTTCTTCTCATCCTTGTACTTTTGCTGTAGAAACTCAATTCGAGGACACTCACACAAACTTAGGCTGTTAGCAAGAATAACAGCTTCTTTTCTAAGAGGCAGCTGCAAAGAAAAAAAGAATCTGAGTATTTTTTTACAAAATTGACAACACTTTGACTTCAATACAGATGGTTTATTATTTTATGTTTATGTGTCTGAGCAAAGAAACCTACAGGGCGGACTCACTGAAAAGAAGTAGATAACCTCCAGGTGCAACTTCATTCTGCAAAATCATTTAAATATTGTAAGTTCATATGCAAATAGGTTATTAAAAAGTGATAAAGAACAAAATTTGTTCCTGAAAAAGCAGCCAAGGTCAAGATTGAGAACACTGTGTGGTGCAGGGGCAACAGCTTTCATTGAGTATTCCACTAGCAATCTTGTTAACAACTCCAAAAACAAAGTCCTGTGGGAATGAGATATTACATCAGTGAAGGCTTTATTTACATGACAATTTCTTGGTCTAATAATCTACATTGTTTTCCTAAAACAAAACATTTCTTATTGTGCTAATACATTGAAATTGTAGTTTGCATTGTGACTAAATTTCTTGACTTGAAGGACAAATTGTTTGCCACAGGGAAAAAGAAGGAAACAGCATTTTACAAAACGAGAAACATGGCATTGAGTTGTGTTTAGGAGAATCACAATGCTTCATTTGGAATATTTAGTCTATCATAACAGGGTTTTACTTTGTTTTGTTTATCAGCAGCACTGGGAATTGAACCCAGGACCTCATATATGCTAGGCAAATGTTCTATGATTGTACCACACTGAAGCAAGTTTCCTCTGTACTCCAGCCAACCTTCTACCTTACAAAGACAGCGAACCAAAGCCAAATCCCTCATTTAAACTGCTTACACAGCTGTCTATTAACTCAGAACCCATCTCAGAATGTAAAACATATGTATTTATCTTTACTTCTTGGGTGAATCTCATGGCAGAGAAATCTAGCTCATCTGATCTTTTACATGCTACCCAGTATTGGTTCCCCCAGTTCTAGGAGCTTCACATAAGTGGAGTTGACAGTATTTCAAGAAGGAAGGGCAGATCAGTCAACTTTAACCTTGTGGTATTTTCATGTCAAGAGGCAAGACAAGTTACAAAAAGGAAATAATGATAGGACAATTACAAAAACAGAAGGAGAGCAACAGTGTAATATGAATGCCAAAGGAGAGTTTGAAAAAGGAGAGAGCTCATACAAGAAATGAAAGTGCAATCAATGGCATCAAATGCTTCATACAGTAAGGATAAAATACAAAAACTTTCTGCGTACCAGATACTGGTCCATGAACTTGTGGGGTAAACTTGAGTAATACATTTTATTTAATCTAATATAACCAAAATATTGTCATTTGCGGCCAGAATTTTAGTCCTTTTTCTACAATAAATCTTTAAAAACTGGTGTTTATATCACACTTACTAGACTCTAGGTTAGGACTAGCCATATTTCTAATGCTCAGGAGTCACATGTGGGCTATTTTAGTGGACACAGCAGCACAGAGGGCTATTGGGAAAATTAAAGTATATACTTCATCTCATTTAGGAGATGCAGGAGATAAAGTGCTCAACACAGAGTCCGGTGGATAGAAAACACACAGAAAGTGTTAACTCTGTCTTTCCCCACCCTCTGTGACAAGATGGTTTATAATTTTCAAAAGTGGGAATGTGAACACTCCATCTTCGAGACCCTGAATTTCTGACCTGTTATTTCCCTTCCAGAAAGTACCATCGCACTTTTACCACCATCATCCTGCCAGGGGCATCACATATCTGGCCTGAGCTGTTGTAATAGCTCCCCAACATAGTGCCCACCATCTGCACCTACTCCCTCCATTCTTTACTGAGCAGTCAGAATGCATTTTTTATTGTGGCAAATTATATGCAAGATAAAATCCACCATTTTACTTATTTTAAGCACATAATTCTGTGGCATGGGTACATACATATTACTGGACAACCATCACCACTATCCATCTCCAATTTTTTTTTCATTATTTCAAACTGAAACTCTATATCCATTAAATACTAAGTCCCCATTCCCTCATCTCCCCCAGTCCTTGGTAACATCTGTTCTACCTTCTGTCTCTAGATTGGCCTATCCTAAGTAGTTCATGTACATGGAATTATATAATAATTTCATACTTATTTCATTTACTATAATGTTTTCAAGGTTTTTCCAAATAGTATCATGCATCAGTATTTTCATTATTTTTAGCTGAATAACATTCCATTACTTATATATGCCACCTTTGTTTTTCCATTCATCTGTGGACACACATTTGCTATGTTTTTATTCTTTGGCTATTTGAATAGTGATGCTATGAACATTGGTGTACAAGGATCCAAGAACTTGCTAATGCATTATCTCACTAAATTCAATCCTATCAACAATTCTGCAAAAATAGATACCAAGATTATTCACATTTTACAGATAGAAAGAAATAGGCACAGGGAGGTAAAATCATAGCTGGTGAGTATTAGGGCCAGAATTCAAATGCAGCACAATGTGAAAAGCATTGGAAAGCACTGTTCTATGACAGTGTGCTATAGCTGCTTCATTAAGAGGGTGGAGAACTGAGAAATGCAATGTGGGAAAAGTGAAACAGAGAAAAAGAAATGGCAGTAAGAGGAAAGATAAACCAGGATGATAGCTAGAGCGCATAGTAGAATTAAGGTAATGATTATTTAAAGATGGAGAAGACCCTGGGGAGTGTACAAGAGGAGATTCATAATGGATTTATAGCCAATTGAAGGAGATTTCAAAAATCATCAACAAAAGGATCATAACATAAAAATAAGATGCCTAAAAGGATTAAGTTGAATCAGGCAGATAAAGTGATTAATGGATTTACTGCGCTTTAATCCAAAAAGGAAAAATGCTAGACTTTCTATGATGTCATTAAGCTTTTTGTGAAACAGCAGACGTTTGCTATAAATATGGATGAAGGGATTGGGAATCATACTTAACCAGTAGCAGAGCGGCACTCATTAGGAAGAAAGCATTGTTCTAAGTGACATGCTACCTTGCTTGTTTCGCTGTCTTTGAATCCTTTTTCTAGTATTTGTAGCAGATGCTTTTTCTTCACCATAACTTCAGGATCAAAAACATAAAAAAGGCACTCCAGCATCTTGTGATAGCTCCTTAAGAATAATTGAAACAGAAAAATTTTAAAAGGTTGAGAATTGATTTCACAAAAGCTCAACCATAGATAACCAAATGATGCATATGGGGATATTTTCTGTTTGCATTGGATGTTCCAGGATCATTATTAACACCTCCACCCCACTCTTATTCTCCAAAGGAGGCTCAATGTGGATAAATTATGAGCTCATCCTACCTAGGGAAGAAGCACCAAGAGGAAATATTTACTAAAAGGGTATATTCTCAATATTGTTAGCTTTTAAAACAATGAATTTTTACAAACTGAAGCTAGACTTTTAAAAGTTGTTCATTACAAAATTTTACTTCTTACTCTGCATCATGCATGCTTTCATGATCCAAAAACTTCTGAAATTTCTCTTCAAATTTTAATCTCAGAATACGGTTGTTAACTTTAATGACACGTTTTACTTTTACTCCTGTAACACCATATGTTCTGAAGTCCCATGTACAGAAACGTGATAGAATTAATTCATAGCAGGAATTAAACCTATGTGAGAATATGAAATTGACATAAAGAAAATAATAGATTTTCCTTAAAATGCTTAAGAACACAAAGTTACATATAATAAAAGTTATGACTTTTATTTTGTGTTTTTTGATAAAAACATAAGAGTAGATCTATTTTGGTTCAAACTGGGCATACTGATTCAGTCAATAAAAGGATGCTTAATTTTGAAATAGTTTTTTAAAAACCATTTTATTATTTATTATATATTTCTTTGACCTAAAAGGCATGTTAGTTGAGCAATTCTCCCTTCCTGAAACACTTTCTTTAGGGATTCAGTGAAACTTACACATTCCTGACTTTCCTCTTATTTGCTGCCCCTTCACAGTTTTCTCTGCAGAATCTTTTTTAAAGACTTCTTTTCTTTTAATGCTAAGGATTGAGCCCATAGCCTTAGCATGCTAAGCAAGCATATTATCATTGAGCTACACTCCCAGGACTCTGCCAGATTTCCAAATGTTGGGTTTCCTCAGAGACCAGTATTTGGCCTTCCTGTTTCCACAAACACTCTCCCTAGGAAATTTCATTTGTTTCTTGGTTATATATATATATATATATATATATATATATATATATATATATATAGTAATAAATTACAACATATTATTTCTAAACCCTTTATCTCTACCCAACTTAACTGGATATGCCCAGACTTGAATATCCAGCTACCTACTTGATAGATCCACTCTCACCCATGTAAGAAAGAGGTGTTTCAAACCTAATTTGTCTACCACTGGATCCTAAATCTGCTCCTCCCATCTCAGTATATGGCACAACTATCTAACTCATAGCTTAGGTCAAAACCACAGCAATAACCCTCTTTTCTCCTCCTTACCCATGTCTAGTTCTTCTGCGTATCTATTTATATATCCACCTAAAATAATATGCCGAATATAATCCTCTTTCTTCATCATGATCTACCATTCTAGTCTAAGTTCCCACTATATCTCAGTTGGACTATTCCAATAACTTCCTAACTAGGGATATACAAGTGAAAGAGGCAGTCTCTCTGACTCTATTAGTCCCCTATTCCAAGGGGAGTAGATACAAAATATAGTAAAGCCATAAATAAAATAATTTATAAACTGATAGGGGCTCTAAAGAAAAAGAGGCTTGAATGTGGAGAGAGATCTACTTAAGATCAGTTCTTAGAGAAGATCTTTCAGATAAGATAGTTGATTTGAGAGCAAGAGGAGGAAGGGGAGGAGGGGCCAGTTATGGGAAAATCTCAAGAACAAGTATGTACTGGAGTGCTTGCTAGCTCTCTGCTTCCCTCACCTGGTCACTCAGAAAACTGTGATTCCATTTCGAAAGTAGCACTGAAACTAGATAAAGATCAAATTGAAAAATTATTTTGACCAGGAAATAAGTGATCCTGTATGGGATACATTTGCCTTCAATGACATGTCTAGGCCCTTACCTATATAATAAGGGCCAGAATGCAACAGTGACATTGAGCTAAAGTGACAGAAGTGGGCTTTCCACTTCTGAGTGGTTTCTCCTTGACCCTAATATCTGAGTTCTCAGTCTACAGCATCTGCCTTTCTTACTAAGAAAGACTGACTTAGTACAGCCAGGAGCTGACCATCATTCCTTCCTTAGAATTGAAAAATGATTTTCTCAAACCAAACCAATCTCAGAGGAAATCAAGGTATATTAGAAGTGACAGATATGAATAATGTTGCAATTTGGCATGAAGCCTGCTAACCAGTTCTAATGTCTTGCTTAACAGCTACATTATCATTTGTGTTGGGAAAACGTCTGACCTTCCTACAGAGGGATCATTTTCTGGGACTAAATCAGTCAAGTGTCCCCTAATAACATGTCTGGAACCACTGACCCACTCATTGTTATACTCCTGCACTCTAGTGGAGCAAATAATGCTTTAGGCATTGTCGATAAGGATTTTATTACTTAGTATGTCTCTTAGTAGGGCTCAAGGGTTCTCAAGAATTGGTAGAAGTGATGAATAGACAATACCCAGCTCCAGGAACCAGGACTGGGCGCAAAAAGCACCGTGAAGTTATGAAGTATGCTCCTTTCACAGAGTTTTGTTTTGTTTTGGTTTTTTGGTTTTTTGCTCAGGAATTCAGCAACTGAGCAATGATAAAGTAAGGGTGAGTGATGCAAAGTCCTTCTGGGTAAAGGAAGTAGAACAAAACTATTTACATGTGTGGTTTAAGAACAGTGAAGCACACAGTTTAGATGACTCTAAATGTTTTAAAAGGATTGATGGTAATTTAGAGACATTGAATCCTCCACTGTAGGTAGAAGGTCTGAAAGCAATTCGGAAGGTGATCCACTGTAGGTAGAAGGTCTGAAAGCAATTCGGAAGGTGACAGATAACTACAAAGGTTTTTATTTAGTTTTGTTTTTAACAGAATATTTTCTGATTGATTAACAAATTCTGACAACCTGTTACATGCAGGCAATGATATACTATTAGAATGTCTTCAACGTTGGCTCAAGGCAATAGTGTAAGCAGATAAACATATAGGTGAGAAAATAGGTGTTATGGTTTAGATATGAGGAACCTCTAAAAGCTCATGTGTGAGACAATGCAAGAAAGTTTAGAGGTGAAATGATTGTGTTAGGAGAGTCTTAACCTAATTAGTGCACTAATCCCCTGATAGGGATTAACTGGGTGGTAACTGTAGGCAGGTAGGATGAGACTAGAGGACGTGGGTCAATGGGGGAGTGCCTTTGGGGTATACTTTTGTTCTTGTTGAACAGAACTCTCTCTCTACTTCCTGGTGGCCATATCTTGGAGTCTCTTATTTCTACCTCATTCTTCTATAATGATGTCCTACCTTACCTCAGGCCCTGAGGAATGGAGTCAGCCATCTATGAACTGAGAGCTCTGAAACTGTGAACCCCAAAATAAACTTTTCTTCCCTAAAATTGTTCTTGTCGAGACTTTTGGCTACAATGGCAAAAAAACTGACTAGTTTTAATCAGTCAATTGCTGAATATGATGCATGAGAAATGTTTTGAAAATGGGACATTTTAAAATTATAAATTGATTTTCTGGTTAGTGATCCTATGTACTTAAAATTATTTTTAAAGTTATACTTAAATTTCAAACAGATTTACCAGTCATCAGATCGAGTGCCTTCTTCAAAATGGATGTTTCCCACAGTCTCCAACTCAATTAGCAAAAATGGTATCAATAAGCCATGACTTTTCTTCTTTTGTTTTGCTTCAATGCGATAAGTTGCTTCAATTCTATTAAAGAAAAATAGATATACAACTATTGGAATAATCTAAAAATCACAACACTAAAATGCATAATAGCTTTTTTAAAAACTGATGTTAAATATATACCAGTTTCCCCCTTTAAAATTATTTTTGTGGTTTCTTTTTATTTTTTAGTACATTATATTTATAAATAATAGTAGGGTTCACTTAGATATATTTATACATACATATAACATAGTTTGCTCCATTTCAATCCTCCTTACTACTCCTTATGTCCCTTCCTTCCACCTGCTGATCCCCTTCCTCTACTCTATAGATCTTCCATTTATTTATTATTTTCAATTGATACATTAGATTTGTGTATACATTAGGAATGCATTATGATATTTGTACACCACCTAGTATAATTTGGTTAATTTTATTCTCAAGTTCTTTCCCTTTCCTTTCCCACCTCCCTCTCCCTTGGTTCCCACTTCTACTCTACTTATCTCCCATCTATTTTAGTGATGTCCCTCTTTACTCCTTTTTTTTTTTCTTCAGCTTCACATGAGAGAAGACTTGCTGTTAATTAAAGTTAAGGATATTCTATTTTTGGCAAATTCATTAGCCTCGGAATAATTTCAAGGTGAAAAGACTCAGTAAGACAGCATTAGCTTCGGAATAATAATTTCGAGGTGTTCTCAGTAAGATAGCAATGTTGATAGTGTCTATATGTTAAAGGCTGTTTTGAGGATTATACTTAGAACTCTTAGTAAAGAGTCTAAAATGCTGCCATTAAAATTATTACAGGGCAAACTTACTACCTTAGCAAATGAAAATTGTACAAAGGACAAACCATGAACTAAATAAGGACTATGTATGTACTTTGCTGAGTCTCATCTGTTTGGTGAGTTTCTGCACCAGTAATGCTTTATTGCTTTTAGTTTGTAGCCCCAAGAGCAATGATATATCACACAGTCACTCAGAGGAAGCTCAGTTTCTAATCGAAAATGGCAAAACAATGTATGCCAGCTGTAAACCAATAATGCTTATATGTGCATTATATGGACCAGAACTAAGACACATTTCACATTTTACTTCACACTGCGATTCTTTCCCACCCTGAAGAAGGGAACTGAGCTCAACTGATAGGCTGAAACATTCTTATTCTTATGTTTCAAATCTGAACTAGACAATTCATTAAACATACTCATCTATTTTTTTGTTCCAGAATGTTACCCTTTCATTCAAGGCATTTAGTTTGGTCAGTATCTTCTGTTGAAGACTTGGGTCTTCTGTGACAGTTTCACGATTTTTTGGTTTTTCAACCTCAGTTACTTTATTGTTATTGGATCTATCACTGTGCCCTTTGCCAGATCCCTTGAGTTCAGCCAGTTCCCGTTCCAACTGTTGGGGGAAAAAAAATACCAGAGAGCAAAATAAAAATAAAACATGGCAAACGCAAAGTCTGAATTCAGATTAATTTTCTAGTGAGATATGGGAAACAGTTAACTTAAATTAACAAAGAAGAAATCTATGTAATAAATAGGCCAAGCTTCATATAAGCATGTCAAACACATGACTTCAACTTTGATGCAAGTTTGGTCAGCTAATTTCTCTTGAACAAACAATGACTTAGGTACTTCAAATAGGGCACGCTCTCAATTGAAAATAAACAACAACAACAACAACAAAAAATAGATTGTGAAATTACTGTGAATTTGCTTATGCTAAAGACAAAGTAAAAATAAAAATAAATGCTTGTTTTGGTATAAATCAAAAATTAAACCTCAAATAACATAATCTTTAACATGTCTCCTTTTCAGTTCTCAGTATTTTTCCAATTATGGACTCTGGAAAAAAGGTTAACCACAAAAAATACCCAAAAGGGGTACACATTTTTCCTTTAGCCTTAGTCACCTACGTGGTTCGAAACAACAATGGTCTTTTTTTCAGATTTTGACATATTGGAGGATTTAGTTCATAATGAATCTTTTTTGCATAAAGTTGGATATATAAAAACATTGCACTAAATATTATTTATTTATTTTATTTATTATTCTTGATTACTTAGGTTTTGGGTACTCTCAAAATTTTGGGCCCAAGGCAAGAGCTTTATTTAACGTACACTAATTTCAACCTTGTAGGATTTCAAGATAAATTATACTATACATAAAATATAGATATTTACTTATTTACATATTTCTTTACTAAAACAGCTATATCTACCTATTGAAAACAAATTAGGCATATTTATAAAAGTGTCTATAGTCTACATAATCTACAGCTGTTATTTTTTACATTTGAAGATTTATCTTAAGTTAAGCACTATTAATCTGAAAATGAATCTCAAAATGCTCTAAAATCCTAAACTTTTTGACCCATTTCAGATTTTAGGTTTTCAAAGTAGGGATGTTCAGTAAAACCTGTGCAAATATTCCAAAATCTAAAACACTTTTGATCCTGAGCATTTGGATAGGGGTCCCTCAACCTTGTATGTGCACTTACATAAAGAAATGGAAAATATGACTTTCATACATTGGTTTCCCGTGTCTTTTATTCAAATAATTTAAATTTTTTAATGGTTTAAGAATATTTTTCTGATAATAATAATTAAAACCTGCTTATTTAGAAAAAACATTAAATATTTCAAAGCCTTGGTTTTTTAGTGGCTACATATTACTCTATCTTAAGAATTCGTAACATTTTTTTCTCTTGTTAAACAGCCAGGGGGGTTCCCAGATTTTGTTGTTATTATTAGGGCAGTGATGAATAGCTAGTGGTAGATTTCCTAAGCCAAAGGCTGTGAGTATTCTTAGGCTGTGAATATGTGTGACCTGAGTTACATTCTCTTTGGCAGTGCATTGTGTATCACAATCACCAGCCTGCATTCTGCCATGTACTTATGCTTTGATAGTTTTATAGGTGAAAATGTTTTTTTGTTATCTTAATTAACACTTGGAAATTAATAGTTGAACTCTTCTTCAAGTGTTTATTATTAGTCTTTTTAAAACTTCTTCTTTTAAGTGCTACTTTGTATACTTAGATCAATTTTTCTATTCGGATATTTACTTTCCATCTCATTTCACTTATGAGTACTTTTATACTCAGGATAAAATCCCTTTGTCCATCATGTTTGCTGAAAACATATTTTTCAGATTGTCATTTGCTGTTCACTTTCATTAATAATGCTTTTAAGTATAAAATCATTTTACTTTTTTAGAATTAATGTACATTTTGTTTCACTGTGATTTCTCGTATTCCTTTTTGGTAGGCTGCGGTGAGCTAAATACATTTTTCTATATATTTAGTCTTGAATTTTTTCACATTTTCGTTTTCTACATTTACTCACCTCCCCCTGCCCTATTTACTTTTGGTAAAGTTAAATTAAGGACCCAGTTCCCTTACTTCCAAATGGCTTGACTATTTTTCAATGCCATTTGTTGAACAATCTGTTATTTCTTTATACTTTTAAAACATTCAATAAGTTTTTTTTATATATAATATATAAGGAGTTTCTGAGGCAAATAATCCTTAATTGGGGGGGGGTCTGGCTTAAAAAAGGAAATCCAACTTATTCTAAATAAAAGCCACACATATTTTGCTACTAAAGTATGGCTTCATTTAAAGTTCCCACTGTATTGTACGGCTCAAAAGTATTCAGAAAGGAAAACCTTAGCACAATAAATAAGAAAATGAATTTCGAGCACAGCCTGCTGGTGTCTAATAGAAATGCAGCTAAAATAAGTCTAATGGATCTCTAACTCTCCAAATCATATTGAATCACACAGCTTTTTAAAAATTTCACAACTATATAAGTCAATAAATCTTTTAAATTGCACGTTTCTAGAAATAGAATGCAGCTTGTTAAGTATCTGGAATCAAAGCATTTTTAGGGGAAATGACTTGAAATTCAGCATTAACATTTTATATAAACATACACATTTATATGTATATACATAAAAATAATTTCACTATCTTATCTGACAATTATCTTAAGACACAGCAGCTGAAATTTTGCATTATTAAACCTTACATTTTTTTTCACAAAGCTGAATAATTTTATTCGTTCTTCTGGCAACTTCTGTAATTTGCACTTTCTGTCATTCAGTTTTTCAAGGTCTTCATTAAGATGCCTCTGAACAGTTTTTATACGCATATTGTAATACATTATTTTTTTCATTGCTGTGGTCTAAAATCAAGAAAGAAAACAGCAAAAGATCAGCAGAAGGAAATTATAGGTAATTATTAGTATGACATGTTCTATATAACAATTTGGAAGTTTTGTTAGCTCACTCACTAATAACAATAGCAGCGGTGACAATGGCTCACAGGGTTCTATATTTAAATTTAATATGCAGAATATGAAATTCCAAAGATTGTTTTTGTGGATAATATTTATGTGTGAGGCATACTCACATTTATTTCCAGGATGACAACACAAAGAAACTACAGATAGAAGTAAATTTATTTATAAAATAGTATCATTTGACTAATGAGACAGTACTACTAAATAAAACATAACTACATTATTCCTATTTGAATAACTCGGGAAAAAATAAAGAAATACAAAATAATTAAAAGTAAATGTGATATTACTCAATTCATTCTGTAAGATTCTAAGAAATTGAATTTAATTTCTTTTTCCAAATCTATAAAGGGATGTTTTATGTGAACTGGTTTTAGAATAAGCAAATGATTGAAATGACAATCTAATCCAATCTCCTTGAATTCCTTAATACCAGTGGATCATGTAGTTACTAATAAGTTAAACATGATAATTAAATCCATCATTATGAAATGGTGCTTGAGAGTTGTATTAGCCAAAAAGAACCATCTGAGGAGAAAATAAACCAATGAGGCATGCTGTAAAAATGATTTTAACCTGGTTTTAACCATTTACCTGAAATAATGATGTTTCTTCTTACCAAGAAATCCATATCTAGAATAAATTGGAAGACTCACAGTTTTAGACATGTATCTCTATAACTGCGGGCTCTTTTTGTGTGGTTCATTTAGTACAGAGTGTATAATCTAGATCCCAAGATAATTATTTGGTATAAAACCCAGAATAGAAATAAATATATGGTATGACGAGGAGGCCAAAAGAATTTCCTTTTCATGTGCATAAGATGTTCTGAAACTCAAATCACTAATTCCTCTGCCAAAAATAAGGCATTCATAACTTAGGACAGATAAAAATGTTTTAGTATGAAAATAAGCTAATTTAAAAATCCCTAATAAAGATTTACTTAATTTCTGAGGTACAACTGAATGAGAAGAAAAGACTACAACTTAAAAATAGCAAATGATGTTTTCTTTTCTTTCTCTCTCTCTCTCTGTCTCTCTGTCTCTCTCTTTTTTTTGGCATGTTTGGAGAAAATGGAAAATCCAATGCAAAATTCTTTGAGTGACACCTAAAAAGAATTTGTAATTAAGTCTAAAACAATAAAAGGCACAAACAAAAAGATGGGGTGGAAGGAATTTATTTTGCCAGAAAAAAATATAAGATGCAAAGTTAAATTTCAGATAAGCAACAATGTTTTAATATTATACTTACTAGACATACTTATTTAATTATACTAAAACATTCATTGTTTCTATGAAATTCAAATTTAATTTGGATCACCCAAGTTAGAGACAAAAAAGATTCAAAATATTACTGTTACTTTGTTTAAAACATTTTTGATTAAGCAATATGTTCACATGTATCAAAAACAAAAATATTAAAAGATATGAAAAAAACTGTGCTTCCCACACCTATTTCCCATTTCCCAGTTGCTCCATCTTTCACAAGTAATCACTGATTTTAGTTTCTAATGTATTTTTCACATTTCTTCTATTTTTTTCCACTTGATTAAGAATGTACCCTATGTCTTTATAAATTGTTATTTTTACTATTCCTAAACTTTTTCAAAATCACTTTTGTGTGTTACAACAATAAAACATTTATTGTAAGGGACTGTTGTTTAAGAATATATATTAAGATTATGGAAAAGTAAGATAGACTGTCTTGTAAATTATGAATATATAGCAAATCAACTTTATAGGATGGCTGTATGTAATTTGCTTTTTGTGTCTGGACTTTTAAGAATTGATGCCAAAGTCATTTTCAAGAACTTTGGTATTATTGCTTGCCTGTTAAAACAGTAAAATTTTCCTTACAAAATTAATCTAATTAATGCTAAATTCAGTTGCATGTTTGTACTAACACTATTTTGATCCCTTTGCTTCTTTGATGGCCAAAACCAATTAAAAATTATACAGAAGTATACTTAGTATGGTTTCATAGCAATCATTTTTATAGACCCTAACAATTAAGATGGACTTTTATGCATATTAACTCATTGTGGTAAAGGATAGATATTTTATTTCTCATCATCATTTTAACAGTTCAGAAAACTGAAGTTTAGTAAGGTGAAGGATCTACCGAAAAGGCAGGGATTCAGTCCAAGTCTTGTTCCTCTTTCCTCTATCTCAGGCTGGCTCCCTGGTGGTCTTCCTGGAGGGTTCTGTTTAACCTGTCACTTGTCAAATGCACAAAGTATTTCACAGTCATGGGTAAAAATCTGAAGAACCAACAGCACTCTGTTGAAGAGTTTACCACAGAGAACTACTGCAACTTGTCATCTTATGAAAGGTAATAAAGAAAGCATTTAAAATATCTGTGTCAATCAAGCTGGGTGCAATGGCACATGCCTGTAATCCCAACTGCTCGGGAGGCTGAGGCAGGAGGATCATGAGTTCAATGCCAGCCTCAGCAAAATAGCAAATGACACAATACCCATCCACAACATTCCCTTGTAATTCATCTAGCCCACAACTTTAGGTATCATCTTTCTGCCTGCAATTCTCATATTTGTAACTCCAACCTGGGAAACTGTCTTAAAATAGCAGACCCACATATCCAATCACTAACTGAATACATCCCCTTGGATGTTCAAAGACTCTTTAAACTTTACATGCCTAAAACTAAATTGTTATTCTTCCTTCTAATCAACTTCTCCCATACTCTTCCTCTTTTTTTAAAAAAAAATAACAACTCACTCTTTTTTTTTTTTAAATTCAATTTCTTTTGATTCATCATCCACAAGTGGAGCACAATTGTTTCTCTGGTTGTTCATGAAATAGAGTCACACCATTTGCATAATCATACATGTACATAAGGTAATGATATTTGTCTCATTCTGTTATTTTTCTTCCCCCTACCTCGTCCCCCCCTTTTTCCTCTATGTAATCCATCCTTCCTCCTTTCTTGCCTCTCTCCCACTCCCGCATTATGTATCATCATCCACTTATCAGAGAGATCATTCGGCCTTTGGTTTTCTGGGATTGCTTATCTCCCTTAGTATGATATTCTCCAACAGCATCCATTTACCTGCAAATGCCACAATTTTATTCTTCTTTATGGCTGAGTAATATTCCACTGTGTATATATACCACAGTTTCTTGGTTCCACAATCTAGCTATTGTGAATTGAGCAGCTATGAACATTGATGTGGCTGCATCACTGTAGTATGCTGATTTTAAGTCCTTTGGGTGTAGGCCAAGGAGTGGGATAGCTGGGTCAAATGGTGGTTCCATTCCAAGTTTTCTAAGGAATCTCCACACCACTTTCCAGAGTGGTTGCACTAATTTCCAACCCTACCAGCAATGTATGAATGTACCTTTTCCCCCACATCCTTGCCAACACCTGTTGTTGCTTGTATTCTTGATAACAGACATTCTAATTGGGGTGATATGAAATCTTAGCGTAGTTTTGATTTGCATTTCTCTTATAACGAGTGATGTTGAACATTTTTTCATAAATCTGTTGACTGCTTGTAGATCTTCCTCTGTAAAGTGTCTGTTCATTTCCTTGGCCCATTTATTGATTGGGTTATTGGTGTTCTTGGTGTAAAGATTTTTGAGTTCTTTATAGATTCTGGAGATTAGTGCTCTATCAGAAGTGTGTGTGGCAAAGATTTTCTCCCACTCTGAAGGCTCTCTCTTCACATTGCTGATTGTTTCCTTTGCTGAGAA
>JAJEJO010005235.1:59073-71888 GCA_020662805.1 Glaucomys volans
TGGGTTTGTCTCTGTGTCCTCTATTCTGTACCATTGATCTACCTGTCTATTTTGGTGCCAATACCATGCTGTTTTTGTTACTATTGCTCTGTAGTATAGTTGAAGGTCTGGTATTGTGATACCCCCTGCTTCGCTCTTCTTGCTGAGGATTGCTTTAGCAATTCTGGGTCTCTTATTCCTCCAAATGAATTTCATGATTGCTTGCTTTATTTCTATGAGGTCCGTCACTGGGATTTTAATTGGAATTGCATTGAATTTGTATAGCATTTTTGGAAGTATGGCCATTTTGACAATATTAATTCTGCCTATCCAAGAACACGGGAGATCTTTCCATCTTCTCAAATGCTCTTTAACTTCTTTCTTTAGTGTTCTGTAGTTCTCAGTGTAGAGGTCTTTCACTTCTTTTGTTAGATTGATTCCCAAGTATTTTATTTTTTTTGAGGTTAATGTGAATGGGGTAGTATTCCTAATTTCTCTCTCAGAGGATGCATCACTTACGAATAAAAATGCATTAGATTTATGAGCATTAATTTTATATCCTGCTACTTTACTGAATTCATTTATGAGTTCCAGAAGTTTTCTGGTGGAATTCTTAGGGTCTTCTAAATAGAGAATCATGTCATCATCAAATAGGGATAGTTTGAGCTCTTCTTTTCCTATTCATATTCCTCTAATTTCTTTGGTCTGTCTAATTGCTCTGGCTAGACTTTCAAGAACAATGTTGAATAGTAGTGGCGAAAGAAGGCATCCCTGCCTTGTTCCAGTTCTCAGGGGGAATGCTTTCAATTTTTCTCCATTTAGAATGATGTTAGCTGTGGGCTTAGCATAGACAGCCTTTACAATGTTAAGGAATGTCCCCACTATCCCTATTTTTTCTAGTGTTTTGAGCATGAATGGGTGCTGTATTTTATCAAATGCTTTCTCTGCATCTATTGAAATAATCATGTGGTTTTTGACTTTAAGTCTGTTTATGTGGTGAATTACATTTATTGATTTCCGGATATTGAACCAACCTTGCATCCCTGGGATGAAACCCACTTGATCATGGTGCACTATCTTTTTAATATGCTTTTGTATGCGATTCGCTAAAGTTTTGTTAAGAATTTTTGCATCTATGTTCATTAGAGATATGGGTTTGAAATTTTCTTTCCTTGATGTGTCCTCCTCTGGTTTTGGTATCAGGGTGATATTAGCTGGCCATTTTGACAATATTAATTCTGCCTATCCAGGAACATGTGAGATCATTCCATCTTCTCAGATTTTCTTTAATTTCTTTCTTTAGTGTTCTGTAGTTCTCATTGTAGGGGTCTTTCACCTCTTTTGTTGCAACTCACTCTTTTAATTGCTTATAAATTAGAATTATTCTCTACCTATTTCCTCTGCACTTCACACCCAATAAATTCATCAGCAAATCCAGATGGTTTCCACCTTGTTACTACTAACAGAATCTGACTACTTACATTGTCTTCCATTAACACCCTGTATTGAGACATCTACATCCCTTATCTGAGTCACTGGAATAATTTTCTAATCCTCTATTCTTAATCTATTTTCCAAAGAATTCCTTTAAAACATACCTTTCTGTTTCTCTGCTTAAATTTTTCCAATCATTAACTCATTCATTTGCTAATTATCTGCCTTCTTTACTGGACTTTACACTCCAAGAAAGCAGGGATTGATTTGCTTACTCTGCATCTCTAGTGTCTTAAACTGTGGCCAGAATATAATAGGCATTAAATGTTTGTTAGATAAACTAACTTTGTGAACCATGTTCATTCTGTTCACCTTTGCAGAATCTCTGTCTGATGTAAAATTAGAGATGTTAGAAATTCCAAAAATATGGCTGATACTGTGAAGTTTTGCAGGTTTGTTTTTAAAAGCATTACTGGAGAAAACATTCCTCCCTGGGCCTCCAATGACTGTGAACATCTGCAAGAAGACAATGGCACTAGCCTTTTGCTTCATATTACAAGACAGTTCCTTTCTCAGATTGCGAATGGAGAACAGAATAATCTCAATGTTAGAATAAAAGTGAAGAAAGAGGGGGAATTTGAGAATTAACCCCTATCAAGAAAAGAGACAAGATAAATGGTTAAAGACATTCTTTATCTATGTTGAGAAGATACATGGGCCACATGCATCTCATGTGGGGCCACCCACATTCCTGACACATTCCAGATACTCAAAGTTAATTTATGATTAACTGAATGAACAAAGGAAGCAAAGAAAGTGGCACTGGACTGAAAAGAGAGATAGAAAAATGATAGGAATACTAGTAATGAACATGAAGAATTTCCATGAACTCTAGTATGAAATTATAGATTCCTTGGTGACATGCAAAAAGTCCCTGCAGGAAGGGTCATTGTCAGCAGCAGCCCGGGAACCATGCTCTTCACAATTTCAAGAGTGCAAGGACAGTGTGTAGAGAGTCACTTATATTTTCAGGGAATCTCAAACCATCTTTAATTAGATTAAAATCTACCTATTTTTTAGCATACTACCATCAACCACGTATACTTTCTAATTTTTATATGTAATATTTCAAATAAGAGGTAGTTACTTGTTACATTTTAGTCTTATTTATATTTTAATTTTTATATACAGCACTGGTTCAGTTAGTTTAACACTAATGATAAGGTTTCATATTTCCTTCTTTTAATTTTGTACAGATTATAAACAGTATTTTAAAAGTATTTCACCTTCTAGTATTATCATCAAATTCTAGTATTAATGTTATTATTTGTATGCTTTTATGTGAAACATCTCATTTACTGGGTAAGAAAAGAATTAGAGACAAAAAATTGATGGGGCACAGACAGAAAGAAGTTAATTATCAAACTTCAGTCACAGATATTTGATAATGGATTAGGAATACACTTACATCTGCCAATTCCTTGATTTGCTTGGCTGACACATCAACAGTGTCAAGCCTTTGAAGGCGAGGCAAGTGATACAATACATGTGTGGAATAATTACATAGCAGACAAACCGGGTTGGTTTTATATTGAGGATCATTCAGACACAAATCCTTCAAGTGAGGCAGCCTGGTTAAGTTAGTGAGGTCCTAAAACAAGAGTATGATAATGTTCAGTTAATTAAGTGTGAATGTCCATTTCTTAAGGAGGCATTTGATCACTTGAAGTCACCTATAATCTAATGCAATGCATTCTAACTACACACTTAAACACATTAAAATAATTCAGATGAAAACATGTTAAATTCCTGAAGAAAAGATCAACAGTAACTATCAACAGACTTTGTACAACTATGTATTTTCTATATTTACCAAACCATGTAGACCATCGGGAACCTTGGAGCCATCACACATTATGTCACCACTCTGCACAGCTCCTTTTGCTAACAATTGCCCCCAGGGTTCCTCGAGTACTCTGCTTCCTTCAGCTCTATGTCTTATGCTTACCACCTAGAAACATTGCTGTCCATCCTCCTTGCTCCCCAGATCTCCTTAACATATTTTATTCTGATCTTTAAGTCATTGTTTATATTTTCCTTTGTTGTCATCTGGCCCTTGCTTACCTCGTCAGTCTTGCCTCTCCCTGCTTAAATTCTAACATTTTATGGAGTCATCCTGAACTACTTGTAGTTTCAGAATGTACCAGAACCTATTTTGTCTTTAGACCTTTACTCACACCTTGTTCATTTTGAGTTGAATGAACTTCACCCAGCTTCATATATTAATCTGTCTAGGGCCAACCCAGTTTTCATCTTCTTTGGGCCCCAAGGTTGGGGTAGATGCTCCACCTATGAGCTCTTTTAGACAGTTGGCTTAATTTTGTTACAGAATTTATCAATCTATATTGCCAATTGCTTGTGAACCCAGCAAGCCGTATGCTAAGGGTCTATATGAGCTTTGCCCCTCAGTCTACAGTTTAAGAATTGTATTAATATTTTTCAAGTATTATAAAAATAAGGAAGAATATGCAGCAGAAGGCCATCTGTGATCCAAAAAGCCTAAAATGTTTTCTATCTGGCCTTGTACGGAAAGAAACGTACTAATTTCTGAGACAAACTCCTTGAAAGCAGGGCTTGTACCTTAATGTTGTATCCCAATACTAAGCACTGAAAACACAGTAGGTTTTAAATAAACATGTGAATTGAATCATTATTATTTTCAACCAATCTCTTTCCAAGATATCCTTATACCTTCCTTATTTCTAGGATGTTGCCTGAGGTAGGAAGGTCCTACGGTGGGGTGAAACTTAAAAGGATGCAATGATAGTAGAATCAGAATCATAATTAGGAGAAATTCAAAGGAAGAACCAGAAGTATTAGTTCTAAAGATAATTTACAAATGGAATGGTAATGAGAGAATGAAGTCAGGTTGCTAGAATGAAGAGGTCAGGTTACTAATATGTGCCCAAACTCTCTCTGGACAAGTGAGAATACGGTTCACTGGCCTGACCTGAGAGGCTAGGATTGGGCCCATAATTGGGACTAAGTGGAAGTTCTCTAAAAGGGAAATTTATGGACAGAGCTATGTACATAATCATTTGGCTGAATCCTTCAGGGGCAAAGAGAGTAAACCATCTGCTGTCCCAAGAAATAAAGACACCCTTTGATTACGGGGTGGCTATATTGCATTTGACCATCACTCTGGGTTAGGAGATGGTGGGTATGAACTCAGAAATCCTACACAGGAACCCCCTACCTACAGTCAAGAGTCAAATGACCCTGGAGTCCCTGAAGGCACAAAATGTCATTGAAAATTAGTGTTATGGTACCTGATATGAATAGAAGGTGGAAACATAAGTTATTCCATAACTAACAGAATAGTATCTTTTGTCTGATACTGTGAAAGAAATGAGAAGTCAAGGGAATATTACGAGCAGAAGAATGATTTCATCTGGCATATTTTTAAAGGCTTCATCAGGATACTATGTGGAGAAGAAATTGATAGTAGGGAAAAGAAAAACAGAAGAAGAGATGTTAGATTTTTTTTCTCTCGATAATGCAGGTTGGAGATGATGGTGTCCTTAACTATGTTGACAGTGATAAGCACGGTAAGAAATGATCAGGCTCTGGACATATGCTGAAGAGGGAGCCAATGGAATTCACTGATGGATGGGGCTATGAAGGTATAAAAAGAGTAAAAAATTGCTAAAAGGATTTTGGCTTAATTTACTGGAAGAATGGAAATGCCATTTAGAGAAGTGGGGAAGCCTTCAGGAGACAGTTTAGTGGAGGGGAAATCAGTTTGGGCTAGGATAATTCTAGGGAGTTATCAGGAAAAACAGAGGTACCAATTTAGGAGCAACCTATAGGTAAAAGATATTTAAAGGCACAAGACATGATGAGATTATTTAGAGAATGAGTGTAGATACAAATGAGAAAAGATTCCAAGACTGATCAGGGACAGTCCATTTTTAGATGCTAGGAGAGGAGGAAACCCCAGAGAATCCCAGAAAGACTGGAAGAAAGTTAAGAGAAAATCATACCCTAAGTGTCAAGTAAATAGTTATTTGTTTGGTTTTAATAGTGTTGGATCATAAAGTCAATTTAGTCAGATGACTCTGAGATTCCCTGAAGTATCAAGTAGCCTGAAATAATGAACCTATTCCTTTAAAAGGGACTATTCATTAATTTTTCTGCAATGATATGGTTCATGATTCAGGTTGATAAGTAAAAAACAAATTATTCCACTTAAACTTACCTTGAAAGAACATATTTGGTTACCAGAAAGGTTTAGCTTCTCCAGTTGTTCATTAACATCAAGACACCGACCTTTAACGAGATAAAATCAAATATCTTGTTTTTACCTCCTTTTCATATCTTATCATACCTCTGAGTTATATATAGACATTATTTCCTGCATATCGTCAAAATTAATGGTACCATTAATAGCTAATATTTTCACATTTTATAAATGCAAGAAATATTTTGCACAGATATTATACAAAAAAATCTAAAAGAAAGAATTCCACCCACATACATGTTTATACTGATAAATAACTGTCATAGTATCTCAAATTCCAAATAGAACAATACATACCAATGATGCTTATTAGATTTCCTGCAAGGTTGAGGTCATTTAAATTCTTCAAAGTTTGTAAGCCCTGAAATTTAGACAACATGTTATTTAGAAAAAAAAAAACATTAAAATCTTCATTTCCAAGGCATCTCTGATTAATCTGGTAAGTTCTCTGGGTGCTGTGTGTGTCATAAGCACAGAGGGAAATGGGCGTCTCAATGAAGCCATCTTTATTTCTCCATATTGGAACCTGGAGAGAATTATTGTAAGAGGGAACAAGAAGGGAAATGGAGACCAAAGAGGAGGAGTGAGTGGAAAAAGAATATTACACAACATGTTCATAATCTAAGCAAGTTTATATAATTTCTCTAAGTGTCTTTTTAAAAAATCTTCAAATAACAACACCATCTTACCCTCAGGTTTATTGTGAGAAGTAATAACATTGATGTATATGAAGCACTCCATGCATTATAAAATGCTATGCTTATATTAGTTATTTTGATCATAATAATTACACTAATGATAAATATTGTGGTCCCTAACCATAATCTGATCTTAGACATTGTGGTTTAAACTCTATACAGGTAACTGGTTTTACATACAAATCATTGAAATTATCTTACCTCGATATTTTTAATCATGTTGTGGTTCAGCCAAAGGACTTGCAATTTGATTAATTTATCTAAATTTTCTATTTTAGAAATTTTATTATAATATAAATACAATTTTTCCAAATTTCTACATTCTTGAAGACCTCCAATTTTCTGTTAAAAAGGAAACT
This sequence comes from Glaucomys volans, assembly GCA_020662805.1. Lineage (NCBI taxonomy): Eukaryota > Metazoa > Chordata > Mammalia > Rodentia > Sciuridae > Glaucomys > Glaucomys volans. The sequence goes on from JAJEJO010005235.1 coordinate 65,844, forward strand.
GAATTGTATTAGGTTATGCTTTGCCATTAATCCTTCCAATAGTGTACGTTTCTAAGTATGTTTTTTATCAAATATAACATTTTATTGCAAAATTAATATCCAAAAAATGAACTAAATTTGTAAAAGAAAAAGCATATAATTACTCCATTTAAATACAATTTTATTTAATTTTTTAAGCTTTATTTAAATTTTTAATCAACTCTATTTTATAGCTATAATCATAATGTGTACATAATTTGTTTGAGGACTTTTTTACTGAAGACCACCTAAAATGTTTTTATAATCTTTCAAATTATAATATACAATAATTATAAAATATGTCATGAACTTTACAATAATTTTCTTAAAAATTACTCTCTGTGTGGAATATTTACATTCCAAATTTGTAGCTACTATCAATAATACTGCAACAAATAGCTTTGTGCATACATTTGTCTTCCGTTGAATTACTTCTCTAGGATAAAATCTTAAAAACAGAATTTCTGAGCTAAAAAAGTATGTACATTTCTGTGGTTTTTGATGTTTCACAATATGGCATTTCAAAATTGACACCTAACTAATAGTGTGTAAGTAAACCAATTTTACTATTAAACAGTGATGGCTTTGATTTCATATGATTTGATAACTAAAAAACAAAATAAGTCATCTTATTTTATTTCTAATTTTTCCTTTGTGAAAATCAATTTCTATCTTTTCCCCACTTTTCTGTTTTGCTCTATGCCTTATCATATATTTCAATGAATTATTGTCCCAAAGTCAAAAATTCAGTGTAAGATGGTCCATTATAAGATTATATATTTAAACTTACCTCGATGCAGCACTCAGCAATCCAAAGTTCTTTAAGCTGTAAGCAAGTTTCTAACCCTGAAATTTCTTTTATATCTTGAGCAACAATTGTAAGACTTGTTAAATTAGGAAATAATGATAATCCAACTATATGGGGATACCCTGAGAAAAACATCTCCAGTTTTGAAGCATTTGATCCTTCTTTTCCAACCATCTCATAAGATAAACCATTGCACAAACACTGTTTAAAAAAAAGAAATTGAATTATTATCTATTTTAAGTAATGAAAATGACTTTTGCTATTTGAAATTACAAATTGTTGATTGCACTGGTACCATTTTTATTTCTTTCACAAGAAACAAAGTTGTACCACATATGTGATTTTTCTGTGCTTCCAAAAGTCATAATGCAGAAGAAATCACTAGATAATCCTTGAAGCTCCAGAAAACAGAAAAATGTCCCCTTTCATATTCTTACGAATGTTGTTCAAAAGAAATTTGGGTTCGACTCACCAGTTCTTTAATTATTTCTTCTTGATGTAGATTTTCACTTTCAATCATCTTCCATTAAAAACAATGGTCATAATAATATATCTGTTAAGGAAAATGAAAAGTTGAAATGAATACTAAGGTCATGCCATTCCAAACTGAAAAGGACCTTAAAGTTACTTAAGTTGAACCATCTACCCTAATTTGAAATCTTCACATAATATGATGTTAGTAAGAATCTGTCTGGGCCCCAAGACAGTCTATTTGATCTCTGAAATTTTCTGTTAGAATGTTACTTTTTATTCTGAATTTAATTCTGTCTCTCCATAACTCCTATCCTTTTATTGTCATGAAGAAAATAGTCATCTTTCATTTATACCCTTATCTTGCTCCTAATTCAAGTCTTTTAATTCCTTCACTAGATATTCCAATTTGTGTCTTTTGAATAGCCTCCAGCTTATCCTTATTAAACTGTGGTACCCCAAACTGAGCACAGTTCTTTAAGTGTTCTGAGAGAGCTTACCTGGTATGATTATTTTTAAAAATGAACTCAATAACTTCATTATAGATGATGTGAAGCAATTAATATGTAAATTATTTTAATAAAATTCAACCCCATTTTCATGGTTTTTAATATTTTCATTTTCATTATATAATTCTAGACATTCATTATTCAGAAAGTATAGAAATCCTATTCTTAATATTATATGACAGGGGCTGGGGTTATGGCTCAGTGGTAAAGCACTTGCCTGGCAAGTGAGGCCCTGGGTTCGATCCTTAGCACCACATAAAAATAAATAAAATAAAAGATCCACTGACAACTAAAAAATATTAAAAAAATATTACATGACAAATAAAATGTAGAGAACTATGTATATGTATGTTATAATCCTACCTGTTACAATAATAACTCTCCCATGGATATGTGTGTTTGTGTGTGAGAGTGTGTCCATATGATTTTGTAAGAAGAAAATGTGGAAATATATAACTAAGTTGTTAGCATAAGTTACCTTGGTTGCAGGTAAAAGTTGATGTGGCTAGAATAGGAATGAAAAGTTAGATTGATTTAGGCAAATATGGAGAAGCAAAAAATGAAAATTTTTAAAAAGAATGTTTAGTATTATAAACTATTGGTGTAGTATAGCCATGGTTTTATTCATTCTAGTATTGGTATATATTTGGACTGTTTCCAATTGGGGGCTAAATAGTACTTCTATGAATATTTTGTTATGTGGCATATAACCATATATTTCTTTGGGGTTTATACCTAGAGAGAGTGGAATGACAAAGAAACATTATTGTTATAATACAATGTGGATGATTCTCACAGAACAATGTTAAGCAAAAGAACACATACACATGCAATGAGTACCCATATATGATTCAATTCATAAAAATTTGAAAACAAACTATAATATTAGAAGACAGGATAATGATCATCTTTCAGAGGCGAGTGATTAGGAGGAGGCAAAAGAAGGGCTTCTATAATGCTGATAATGATATTTTTTTTGATTTGGTTGCTGGGTAAGAGGATACACTCACTTTGAGGAAAAATGAAATGTCTAAGACGTATGTTATAGTTTAAAACACTTATACTTAAATATTTATTTAAAAGCACTGAAATGCTCAGTTTCATAAAATTTATGTGTATATGCATTACATGCATAAATTAAATTTTTAAGAAAAAAAGATCATGACTTGAATCCTGCATTTACCTAACTTCCCTCCTCAAATTCCATTAGAATGGTTGGAGAAATGAAAGTAAGCAAAAAACAAAAACAAAAAACAAAAAACAAAACAAAACAACGACAACAACAACAAAAAAAAAAACACAAAAGGACAGCCATGCTAGGAAAAGAGCATCAATTGCCAGAAATACTGATAAAGGTCTTTTAAGAATGATGTGGATGGCATCAGATTGAAAGAAATGCCATTAACGCAAACCAGGACAAAATTCAAGGTACCAGGAGGAAAAGTTTTACAAAACTATTCTAAAAATGTCCTCAGACTCAGAGTAGCAGTGGTCGTGACAGGGTAGCTGTGAGCTGTGCTGCTTCATTACAGCAGCACAAAACAGACAAAAACACTGAGCCAAATAGAAGGGAGAGAGACCTCAGCTAGCACCACAAAGAAAAATATATTGAAAATCATCAAAATACCCTGGACACTGTGCTTATTCACTAACTAATATCGAGGGTCTAATAGGTACAGTGATGTGGGGGGAGAAAAGAGAAGACTTCTTTGATAAGGAGGAGTCAGGGAAAAGAACTTATATAAATAAGAGAGTGTGAGCCATGAGGGAATCTGGGTTTAAAGTGCATCTAGGATGAGGAAAGAAAATGCTAAATATTGGAGTGAGAGTGAACTTGGCATGTGTGCAGAATAGCAAGAAAAATCATGTGGCAGGAGCATAATGAGAAAAATGGATGTGAGATCAGAGATACTGTGGGGCCAGATCATGTGCTATCTTGTGGGTCCTTGTGAACACTGGATTTTCTTATGAATAAAATGGAAAGCTGTATGAGTACTTTGAGTAGATAAGTAACACCAACTGTATTAAGTACTGAAAAGGATCCCTCTAGCTCCTTTGTTGAATATAAACTACAAGGATAGAAGCAAGGAGACTAGTCAAGAAGCAGTTGTAATAACCTAAGTAAGAGAGAATGTTGGTTGGAGTTGGGTAGTAGTAAGGGAGGTGACGAGAGTGGTAGGAAGACAGATCTACAGGGAAGGAATGAGCAGCATTTCCTTCCCTGGCAACTACATCTTTATCTCATTCTTGGATAACCTCAAGATGTTGCAGCACAGGTTGCAGAAGTGGCTAAGCAAAGGAGCACTTTGTAAGGAACAACCTGAAAGATATTCTCATCAAAGGCCCAAGTACAGATGCAGGCCACAGTTTCCCCTACCTAAGTTTACTTGGATGGTACACCAAGTAAAGAAGGCTTTTATAGTACCTCTAATCACCAGAAGAGAAGCCCCTGCTTTGATTTAATGTGTGTGAGCAGTAAAGGAAAGCCTGGTTGCCCACCACCATGCAAGCCTGACCTCAGAACATCCCAAGTCACCAAACAGCGATCCAAGGAATCTAGTCTATGTCCAAGGTATATATTCCAGAAGGAATTAACTGTTTCCTTTGGTATACACTAATGATCACATATGCTTGTCCTAATTTTGTACTTTCTCATCTGTGCTCTTCCTTAACACTCTCTACATTTGTACTATATCAATCTGTTTTAATTATTCTGATTTATATTGTAAATTATCACCTTGAATTCCTTTTTTAGAAGTTTCCCAGTTGCTCTTCCATATCTACTTTTCTAAATAAGATTTATGATTATTTTGTATTTAGTCTTTAAAATTCAGCTGGGTTTTGATTCAGATTGCATTATAAAGATTAATATAGAGAGAAGGTCCATCTTTACTTATTGAGTCTTTCTCTACAACAAGGTATAGCTCTCTGTCCATTCAAGGAGATAACTTTTTCTTGGTAAATATGGCCATTACCTCTCATTTCATCTTACTTTCTCTTCACTGAGTTTTAGAGAAAAAAACTCATGTTCTAATTCAATAGTTATTTGGCAAAAATTTTTAAATTAAAATCCCCAAAAGCTATATTTTGCAAAACTAGGTATAAATTGGAGCCTAGACCTCAGTGCTTTCTCCTGTCATGAATGTGCTCAGGGTTTCCAGATGAAGTTTCTGATTCCATTAGGAGGTAAATTTCCTATTGGCCAGCTTGGCTACTCTCTTGCATTTGGAAAGACTCTTTTGGGGGCTTGCCCATCTAAGAGGTTAAAGGTCATCCCTAGTTCCCCCAAGGGAACCAGAAGTCACCAGGGTCTTCTAGAGCTTCCACCCTTCAAAACACAAATCTTGGATTGATCTAATCACAACTCTTGTCCAGTTTGGATTAAACCAGTATGGAGCTGAAGTCACTACAACTGTATGGCCTCTACAACTGAATCTTCAGCAACAGTTGTTTTTATTTTCCTCTTCAATTTCCTCTCCTAGGTGAGTAGGACTAAAGGTAAAGATCTAGGATTCATCATGTATTAACTATTCTAAACCTCTTCTCAGGGTCTCTCTCAAAAGATGATCTTGTCTGCATCTTCACAGAGAACAGAAATATCATTGGATGTACATTCCTTCAATTATCTTTCCTCCTAAATATATTACCCCTATGACTCCTTAGAAATATTCTTTATTCTCTCCTAATCGAATCTCTCTCTTCCTATGTTCTGATCCCATCTTCTCTTTCAAAATATTGCATTGTCAAATTTTCATCTTCCTCATTACCATCTTTCCTTCTCTAAGATCTTTTTCCTCTGTGTATAGACATTAGGTCTCCCACCTTTAAAAAAGTCCTTCCTATCCTGTATTTCTTTATGAATAGCTGTTTTAGATATTACCACAGAAAGCTTTCTGGGTAATAATTAGCAACACTTCACTACCTCCATTCAGTACTCAACTCATTACAAAGTAACTGAAGATGCCTCATTCCATGGCAGCAGAGCCATTTCTTCTCCTTCTGAAACTGCTGCTTTCTCCTCTTCTCCTCCTCCTCTTCTTTCTTCTAATCCTTCCTCTGATTCTTCTCCTTCTGCTTCTTCATTTTAACAATGTCAACAATAATGTTCGAATTGCCAAAGATACTGGACATTTTTCAACTCTCAACTTAGCCTTGACATGGCATTTGGCAATGCTGATGACTATCTTGTTTGTTCCTTTGGTTTGATTTTTTTCTTCTTGGTTTCTCTCCACTTATTTC
>JAJEJO010005235.1:71988-208393 GCA_020662805.1 Glaucomys volans
ATATATATATATATATATATATATATAGTCTTTTTTTCTGCCTACAAGGGAAACTCCATCTGGATGTGTCACAAGCATGTCAAAATCAGTTTGTCCAAAATTGGTTGATTATATTTTCCAATTAGTATGCTTCTCCTAATGTGTGGCTTCTCTGGATAAATAACACCCCTCTTATCATCCAAGTCAGAAACCTAAAACTCATCCTCAACTTTTTCTCCAGGTTTATTCACTTGTTAAATCCTTATGCATGTACCTCATGAATGTATATACACTCTTTTTCTCTGTGCCATTTCAATTGCTTCTGCTTTAATTCAGGCCCTCTTCACTTCACCTAACTAGATGCCCTTCCTGTTGTCTCACTGACCTTCTTCAGTCCATACTCTACACCATTAAAAGGTAAATCTGCTATTCAGTCACATGCTCTGACTCTTGCCTCTTAACTCTGAAGCTCCTCATTAACCATAACCTCCACAGAACACCCTAAGCTCTGCCCACAAGTGTAGTTCTATCTGTTGGAGGGGATGTTTCTGTACTTTTGTGTATTCTGTTTTTTTCTCCCTAAAATGTCATTTCTCTGTCTCTACAGCATATTCCATGCACCCCTAAAATTTTAATCAAGAGTCTTCTCTGAAGACTAATTCTCTCTGGTCATAGTATAAGTATACTCTTCTTGTGACTTGGGTTTAAGTAGGCACATGCTCTGAATACAGCACCTGTCACACTGTATTGTGATGCTTTCAGGTCTTTACATGTTCATTGAGGGAAGAAACTATGAACCTATCACAATGCCTGGCACATGCTGGATGTTCAGTGAAATTCTGTTAATGGTTTGAATCAATTGCTATGCTATACATTCCTATATGGTATACCTTTAACATTGTGCTCTACGTGACCATTCAGAGTATAATAATAGACTATAGAGGACCATGTTTCTATCTGTCATGAGAGTTGGGTAAGAAATCATTCTGAGAAAACTAAATTTCTTTTCTGCAAAGTACAAATCCTATATGGTCGAATCATTTCCTCCCTTGCATATAGAGATTAGAATCCATCAATTATCACCAATGGTCCAAATAAACTCCCTTCCCGCTCTAGATGAGCAGTATTAGGTTGGGTAATGAGTGCTTGGTTCTCCCAAAGAGCTGCACAGGTGACTGTGAGCCACCCTCCCTTCCTTTCTTCCTATAAGTCACCCTGACGGTCTCTAAAGCCACGTCACTATCTCATTATTATCATTATTTCCAGTGCACCCTTATGTGGGTCCCTAAATTTCAACGTTGCTTCACCCGCGTTTTTCTTCGGGTGTGGCTGAGAATGAAGAGAGAGGAGCAGACTCCCTGGGCCTCCCTGGTCACTTACACCACCAGGTGACAGATACGCACCTTATCCCAGAAAGAGGAGGGATTCCGGGTCAATACGAGACGGGTCAGAGCTACTTGGACTGCCCAATTCCTCTCATGTAATAGCAGACGCGACACCGTCTCTAGCCCCGGGCTTGGTGTGTACAGACTGCTGGCTGCGGTTGCCTAGGAAACCCGCTCTCCACCAGCAGAGACCTCGGGTGGAGAGGGGGAAAAGAGGGCGGGGAAAACAGCGGCCCGCGCGTATCTGCGTCACGTGGCAGCAACCTCCAACCAATCAGCAGAGGCGGGGACCACCCGGAAGACCCTTGAGTGCTCCTGGGAAAGGGAGCATCTCGTTCGCCGGTCTCTTGGCACCACCGCGCATCTCTTCACCTGTCTTCGCCGGCTCCCAGGACCCGGCACGCAACAGGTTGTGGGCAAAGTGGCAGGGACCTCGTTGCCGCCTCCATTCTTGACTCTCTCACGCCGAAAAATTTTTTGATTCCTAGGGAAGTATAGAGGTTGCTGAGTTTGAATCCTAAAGCCTTGGCGCTGTGATGTCACAAGGCGGCCTGGCGGCTGGGATGAGTCCCGATTCCCAGTTGACCTTTCTCCCAGGCCTGCGACCACAGCCTTCGAGGAGTATAGTTGAATACCGCCCGAAGCTGCTGTGCGTCCAGCGAGCGGAACAGAAGGACCGCGCCCGTGAACCTAAGCCCCGGTGCGCTCCGGAGAGGACTTCAGGTCTTATAATAGGGTCTTTCTTATTCTTCGACAGGCTTTTAAGTGCCTTCTGAGTTTTCCAAAATGTTCAAGAAACAAGAAAAGAAATTATTTGCAAGATAAAGTAAAATTTAAGGGGGAAAGGAAGGGACTTTTCAGAGGGTGCAGAGGAATGAATGAATGAATGACCTTAGTAAAAGACAAAGTCAATGCAGCCCCCCTCTCATTCTCTATTTCCTCTTAGTTCAGCGAGGTAAGCCACTGCCACAGCTGTGTGTTGCTGTTGAGCACTTGAAATGTGGCTAGTCCGAATTGAGGTATGCTATAAAATCTGCATCGTATTTTGACAGCTTAGTATGAAAAAAGTAAAACTATTTCGCTAACAATTTTTATATTGATTATATATTGAAATAATTGTCGACACATTGGATTAAATAAAAATATACACAATTTATTGTTTCTACTTTGAAAATACAGCTATCAGAAGAGTTTAAATTGCATGCATTAGGTAACTTGGGTTAGGTTTCTTTTGGAGAGCGTTGTTCTATCCTTTGAGGTTCAGGGGGTTTGTATAGAATGCAAGGGTTCACTTCATGCAAAATAGTAGTGCTGTTTTCTCTCACCAGATGGCCACCTCATTCAACAGACTAGTTTTGAATGGCCCTCTCAAAAACAAAACAAAACAAAAAACCAAACAGTTAAGAGGAAATTTTCTGTTTAAAAACTATTAGGAGTTCCATGTATTTGCTGAGATTCAGTTAATGTTATCAGTAGTCTTGACTGTAAACACAACCACAGAGGAAAAGGTAAACTTATTTTTATTCTGTATTTTTATTTCCATCTGTCATTGATAGGTTAAAAATAAGTTATTTTAAATATTTGTGACTTAGGGATTTCAGACTGATGACAGAAAGAATCTGATTCATAGTTTGACTTTTACTATTATCCTCTAAAAATCTAGTTGAACATAATGACCTGTGTTTGGGGAAGTCTTCCTTTATTCTAGTAAAGACTAATTAGAGGATAGTAGTTTAAATTTTTGAACTTTTATATAAGGAAATGTAAATCAATTAGATGAATTATCTACATCAAGTTTCTCATTTGGGAACACACTACTGTGGGATGAGAGTATAGAGATTATCAAAGTATAATGTTGAAGTATAGAAATTCGTTGTGATTTTCCTAAACAGTAGAGGACAGAAAGAGAGACCTGCCACAGGATTTTCTGTATGTCATGTGAACCAATTATTTTAAGAATGTTATTATTTCTAGATAAATCTCAAGAATTTTTGTCAGCAATTGAATCCAAGTTCCTGTATAGCTCTAGACTAAGAACCATTGGTGACTTGCTGAATTAAAGTCTTTACCCACACTAATTCTTCAGAGAATTGTCTGTTCACATATTCCAGATTTTATTTGGAGCAAATGATACTTGTAGTTAAAAGTCATAGGAGGAACACAAAAACAGTGACCATTTTTGTCAATCTCCTTTCCTCAGTCTGAAGTTGCTATATGATGTGATTTTATGTCTGTACAAAACAAAAGTGGAAATGAAGCCACTAAAAGTCTAGCAAGTCAAGTAATCATTCAAAGTGAAATAAGACATCATCTCATTCATTTCTCTATGTCCTAGACAAGGGCCAATCCTTACAAAGTCAAATCTGTTTATTTAGAGGCAAAGCTATCTTTTTGTTTTTGTTTTTGTTGGTATCAGGGATTGAACCCAGGGGTCTTAACCACTGAGCCACATTCCCAGCCCTTTTAAGTATGACTTTGAGACAGTGTCTCACTGAGTTGCTTAAGGCCTTGCTAAGTTTCTGAGGCTGACTTTGAACTTGTGATCCTCCTGCCCTCAACCTTCCAAGTTGCTGGTATTATTGGTGTGTGCCACCCAGATGGTAAAGCTATCTTAAACTAAAAATAATTGGGGATGATCTATTACCACTAATAATAGTTTAAAGCTTTCTGTATCACCACTTGGATTGAAGAATCAATGGACAAAGTACAGGTGACTTTGCAGGCCCAAATAAGAAAACTGTGAATTATACAAATTTATTAACTAAACCTTAATGGATTGGTTGTATTTTGGTGGGGAGGGCATTTAAAATTTATTTTCAACAGATAGCATTAGCAGGTCCTACAGGGATTTCTCCACAGATAACACATTTACTAGGTGTTATGAGCTCACTGGTGTGTTCTCTGTAACAGTATCCACATCACAATGTAAAAAGGCACTATTAACTGTGTTTATTTATTTACAGTTTATGGATTGGTTATTAAATTTATTTCTCAAAAAGAAAAAAAATATTCATAGTGTTAGAGAACTGTGGAGATATCTAATTAAAATTCTGCTTTATAGTCCCTTAAGTGTAATTCCAGAGAACCAAAAATCTGGAAAACTGTGTTAGCTAATTTGATTTTTACATTATTGTATATTTTTGATGTTTATGCAAATAAGTACTTTCTACCTAATTATTATATTAAATTATCTATAAAAATTCACCTGCCTCACATTTGAATTTAATCTATTATGAAAAACCACAAATGTGCACAATTCAGTATTTACTTTGGCAGTGGAATGAATAATTATATGGTGCTAATAAAGACATCAAAAGAAGCCCATGTATTAATGACTAGCAATGAATATAAAGATCCAATGAAATGAATATACTAAGAGCCATTTAAAAGTTAGGAGTTGTTCTGAAACAAACTTTTAATTAGGCCAACAGAATGATATTTCTAATGATTATATCAAAAAATGTAAGTCTCTGTCCATGGTTTGTTGGTATGTAATTAATGGAAAAGTGTAATGGTTAATTTGAATTGTCAACTTGATTGGATTAAGAGATGTGAATGATGAAGAGGCTTCTGGGTATGCCCATGAGGGTGCGTCTAGGAGAGATTGGCATGTGGGATAGCAAACTGAAGTAGAAACCCTCCCTAAGCATGGGTAGCACCATCAAATAGGGTAGTAGCTTGGATGGAATAAAAGTTGGAAGGACAAGAAAGCAGCAGCAGATGTAAGCTCCATTCTTCTTGAATGGATTCTTGATTGCTGCTGTGATCACCTGAAGATATCAAACTCTTCCTTCTTCACTCTTCCAAAGTGGACTTTGCCAGTGATCCCCCAGGGGGTTTCCAGAAGCCTTCCATCTCTGACTAGGGTAGCACCCTTTATTCTTCTTGTTTTGAGGTTTCAACCCCTTGGACTGTGTAGCTACTGGTTCCCTTAGCTCTCTAGCCTGCAGATAGCTACTGTGGACTATCCAGCTTCTGCTTGTATAAGCCAATCTAATAAATCCCCTTTTTATAATCATACTTCCGATTAATTCTGTTCCTCTAAGAACCCTGACTAATTCAGCAAGATTTTCTTAAAAGACAGTCAAACTTAAAAAGTTACTTCCTCTGTTTCATACAATTTAATCTTATTTTAATATTCCAGATATATTTATATTTATCCCTAAGACAACACATTGGGGGATAGGGAATTTAAGTAGGCTTAGTAGTATTAATTCACTAGAGAGATGACAAGTTCTTGTGTGGAAGAAATTTAGTCCATAGGCTTAAAAAGTTGATTGCATTCCTCAGGTACAAGCACATTATCGCTGTAGGACCATATAAGGTCCTTCTTTTAATTTATTTCCAGTTTTTTTCCACACCCTAACCTGAACCATAGGCACAAATCTAATGTTTCTTATAACCTTTAATTGTACCTTTATAGTTAAAAACTAACAATGGTGTTCCATGTATCTGTATTTTTAATTTACATAACTGATATCATGATATAACTTTTATTTTTATTCTTTTTTATCCCATGCTATTTTAAGATCTGTCCATTTTTATATGTGTATATTTAATTCTTTGTTTCTGTATTCTGCACACTGTTCCGTTATGTACATGAACCATATTTTGTCTTTTTTGGTGTTTCTCCAGTGATGGGCACTTAGGTTGACTAAACACTGAACAGTCTAATTATTTTCTTAAAGACAGTTTCTCTAGAATATATAATTGGAGTAGAATTATTGGCTAAGCAAACATCCTTGACTTCACTAAGTACCATCTGATAACTTTCCAGAATGGCTGTCTCAGATTCCCCTCCTATCAATGGTACTTGAGAGTTCTTGTTTGCCTTGTTGGGAAAGTATAATTGAAAACACAATCTGCCTACACAAAAAATAGGTAGAAGTAAAACAAAACAGTTCTATTATTGAATGAGCATAAAACCAGAATGTGATGTGTATCACAGGCAAGCATCCAAGTAGATCACAAGGACTGAAAGAAATTTTGTATTTTTTTAAATCTTTACTATTTATTTTTTTTATTTATTTACAGACTACAATTTGATTCATTGTTCACAAATGGGGTACAACTTTTCATTTCTGTGGTTGTGCATGATGCGGATTTATACCATTCATGTAATCATTCATGTACATAGGGCAATGATGTCTTATGTAGTCAAGCAGACACAATCCATGGCACACATGTTCTCAAAATAATAACTAGTGGTCAAGTAAGAGAACTTAATAGGTACTACTTGTGACACCTTTAGGAGCATTGAGTTCATCCTGCTAATTGGGTTGACCATATATGTTAGATAAAGGGTTTTATCCAGAGGAAAATTAAATACCTCATATTTTCATGACAGGAGACAATGTGGAAACCAGGCACCTGCAAGTTAGGATCCTACTATCCCATAAGAAACTGGGAGAGAAGAAGGGTGTCACTTTTATTGATGATTACATTTCAAAGAGATGACTACAAGTTGTCAAGTTATTCTTGTGTTGTAAAACTGATGAGAAATTTGGGTTTTAAAAAGATTTGTATATTGAAGAGACAGAAAATTTACAATTACAGATTTTCTAAGGAAAGTGTTCTGAAAGAAAGGGAGGGGTGGATATCTTTCTTTGTACCTTGGATTTTTAAATTTGTATTTCTTTTACACTCATATTTGCTAAACATTTGCACAATGCCTGCCTCTACCACTAGACCTTACCCTTCTTGAAGATAAGAACTACTTGACCCTCATTCATCCTTGCATTTCCTAGCATCTATCTTAGTGGCTGTCACAAGTGTTCAAGAAAGATTGGTTGAATGTATGCCTACCAAGTATTATATTTAGAGTTTTATATAAATTATGTCATATTTTGATCAATTTGTTGTTTTGGACCTCTGGAATGTTCATAGCATTTTGTCTGACCATTTTCTTTAGGTAAGCTAGAAGTAGCAGATACCTTTTCTCCCTAGAGAATTCTGTTTCCTCCACTTTAAGCAAACTAAATACCACATGAAAATCAGCATTTATAAAACTCAGCATTTATAAAACTCAAATTTCCCTGTTGGGGAAATTCCTCTCTCAGGAAGATGGAGGACTACAGATTTCTTTCTGTCCTCACCTGGGGGAAGGGGGTGAGTGAGCTCCCTTAGACCTCTTTTATGAGAGCACTTATCCCATTCTTCAGTGTTTTGCCTTCATGATCTTAAACTCTCCTAAGCACCTTGGAGGTTAGAGTTCCAACATAAGAATTTTGGAAAGACAAAAACATTTAGACCAGTGCATTCCAACCCTGGCCTCCCCAAGTCATGTCATTCTCAAATGCAGAATACAGTCATTCCACCCTAGTAACCCCCAAAGTCTTAACATAGTCCAGCATCAGCTCAAATAAATCAAGAGTCTCATCTAATTAGCAATTAAATTAGATATAAGTGAGACTAAATGTATGACTAATCTTAAGACAAACTCCACTTTTGCTGTGAACCTGAGGAAGCAGCCAAGCAAAACAAAAGGTACAAGCTAGACATCCCCATTCTGAAAGGGAGAAATAAGAAACAAGAAAAAGGTAATATTAAACTCAACTGGGAAAATATTTAAATTTTCAAGCTCAAGAATAATTTTTGACTCAGTACCTTGACTTCTGGAGACACTGAGGTAGGGGTTAGGCCTCCAAAACTATGGGTGGTCCAGCTCCCATGGCTTTGCAAGGCACAGTCCCTGACATGGCTGTCACAGGTTGGAGCTGTATGCCTCTCCTCTGGCTATTGCCCTGGTGGGACTCAATTTTTGGAGTCATAGAGCACAGGTCTTATGAACTAACCCATTCATTCAGCAAATGCCAAATTTTATTCCCAGTGCCGATGCAGCTTCTGTACACACACCTTTGTCAGGAAAAGGTGACATTTTCAGTGAGGTTTTGATGACTGAGGTTTAGGGGTGGAAAGATAGGGATTAGAAGGAGAAAAGTTTAAATAACACTATTTGTCTAGAGCAGGAGTTGGCAAACTATGGCCTTTGAGCCAATCCAGCCTGCCACCTGTTTTCAGAATGTAAATTTTTATTGGAATATAGCCACACTCATTTGCCCATTAAAATGGCAGAGTTGAGTAATTACACAATGAAAACAGTATTGTCTACAAAACCTATATTTAGTCTTTGGACTTTTTGGAAAGTTGGGCCGCTCTTTAGATCAGATCTCAAGTAGCACAGACTGTAGCCATATGGTCAGTTTATGAGTATTAACCAGTACTGTCTATGGCTGAAGATTCAAAGGGCCTGCATTCAGATGGTTTCCTATCGTACCCTATCCATCTAATTCAACAACTACTTGCCAGTTATTATTTTAGATTATGAGCATAGCATAGTAAACAAAAATCCCCTCCTTCTTGGAGCTTTCATTCTATTGAGGGAAATTATATTGATTCCATTTTTTCTCTCAACCAACCATGTACTACAATCTTCCAGATTCAAGGTGACTGAATATAAAATTGATTGGCTGAGGTTAGGTCACATGCTTGATCATCCTGAATGAAGAAGGAAATCTGGTGGAAAGACCCAGAAGGGTGGTGTTGCAGGGCACAGAAAGGGAGTAGATGTTTCCCCAAAAGGAAATTGTTTTGTACTGAGTTGAATGGTGTCTCCACCAAAATTTATGTCCACCTGGAATCTCGGAATGTTATTTGTAAATTGGGTCTTTAAAGATGAAATTAGTTAGGATGAAGTGATACTAGATTAGGGTAGGCCCTAAATTCAAGGACTGGTGCCCATATATAAAAAGACTGTGTGAGAACAGACACAACAGAGAGAAGAAAACCAAGCAAAGACAAAGGCAGAGAGATTTTATTGGTGTAACTGCACCAGGAAGTTACACCAGGAAGAGGCAAAGGATTGTTCTTGAAAGCCACCAGAGGGACCATGATGCTTCCAATATCTTGTTTTGGACTTCTGGCTTTCAGAACTGTGAAAGAATAAATTTCTGCTGTTTTAAGCCACCTAATTTGTGGTAATTTATTATAGAAACCCAAATAAATTATTAAAGGCACTCTTAGGAAGGGGAAAGTAAGTTGCTCAAAGTAACCCATAAGCACTTTTGTGGAAACTAGAAAGCTCATTCCTTCTGGGAAGGTACCACTTAAGGACAACACTTTTGAGCAAAAGGAGACATTTCCTCATGGAAGGCAAAGATTAGGGTGCATGGAGACATGGTTTTTCTGGTCCACCTCTATCAGTGCCCTTATACAGTGTTCAGATTGCCCTCCATGGGCTGTGGCCCTGTTCCAGGTGAAATAGAGGTGGTAACCATTGCTGACTGAAGAAGGGCCCATTTGGGTTTCTGAAAACCCAAGAATATCTTGTATGGGAAAACGCTTAGGTGGTGCAATTGAGGCCAAAGATGATACCAGAAACAATAGGGTTTGATACACTAGACCCTTTAGATAAGCATATATGGTGGTGATATGTGGAAGTCCTTTTCTCTTGGCTTCAGTTTTTTCAGTGAAAGCCAAGAAATCAAGGTCATCTGAGAGTAGGTTGCAGGAGGAGTTGGAGGTTTGATGAAAGAGAAAGGTGAAATTATAATTTAATGGTTCAGAATTGTGGGAGAGTGAGTGGACTAGGTCAATAGAGTATGATTGCCAGAATGCAATGCCCTGTCATGAGTTTAGTGATCAACAGTGTAAGGTGAGACCAGGCAGTATGACTGTGAATTTCACCATTGACATTCCGCTGTGCATGTTAGTATAGAGGATTGGGAGAGTTGTGGTTTTAACAAAATGAGTGAAACTAAGTGAAAGAGGGATTGAAGGGTTGAGGTTGTTTGGAAATTCAATAATGATTGACCTTGGGATTTAAGCTAGGAAGGAATGTGACTTCATGAAGAAGGTTAGAGGGTAAGTTTGGGTTGATCCATGTACCAGTGGAAGCACACAAGAACATATCCTACATTTCAGTATTTCACAAAATTAAAAGTCTAATCACCTCTCTCACTTTCCTCATCCCCTCACTCCACTTTTCAGGAATTCCTCATACTATACTCACATCAAACTCATCATTTCCAGAATATTCCAAGTCCTTACAAACATTTCCTTTTTATATCCACTGGTTCCTAGGTCTCAATGTTCTTTACCCTCTCCTGATACCTATTCCTATAACTTCTTTTCAACTGTATTCTTGTTTTCAAAACCCTCTCTCAATATCCCAGCAAAATGAGCCTTTTCTCCTTCCAACTTTCCCATTCAGACTGTAGTTCATGCTTCTTTAGAGACCATGGGGTAAGGCTGCGGGTTTTTTATGAAGCAGGGATATATATTATTCATTCTGCATTTTACTTGCTTGTCTGTAGAAAAACATAAACCTAAAAAATAATGATTTCATGAACAAATGATTGAATGAATACTATCAATGTGAATTACCACCACCTCCATCTAGCCCAATAGTTTGTAAACCTGATAATTAAAATTAATGATGATAGGGAGGAAGATGGGAAAATAGAGAAGCCACTTCCCTGGTGGCTCTGTGTATGAAACCAAAAAAAGTGGACAGGCAGCTTTTCATCAAGGTGGGCGAATGAACAAAAATTAGGGGGGACTTTACTGGAATGTAATATTGGACACTCAAAACAGATGAGGGACGAAGGAGACTGAATATAATAAAATAAGGAAGAACTCTCCAGGGCCACAACTGCAGTAGCAGCTAGAGGCACAAGCCAGAATGATCCCTCCTGAATGCAGTAAAGCAATAACAGAATTAAAGGAACCCCCATTCTCAGGAAGATCAAGTTTGTCAGAGTACAGGGAGTTTAGAGATCAGAGTCACTGTCTGACTAAACAGTAAGGTGCCCTGCAAAATATCCTTGTATGGGAAAGAAGCCACCAACTCTCCTGGGACAATGCAGAAGTCAGTGGAAGGAACCATTTTGCAGCTGTGGTGTGGGGACTGGTATCTGGGGGAGCCAATTTCTGGCAGACCCGAGTCTGTCTCAAAAAACAAACCTCGCAAAACCATGCTGCATGACAGAGAGTATGCCTAAGTGACCAGGAGAAAATCAAGCATGGAGAGAGGTTTACACTGATCATGAAAACCCACCTGGCTTCCTCCTTCTCTTCTAATTGGGCTGCTTGCAGGACCAACTGGGAGAAAAGCACCTGACTGAGCAAATGAAAGGGTGGGGAGTGGGAGAGATTGACTTTGGAGACTGAATCAGAGATCAAGAATCATGGTCTGAAGGCAACATAGTGGGCTAACAACTGCCTCTTACACCACATGACTGGAAGCCAAAGGAGATTCTAGGGGCGCAGTCTTCCAGCATGGACTGGCAATTGCTGGGCCTTGGAGGTGTGCTGATTTAAAATCTCCAGATCAATGGCATTCAACAAAGTGACTAGAGCATATCTAAGTCTAAAACCCACCTCTAGGAGTTCTGCACCCAAGATTAACCATCAAACCCTACCAATTCCACCTTGAGGGTGGAGCAAGCATCATACTCCAGGCAACTCCACATAACTGCTGTGAAGGGAAGCTGAGAATCTCTTGAACGCCAATGGAAAAAATTTTTCAGTTTTTATCAAGATTTTTTCTTCTTTTCTTTTTTTCTCTCACATTCCTACCATTTTTGAAACCATTATTATTTTACCATTATTTTTATTCATTATTATTATACCATCATTTTTTATGCATGAGGACTAGGATGTCTGATTAGTACATTTCAGTTTTGTTTTGTATTCTTTTATTTTTGCCTTTTCTATTTTTAATTTTTTAAATTTTTTACTTTATATATTTTTTCTCACTTATTTGTTTCCCTTGATTCTCATTCTCTCTTTTCTCCTGCTAACAGCCAACCTCTGTTATTCTTTTTCACTCTTCCTTTAATTTTTTGCTTCTATCTTCACTCCTTCCTAATAAATGTCATATCCCACAACACTTCCATTCTCTCTTTGCCCACCATTTGAAATTGAAACCCCTTTTGCAAACTTATTGTTTTTATCATAGGCAATAACTGAACATACCTTTTCTGTTTATTGAGACAAAACTGTAAATATCACAGTAGGAGCTATTTGACTTAAGGGTGTATGTTGTTTGCATTGGTTGCTGTTATTGTTTGTCTCCCCCATAATGGCAAGGTACTGGAAACCTTCAGGGACACTATAAGTCTACAGGGTAGAAACTATACTGCCTCAGATTCACATTGCTAGATGGGTAGACACACAAACAACATGGAAAAACAAGGGAACAAATCACCCCAAACAAACCAAGATGCTCCAATAATAGAATCCATTGACACCATAGTGAAAGAAATGTCAGAAAAGGAGTTTAGAATGAACATAGCTAAACTGATCTGAAAGGTAAAGAATGATGTAAGGAGTGAAACAGAAAATTAAGGAGTTGGAAGATCACTTCAATAAAGAGATAGAGATTCTGAAAAAAAAAAACAAGCAGAAATTCTTGAAATGGTGGAATCTATAAACCAAATCAAAAATTCAATGGAAAATATGACCAACAGACCAGATCACTTGGAAGACAGAGTTTCAGGCAATGAAGATAAAATATATAATCTTGAAAATAAAGTTGACCATGGATAAAAGATGTTATCAGTAACCATGAACAGAACTTCCAAGAAATATGGGGTAACACAAAAAGACCAAATTTAAGATTTATTGTTATAGATGAAGGTGTGGAGATACAAATCAAAGGACTGCAAAATATTTTCAATGAAATAGTATCAGAAAAGTTACTGAACCTAAAGAATGAAATGGAAAATCAAACGCAGAGGCCTACATGACCCCCAATGCACAAAAGCACAACAGACCCACACCAAGGCACATTATTATGAAAATGCTTAACAGATGGATTAAGGGTAGAATTTTAAAGATTGCCAGAGAAAACTGTCAGATTATATTTAGAAGATGACCAATTTGGACCCCAGCTGTTTTCTCAACCCAGACCCTCAAAGCTAGGAGGTCTTGAAACAATATATACCAAATTCTAAAAGAAAATGGATGCCAACCAAAAATACTATACCCAGCATATTAAGCTTCAGATTTGAAGATGAAATATAAAGAATTAACCACTAGAAAGCCAGCACTACAGAAAATTCTCAGCAAGATATTCCATGAAGATGCAATGAAAAAAAAAAAAAAACAGTGAAAACCAGTGAAGGGAGGAACTATACTAAAGGAATAGTCAATCAAAGGAGAAACTAAGTCAAGTTAGAAATTAGAAATAAACCCAAAATGACTGGGAATACAAATCATATCTCAATAATAACCCCAAATGTTAATGGTCTAAACTCATCAATCAAAAGATATAGGCTGGAAGATTGGATTTTAAAACAAGACCCAACCATATGCTGTCGCCAAGAGACTCACTTATAAATGTTTATGCTACAAATAATGGAGCCTCTATGTAAATTAGATAATTCTCAGTTTCAAGAATCTATATACCACAACACAGTAATACTGGGTGACTTTAACACACCTCCCTCACTACTGCATAAACCCTCCAAACAAAAACTAAACAAAGGGAGCTCTGGTCTTCTGGCACCATTTTGCGGAGGCTCCTGGAGAGAGCTCCTGCCTGGGGCGGCTGGAGTCCCCAGCCCCAGTGGGGATCTTAGGCCCTTCGGTGCCATTTTACATTTCGGAGCCCTTCGGTGCTCTTTCCCCAGGAGAGAGCAATCACCTGCCACTGCCTGAGCACCCAGCATGGAGTTCAGGCCTGCCTGGGCTATCAAGCCCAGTGTCTCCATCACTTACCACAGTTCTGTGCCCCCACCCCAACTTGGTCTAGTGCCCAGGCCCACAACCTGGCCCAGTGTCTAGCACCTGTGCTGCATCTGATCATCTATCAGCACCAGGCCACCTCTGCCCAGAAGCATTGATCATTCTCAACCTTGAGGTAGTGGAACAGCACCCTTCTTGGGTCACCGCTTGATCAAGCACCTCTCAAACATCAGGTCATTGAAAAATAAGAGGTTTGAACTGTTCAGTATATTTTTAATGCAGAACATTTTTTAAATTAATTGTAATTCTGCTATTATTCATAATATATCCACTATATTCCTACCTTTTTCTTTTATTATTATGCTTATCACTCTATCTCCCTCTTATATATCCGTTTCCTTGGATAATCTCTTTTTCCTCACACTAACAACCTATTTCTTTTAATTCCACTTCCACTATTCATATGACATAGTATATCTATAGACTCACTTCTTATCTCATTAGTGTTTTGTCCAATACCCCTCCTCATTCTTCCTGTCCAACATTAGGATTTGCAGTCCTTATTGCAAACTTACTGGTTATGCTGTAGATAATAATCTAAACTCATCTCTGTTTATTAAGACAACACTGTTAATATCTTAATAGGGACTATTTAGATTAAGGATACATATTGTTTATATGGTGTGCTGCCAATATTGATCTCTCAATTCAAGGGGAGGTATTGAAAATAGGCAGGAACCTGTAAGTCTTTAAGGGGAAACTGCAATACCTAGGTTTCGCACTACTAGAGGGGAAGATACACTAGCAACATGAGAAAACATGGGAAGAAAACGTCCCAAACAAGCCCAGATACTATACCAAAAATAGCCAGTGACAACATGGCAGAAGCATTGTCAGAAAGAGAGTTGTACATAATTAAAATATCCGAGAAGCGAGCGAGGAGTCAAGAGAGCAAATGCAGGCAATGCTAAAAGAGCAACTGCAGGAAGCAAAAGATCATTTCAATAAAGAGATAGAGATTCTGAAAAAAACAAACAGAAATTCTTGAAATGAAGGTTACAACAAACCAAATTAAAAACTCAATAGAAAGCTTAACCAACAGGCTAAATCACTTGGAAGACAGAACCTCAGACAACGAAGACAAAATATTTAATCTTGAAAACAAACTCAACCAGACAGAGAGGATGGTAAGAAATCATGAACAGAACCTCCAAGAGTTATGGGACATCATGAAAAGACCAAATTTAAGAGTCATTGGGATTGAGGAAGGCACAGAGACACAAACCAAAGGAATGAATAATCTGTTCAATGAAATATTATCAGAAAATTTCCCAAATCTGATGAATGAAATGGAAATTCAAATTCAAGAGGCTTATAGGACACCAAATGCACAAAATCACAACAGATTCACACCCAGGCACATTATAATGAAAATACCTAACATACAAAACAAAGAATTTTAAAGGCTGCAAGAGAGAAACATCAGATTACATATAGGGGAAACCAATACGGATATCAGCAGATTTCTCAGCCCAGACCCTAAAAGCAAGAAGGGGCTGGAACAACATATTCCAAGCATTGAAAGAAAATGGATGCTAATCAAGAATCTTATACCCAGCAAAACTTACCTTCAGATTTGAAGATGAAATAAAATCCTTCCTTGATAAACACAAGCTAAAAGAATTTGCAAATAGAAAGACTGCCCTACAGAAAATCCTCAGCAAAATATTCCAAGAGGAAGATATGAGAAACAACAATGTAAGTCAGCAAAGGGAGGAATTACCCTAAAGGAACAGCCAATTAAAGGAAAAACCAAGTAAGATTAAAATCCAAAAATAAGTCAAAATGACTGGGAATGCAAGTCATATCTCAATAATAACCCTAAATGTAAATGGCCTAAACTCATTAATCAAAAGACATAGACTGGCAGATTGGATTAAAAAAAAAAGACCCAACAATATGCTGCCTTCAAGAGACTCATCTCATAGAAAAACATGCTCACAGACTAAAGGTGAAAGGTTGGGAAAAAACATACCAGGCACCTGGACTTAGTAAAAAAGCAGGAGTTTCCATCCTCATTTCAGATAAAGCAAACTTCAAGCCAAAGTTAGTCAGAAGGGATAAAAAAGGACATTTCATACTACTTAAGGGAAGCATAAATCACCAAGACATAACCATCATAAATATTTGTGCACCAAACAATCAAACAATGGCGCATCCATGTACACCAATCAGATCCTTCTCAATTCCAGGAACCAAATGGACCAAAACACAATAATACTGGGGGATTTTAACACTCCTGTCTCACCGTTGGACAGATCTTCCAAGCAAAAATTGAACAAAGAAACCATAGAACTCAATGACACAATTGCTAATTTAGACTCAACAGACATATATAGAATATTCCATCCATCAAAAAGTGAATACACTTTCTTCTCAGCAGCTCATGGATCCTTCTCTAAAATAGACCATATATTATGCTACAAAGCTACTCTTAGCAAATACAAAAACATAGAGATACTACCTTGTATACTATCAGATCATAGTGGAATGAAATTAGAAATCAACAATACAGTTAAAAACAGAAACTACTCCAACACCTGGAGATTAAATAATATGCTATTGAATGATGCATGGATAACAGAAGACATTAGGGGAGAAATAAAAAAATTCTTAGAGGTCAACGAGAACAAAGATACAACATATCAAAATCTCTGGGATACTATGAAAGCAGTGCTAAGAGGAAAATTCATTGCATGGAATGCATTTAATAAAAGAATGAAAAGTCAACAAATCAATGACCTCACATTACAGCTCAAAGCTCTAGAAAAAGAGGAACAGATCATCACCAAAAGTAGTAGAAGACAGGAAAAAATTAAAATCAGAGCTGAAATCAATGAAATTGAAATGAAACAATTCAAAAATTTGACAAAACAAAAAGTTGGTTCTTTGAAAAAAGAAACAAACCCTTAGCCACACTATTGATAAACCTTAGCCACACTATTGATAAACCCTTAGCCACACTAACAAAGAGAAGGAGAGAGAAAATCCAAATTACTAAAATTCATGATGGAAATGGAAATATTACAACAGACACAATTGAAATACAAAACATAATTAGAAGCTATTTTGAAAGTCTATATTCCAACAAAATAGAAAACCTGGAAGACATCAACAGGTTCTTAGAGGCATATGAGCCACCCAAACTGAATCTGGAGGACATACACAACTTAAATAGATCAATTTCAAGCAATGAAATAGAAGAAGTCATCAAAAGCCTACCAACAAAGAAAAGTTCAGGACCAAATGGATTCACAGCCGAGTTTTACAAGACCTTCAAAGAAGAGCTCACTCCAATACTCCTCAAAGTATTTCATGAAATAGAGGAGGAGGGAACCCTTCCAAACTCATTCTATGAAGCTAATATCACCCTGATACCAAAACCAGAGAAGGACACATAGAGGAAAGAAAATTTCAGACCAATATCCCTAATGAACATAGATGCAAAAATTCTTAACAAAATTTTAGCAAATTGCATACAAAAGCATATTAAAAAGATAGTGCACCATGATCAAGTGGGTTTTATCCCGGTGATGCAAGGTTGGTTCAACATCCGGAAATCAATAAATGTAATTCACCACATAAACAGACTTAAAGTCAAGAACCACATGATTATTTCAATAGATGCAGAGAAAGCATTTGATAAAATACAGCACACCTTCATGCTCAAAACACTAGAAAAAATAGGGATAGTAGGAACGTTCCTTAACATTGTAAAGGCTATCTATGCTAAGCCCACAGCTAACATCATTCTAAATGGAGAAAAATTGAAAACATTCCCCCTGAGAACTGGAACAAGACAGGGATGCCCTCTTTCGCCACTACTATTCAACATTGTTCTTGAAAGTCTAGCCAGAGCAATTAGACAGACCAAAGAAATTAGAGGAATACAAATAGGAAAAGAAGAGCTCAAACTATCCCTATTTGGTGACGACATGATTCTCTATTTAGAAGACCCTAAAAATTCCACCAGAAAACTTCTGGAACTCATAAACGAATTCAGTAGAGTAGCAGAATATAAAACAAATGCACATAAATCTAATGCATTTTCATTTTTAAGTGATGCATCCTCTGAGAGAGAAATTAGGACAACTACACCATTCACAATAGCCTCTAGAAAAATAAAATACTTGGGAATCAATTTAACAAAAGAGGTGAAAGACCTCTACAATGAGAACTACAGAACACTAAAGAATGAAATTAAAGAAAGTCTGAGAGGATGGAAAGATCTCCCATGTTCTTGGATAGGCAGAATTAACATAGTCAGGATGGCCATACTACCAGGAGCAGACTTTAGGCAAAGTTGTATGTTCAACATTCATTCAAACAAAATGTGAGTACGTGATGTCTCCATCACATGGGTCTATTTTCACTGGTTTCTCTTTTGAAGAGAGTTATCTCCAGGCAGTCCAGGCTTGTTCTGTTCCAGCTTACAAGCACTGATGGAAATAGGGTGATCTTTTCCCAAGAGCATCAACACAAGTTCTAAAGTTCAGGATAGTGGGTTCAATTTGGTTCTGGTCCTCAGCAGAAAGCTCCAATTGACTTGGGTTAAAGTGGGATCAGGTCCCACCAGAATCTCGTTTACTGTAAGAAACCTCTTAGTAAATTCCATGAGGGGAAATTAAGGTGTCCCTACCAGAAATATTGAATGCTGCAAAGGGAAACAGTCATTGTTCACTCTAGTGACCCTACGTCACAATGTGTAGAGTGAGTCCTAATTCTCAGTCCAAAACCAGTGCTGCCTTGCTCTGTATATTCATCTTCATTTATTTCCAATCTGTAGCATTTTATAATAAAGTATTTGAAAGTTAACAGAGTGAATGTGATACCTCACTGACCCAAGTACCTTGATTTGGTGAAGCAAATTTACTAAAGGAATGAAAACGCTGAGATTCACTCCTATTTTCATCTGTTTATGTGCCAGACAAGGGGGGCAGCAATTTTGCCTAAGTTAAATCTTGTACACAGATCCAAACTTTCCCTGTTGCAAGGCATGATGGGAATACAGACTATTAGAGCCCCTTTCTCCATAGATTTATAGTCATCCTTTCCCAATGACTTTTAGTAATAAAACTGATGCTTCAACCTCTATAAAACACCTTGTATCTTATTTCCAGTTACTCTATGCTTGAATCTTTACAGCCTAACCATAATTTGGGTTATATATGATCTTTATATAATCCAAATGTTGAAATTTTGAATGCACATTGACGCTCACAAAAAAAGAAGCAACCCCCAAATATTCCATTAATTAGAGTAAAGAACTCCTTTTCCCTTTGGAGGAAGTTAAGTTTTCTGTACTGTTACTACATACCTACCTCTTAGCACATATACATAGATGACAGTATCTTTAGAAATTAGAGCTAGCCTCCCTAAAGACACTTTCCCTATACACCATGCCTAATGTGTATACCTGTGCACTTGACAAGAAGTCCTAGGAAAGCACTATTATTAAATATAGAGAGCTCTGGGACAAGTGCTGAGTGTGCTTAGTCACACTGTGCTAGCTACGACAGGATGATCATTACATGAACCAACCTGCAAATTCAGGTCCTGAGAAGCAGAATTTAACTGTGCAAATACAAGATGAACACCAAGCACAGCACTAAATGGCAACCAACTTTAGACCCATGACATCAAGAATTAAAAAGTCCTCTCAGGCCCTTGAAAACATTAGCAACATACAATAAAATCTAATGCATATGTATGTAATGTGAAATAAAAGCTAACAGGTACATATGTAATTTGAATGCCTCATATGTCTTTATATTTGTATACATATATTTATATATTCCTTGAAGAGTTTTATTTATAGAAGATAGTGGTTTTGTATCAAAGTTATGCAAGTTTTTAAATTAATGTGTTTCAGAGAACGTGAGTGTTTGTTTAATTAACTTTTTGTCTTGAAATAGAATCACATTTCAAATAATCTGAGATTTCTTTGTTTGAAAGGTATATTAACAATCTTCCATTCTCATTTAAAAAATTTCTATAGACATATATTTGCCCTATGCCTGACTTAAATCTGAAATGATATGGTCTCTGTTCTCTTTATATTTCTTGATCTTCAGTGAAGATGGATGACTTCCATCTTTAAAGGTTTGTACATATTGTATATAAGGGCTGTTGGATAGAAATGAAATGTGGACCATATAGGTAATTTTAAATATTCCATAAGCCAAAGGAAAAAGAAACAAAGGAAATTGATTTTAATAATATTTTCAACCCAACATACAAAATATTAAAATTTGAACATGTAATCAAAATATGTGGTTATTGTAGGCATGGTGGTGCCCAACCTGTAATCCCAGCTATTTTTAAACGTACCAATTACCATTTTGGAATAAAGCAACACATTTCTAAGCTATACCTACTTTAATAGAATTAACCTAGGCATTTGTTAGTTTATTGGCAAATCTGTCATTTAATGTCTCAGACGATAAAGGATTCTGCATGACTTCGGGACTGGGCTATGCTTAGGTAACAGTCAGAGGGATTTCTGCCACTGTAGGAAGGTTCCCACAAACTTGGTTTATAACCAGATCATCTGACATGACAATTTTTATTTCAGATTTCCAATTTTGTGTTCATGATTGTACATATTTAAATACTTAGTTATTGAATTGGTGTTGTCATGTGTCCAAGAAATATTATCCTACCAAATTGGCAGTTCCTCTAAACGTGAAGCTCTTTTCTGGAGAGAAAATCTGTTGAATGAATAGTAGACTCCATTTTCCTCTTTTTGACACATTGCTGCTGTTTAACCATTTTGTCAGGTATCTTTTTTCTTCATAAATATTTATAAATTCAGAAGTCATGGGCCAATATTTTGTTGCTTTTTGTATTTCTTAGACATAACGTTGACAGTTGAATAAGCAGATTTTGATGTTTCTAATCAAATGTACAGCTACCTTAAAGCTATGGAATCTAAGGCAAATACTCAGGGATTAATAGACTGTTTTCTCCAACATGTGGAAGATAATCCAAAGAACTCAAAGCAACTCTTTCTGCTTTTGTTCAAGACCTGTGTGCCCTCTCTCTGATAATAAGTGCTAAAAGTTGAAATCCAAATTCTCTCTTCCTCCCTCCCTCAATCAATATTCTTAACCTCTAGCCCAACAAAAATGATCATTTTCCCCATCCATCTAAATTTGTGAGATTTGAGATTGATGATAAATAAATGGGTTTCCAGTTCTGGTTTTGTGGCACCCTAGCATGACTTCAATAATCTAAGCAGATACAGTAAAATGTTCAAAATGAATTATTTGTTTTAATTTGGCAAAGGAATTAATGAGTTGACAGGGAGTCCTTTGAGAAAGAGGGAGAGAGCAACCAATAAGAATAGGTAAGATGTAATATATTCAAATCAATGGAAAAGATTCACCATGACCCTCAACCTCAAACTGTTGTCTTCTCTGCTCTACCTGCTTGACATCCCCTCTGTCTTCTGTCCTCAGGTCTCAGAGTGCTCCTGCCACTTGGTTACTCAACAAGCCTGGGTTTTAAAATTACAGAACAATGATTAATCTTCATATTAATAATTAATGACATGACCCAGGAAATAATCCTGAAATACTGCTGATTTCCTTTTTCTAAACAAAGTTGGTTGAGTTTTAAAGATAACTAAACAAAAATGATTTTAAAGAAATCACAATAGCCCTTCCCATAGCAAAAAACTATTTTAAATAGTTTAATCATATTGTGATTTTCATTTAGACCTCTTTCAGCAGTCTCTTGATTGAATTCAGAGGGGAAAGTAAACTGGAGAAGATATTAGCACCTTCTAAAGTCGTGAAGCAGAGAATGGAGAAGATAAAATAAATGATTGTAGGTGAGATTTTTGTGTTTTTCAGTTGTAGATGTTTGTTCTTGCCCCAGATGCACTTTATTTCTTTAATTTTCAGAACTTTTTCTTTTCCCTAGTTCAACGTAGGAATTAATTTGTAATTCTTGTGCATGCCTCAAGTTTTAGGTTCCACTTAAGAATTTTCCAAATGGATACTACATTTTATGAAATATAAAAGCTCATTTCTTCAGGGCTTTTAAAATAGTGTTTCAATTTGTCACAGACCTTTCTACATCAATTGTTTTTACTTTCAACTTACGTGAGTTGCTAAGCATAGTGTTATTTAAGCCATAATACAGGGACTCAAGTGTAAACTATGAGAGAAGAACCTTGATGAACAGCATAATGAATAACAGCTGTTTCAAATTACAACTTTACTGTTTTTTTAAAAAACATATGAATTTACTTTTCTTTCCAAATTTGTAGAATACCCCTATCTACCCAGTTTTCTAGAATATGAAATCACTCTTACTAGGTGTTTTTTAAATTTAGAATTTAACCATTGAAATCTTTTGATTATAACAATTATTCTCAAACTTCTTGGTATTCTTCATTTTTAAAAAAAATTATTGAGGAACCAAAAGAGCTTTTGTTTATGCAAGCAATGTCAATCAGTATTTACAATATTCATAATTAAAATTCAGAAATTTAAAACATTTATTATGTAGTTTAAAATAATCTACTCAGGAAGCTGAAGCAGAAGGGTTACTTGAATAAACTTATTATGTATTGACCCAAATAACATATTCTTATAAAATCACATTTTCTGAACAAAATTTTGGAGAAGAACATGACATTGATTTATATTTTTAAAATAATTCTTTACTGTTTCACTTAAGAGATGACATCTTGGATTCTCATACTACTTTTTGCAGTCAACTTATTCCAAAATCTCAAATCCTGCAGCTTCTGGAAGCTTCTAGTGCACTCATGAGAGTATCAGAGCAAAAAGGCAAATAAGCTGTTACTGGTATTATGAGAAGGGCTTTGGTCTTATGAAACCTGAAAGTCACCAGACACAAACTGAGAACCACTAGTTTAGAACAATTTTTGGTTCATGAAGAGAAAAAAAAGTAATATTCATGACTGAGAATGAACAAATTTAGAATTGAAGGCTTAGAAGATATTCCATTAGTTATTGGAATATAATTTAAAATATATGTGAAAATATTTCTTCACTGTCAGTTGTAGAAGTAGAGATTAGTTTTTAAAATTCTAAAAATGCCACATATGTTTTTGATCTTATTGAGTGTCAATAATAGGAGGGGGGGGGAGAGACAGGGAGAGAGAGAGAGAGAGAGAGCGCAGAACTTTAAAAATCAGCCTTCAGAAGTTGTCAGTTCTGACCTTACTGCTTTAGTTACCACCTTCATATTACTTGGTAGAATTATCATGGTACTTGTGTGTAAAGTGAGAGAAATAATATCTATGACTAAGCAAACTAATTAGCAGGGATATTGATGGACAGCTATGTTGAATTCCACCTGGTGGGGGCAGTGGCAAACTGCTTGAGTAGGGAGGCCTGGACAAACCTCAGTCGCAGATGGCTGATAGACCCTAAGGAGAGAGCATCGGGCCAGATCCAAGTGCGATGCAGCAGTGGTGTCATAGGACCTGGCCGATCAAAGCAACGATGAGGTAAAGAGACACAAATCCAGAAACCAGGGTGAACCCAGGAATGAAAACCAGAGAGCAAGCTGCCAGGTCACAGAGAGGAGGAAAGTCAGATCAGGCCAGGAAGTAGGATCAGTTAAGGGCTTGGAGAGGGTACAGAGGACCCTGAAGAGAACTCTCAGATCCTGGTTGAGCCTTTTAGGGATGAAGCATTCTGGGTTGGTAGCCTGTGCCAGTCACATAGGCCCACCCTGATCTGGAAGGCAATCTGCACCAGTCTGGCTGTGTGGAAGTGGGCAGAATGGGTGCTTTTACCATCCATATCAGGGGGAACTAATGTGGGCAAAGTGAATATGCCCTCTCCTTCAGCCCCCCTCTCTTCATCTTGTAACAAAAGTACTCCTTTCTGTGGAGAACTCATTTCGTATAGAAAAAGTAAAACTGGCCTTACCTGGGGAAACCAACCTTCCTGTTTGTCTAGGACAGAGGGGTTATAGGGCCTTCAGTTATAAAACTGGAAGAATTCCAGGTAAACTGGAATGAGCTGTTCACCTTGCCCCACAAAATAACTACCCCCACCTTAAAAGAATTCATATGGTACCCTAAGTTAGGCCTAAGGACATCCTTTCCAGGATATTCTTCTCAGAGCTTTTGGCAAAGATAGTTTTATTTCTTCAGGCTGAACTAAATCAATTGGTTAGATGTTGTCATCTGTCAATGCTCATTCATTGCCCCATTACAGGGAAACTATTTGAGGGTTACAGGTAAATACCTTGGTCTAGCTGAACCTGAAACAAGGATTATCAACAAAATTTTCAGTGATATGAACTTATAATTCCTTTTTCTGCCTAAGTTTGACTTTGGTTTCTGGCCTGACTTAATATAGTGTGTATTTTGGAGAGAAGACAAAAGACAATGGCTGTGTAGTTTAATGGAATATATTTCATATGGTAATACTGAGAGACAATAAATGGAAATAGATGCCCATTTCACAGGTTCCAGCTCCAGGTTAAATTCTTAAGCCTATTTAGGATGGTAGAATTTCTTAGGACCACTGTAGTGATCATTGCAGGTATTGTGTGACTCCATGATGACACTCTTGCTTTGTTAGGGACCTCATTACTTGTTCATCAGTAAGTTCCTCAAAATTGACCAAAGCTAATTATCTGCCACTTCCTCTCCCCACTTGGGGCTTATAAGTGGTTAATGTTATGAACAAAATTTTGGAGAAGAACATGACATTGATTTATATTTCAATATAAATGCAAAGAGGAAGAGAAAGCTGGAGGCAGGCTAGGCTAACTGCATCAGTTGAAAATGGTCCCTAAGGAAGCCACCACGTCAGAAAAATTACATGGAAACCTGAGCTGGTATGTAAAGGGCATTGAATTAACTTTAGTCAGAAGGCACCATGATCTAGACAGAATTGCAACTGTTTTTACTGCAGTGGCCCAAATGGACTGACTATTCAGAATGTCCTGAAACTCATTATCTATGTGGCTTTCTTCCAGTCCAAGTGGAGGGAGTTAAATGAAATGAGAAATCTAGGCCAAGATATAAAGCTCTACTTTTGCCACTGAAGCTTCCAGACCCAGCCACTACCTCTTACATCTTTCAAAGCATGCCCCTATAGCTCCCACAGGAAAGATCTGTGTGTGTGTGTGTGAATGTATATATATACATATATATGTATATGTGTGTATATATATATATATATATATATATATATATATATATATAATACATGACTATATTTTTTATCACTGGAGATTTTTATCTGTAACCCTTCTGCAGAGGTAAGTTATAAGGAAATCTAAACTTCAAGTTATCTGTGTTGAAGTGACTTGAAATATAGGCCAAAGATTTTAAAATTTGGATTCACTCCAAGAAGTTGGATAGAATCTTTTTTTTTAAATTTCAAATTTGTTTGGAATTCCAAGGAGAGAAAATTATAAAAGAATCAGGAGAAAAAGGTAATAGAATTCAGTCTTCATAACATTAAGAATGCTATAGCCTCCCTTCCATAGGATCTTGGGTTGGAGGTCATATTTCTTTCTGCATATTGGGAATTAATGAGCAGAGATAGCAAGGACTGACAATCCAAGAGGCTGATCTCAGAGTCTGAGGGTGCCACATAGTTGATGGACATATTGAATATGAGGCCAAGGAGTTGAGAGAAAGAATGACTCAGGTTTACCTAGGAAATGGGGAAAAGACTTGTAAGGTTGAAAAGGAGGCTTAAGTTGAATAGGGCAAGATCAAGTTACTAGAAATGACAATATATTTGAGGGAGAAACCAGGGCAAACAGTGATAGAAAGCTGATGGCTAAGCCACTCCATTCTAGAAGAAAAAGATGATTCAAAGCAGGATCTGGAGTATCTTATGATCTGGAGGTACCTGGTAGAAACACTGGTTAATGTCTCAGGACTCATAAGCAGGAGAAGGTGTGCTAGGGATTTTGATGTCACCCTGCTTAGTCTAAAGGATCACCAATGTGTCTTTTTCTTGGGGAACTTCTCATACTTCATTAATTTATTCAGCCATCATATATTAAGCATATACATATGCCAGTGACCTCTATAAAATGTACATGCAAATTAGTGAGAAAAAGACATCCAAGAACTCAGTGCTAAGCTATTTAACACAACACACAGGAAGAAGTTAATTTTATAGGACCAAAATCATGTTGATCAACTTCTATCAGTCTTCACAAACCTTTTGTAGTAGTGCTCCTTACAACACTTTCTAAGCATTTTGTTGCCAACCCAGGCTATCATTGCTTGTGGCTGTATGCCCCTTGATTTTTATGGCATTTCTTCACCTTGTAGTTAGTTTGCATTTCTGTTCATGTCAGAGAGGCTATTAATAATTGAGTAGTTTGGATATTCACAATCAGAACCCAGGATTTCTAATGCCATTCTTCTCCTCTGTTCTTTACTGCTATACTGTATTCTAGTAGGTGGTGCAATATGTTCTCAAATCCTACCTGACATCTCACATGGTTCTTTTTCCATTTTGTCTGTTTGTTTTGGTTCATGAGTTGTATCAAGATCTGGAAGTAGTCAAAATAACAACTACTGTCATTTAAACATTAAACTCCAATGGAATCATTAACAATGCTTAGAAATAGATATCTTAAAAGGATTTATGTATGAAAGGTAAGTTCATCATTCACTTTACTATTATTTTCTTCCATAAAGAACATAAGATACCTTTGATAAAGAGCAGTCAGAAAGCTTTTTGATAATATTGGAATGTTCCATTTGAAGAATTAGAATCTAACCAATCTAAGTGTGAACATACTATAGAATTGTAATGGAATTCTGTTGGAAAATTTAATACAAATTATAAATATTAGATTCACATGCAATCTTGCCCTTGCCAGATTCATGCTTTTTTTTTTTTTTTTTTTTTTTTTTTGGTACTGGGCATTGAACCCAGGGGCACTCCACCACTGAGCCACATCCCCAGCCCTGTCTTTTTTGTATTTTATTTAGAGACAGGGTCTCACTGAGTTGCTTAGGGCCTCGCTAAGTTGCTGAGGCTGGCTTTGAACTCGCGATCCTCCTGTCTCAGCCTCCCAAGTGCTGGGATTACAGGCGTGCGCCACCGCGCCCGGCAAGATTCATGCTTTTAAGATAACCCTGCCTCATACTTCACTGAAAAGTTATAGGTGATCTGATAGGAAACTCCCTCATCTCTACCTTGAGCTGTTTCTCAGTCTTCGTCTCCCTTGTGTTCTCTTTTTTTGTATCTCTGAAAAAGAATTAAATTTACTACATTCTAAATTTAATCCTCACCCTCAAATCCTGTTCCTGGTATGGAGTATGAAGTTTTCCCCATTTAGGCGGCAAAATTAAAAGGCAGGGTATTAGACATTTGCTACAAGGAATCTTCAAGTCTACAGGGAAGTGGTCAGGGTCTGGGATCCAAATAAGACAGGAACATGCAAACTAGGATCTGATGAGTCTGGAAAAATTGGTTTAGGATTAGGCAAAGACAAATGGAGGGAGCTGGAAGTTGCTTCATTTTGGGAAATGGGCGTTCTGGATGAGAACTGGGTGCTGATTCCATCCTTACCTCCTGGCTTAATTATCTCCTCTTTCTTGGGTCTACACTTTCTCCCTCTCCACGGCATCTTCACCTTTAGCTTGTATACTTTTTCTCTTTTTCTAAAGACCACAATCTCCCTTATTCCCTTAACTTTAAGCAAGTGTTGCTCTTCCTCCCAGGGGCCAAATGCAATGATTTAGGTCAGCCATAAACATTGTTGAACACACACACACTTGAAGCTCCTCCCTTGGTTGCATGCCTCTCCTACCTCCTGGCTGTGTTTTCCCTATCTTCTTCTTTGAACTCTTAAACATGCATTTCTTTTCTTTTTTTTTAGGCTCTTTGTATTTATTTATTTTAATTTTTTTTAAATGTAGTGTTAGCGTGGATGTGGGGACAAAGGCACACTTGTACCTTGCTGTTGGAGTTTCAAATTGGTGCCACCACTGTGGAAATCAGTATGGAGATTCCTCAGAAAACTTGGAATGGACCCACCTTTTGACTGAGTTATTCCACTCCTCGGTTTATACCCAAAGGACTTAAAATCAGCATACTACAGTAACACAGTCACATCAATGTTTAAAGCAGCTCAACAGCTAGATTGTGGAACCAACCCTTCAATAGATGAAGGGATAAAGAAACTGTGGCATATATACACAATGGAATATTACTCAGCCATGAAGAAGAATAAAATTATGGCATTTGCAGGTAAATGGATGGAATTAAAGAATATCATGCTAACTAAAATAAGCAAAGCCCAAAAAACCAAAGGACAAATGTTTTCCCTAATGTGATTGATGATACATAATGGGGGTGGGGGAGTGGGGGATAAGAGAAGAATGGAGGAACTTTGGATTATGTAGGAGGAAATGGGAGGGGGAAGGTGAAGGGAGTATGACAGATGGTGAAATGAGACAGACATCATTACCCTATGTACATGTATGATTACACGAATGGTGTGAATCTACATCGTGTACACCATAGAAATGAAAAGTTGTACCCCATTTGTGTACAATGAATCAAAATGCGGTCTGTAAAACTAAAATTTTTTAAAAAGTAAAAAAAAAAGAATCAACAAATTAATGGCTCATTCTAACTTAAAAAAAAAAAAAAAGAATGTACTCTTCATCTACTTCTCAGCTCTCTCTGTACTGTCTTCCCTGGAAGACTCAGCCCATCTTCTAACTTGGACTATTCTCTCAACTAGGTGACTGCTAAATCTGAATCATCGATTCTGACCTCGGCCTCTATTGCACATTCCCAGTGTCCAGCTTGCCACTTTTCCCTAAGCATTTCACATGCAGCAAATTCTGCATGGCCCAACATAAACTCATTATTTTCATTAGTTTCTCTTCCTGTAGGTCAAGTTTTACTCTTCCCACATTCAATCAGACATCAAGTTCTTTGGGTTGAAATATTTCTGATATTTGTTTTCCAGTTCCTATCATTGTTTCCTCTTTCCTTGTGCCCTTACCCAAAATCACTCCAACAGCCAGCTACCTGGCCTCTCTACCATGAGTCTTTTCCTCCTCCAATTCATTTTAATTGCTACCATCTTTTCTTGAATAACATCTGTTATATGTTTCATTAAAATTCTGGTCCACACATAAAGTCTAAATACTCTATCATAGTGTTCAGATTTGAACCCAACCAATCCTATTTTTATTTCCCACTTTGCTTACTCTTTCTCTAGCAAAAGTCACTCAGTCACCCTTCTCAAATGTGCCCTGTAATTTTTCTCTCCCATGCCCTTGCTGTTCCTTTAAACCAGAATGATTTCTGTTCATCAGTATCTCATGTACAAACCCTGCATCATTCAAAGCCTGGCTCAAATGCTTCTCTTTCCATGAAGGTTTTGATCTTTCCAGATGGCAGTAATCTTCACATCTTCTGATTTTACCTGTGACTTTTTCCTAGTGCTTATGATTTCTAATTTGGATTTTGATTATTTGCATGTACATTTTGTCTCCACAGTTTGGTTGTAAACATTTTGAAAATGGTTCAGAGTCTAACTCACCTTTGTATTCTCAATGTGCCTGGTACAATAATATTTTAATGAAGTGGATGGGACTCAACAGATATCTGATGTTCTTCTTTATATTCCCCAGCATCCTCTGTCATTAGACTCAAGCATAAGACTAGTTCTGGTCAATAATCTACAAGAAATGAGGCATAGTACTTCCAGCTAGAGAGATTTTGGAACAGGTGAGAATGTTCTACTCTTTTTTCTTCCCCTTTTGTAACAATCTACAAACCTGTGTTTGAGATAGTCTAGCTACAAGTCGGTGGAGTTTCTACAAGCCTGAGTTCCCAATTGATCATGTGGATCAGAGCTCTCCCCTGAACTGTATTAAGTATGAATTTAAGTAAAAATCTTCATTGTTGTTAGCCACTGAAATTTCAATTTAGCATACCCTCTCCTAACCTGATTAGCAGGGGAGATTAAAAAACTCATGAGTGATTAAATGAAGATGATACCTATTGAATAAATTTTGTTGCTGAAACTGCTCAAGGAGCCTGATATTTAGGAAGTTACGTTTTCATAACTGCACAAAAGAATAATATCATTAGATTGCAAGAAGTCTAACTTTAGATTTCAGTCTTCCAAATACCTTTAATGCCTTAAAAAAATCATCTGTTAATCTTCTATGTATGTAGCTTCCTCTCCTGTTTTCAGGTGGTAGAATTTGAATTTAAGAGTTAGAACTGCATTTCTCATTAAAGGGATACATGGGGTTTTCTTGATGTGGTCAAGTGCATGCTCATTTTCCTCTGGCTTACAGAGGACTTGTAGTGCCCCTGTCATGAACTAATCTTTGATGTTTAAGATGACCTTATAGCTATAATTTATAAACAAACGTTTTTTGATACTGAGGATTGAACCCAGGGGGGCTCAACCATTGAGCCACATCCACAACCCTTTTTTATATTTTATTTAGAGACAAGGTCTCACTGAGTTGCTGATGCTGGCTTTAAACTCATGATCCTCCTGCCTCAGTCTCCTGAGCTGCTGGGATTACAGGCATGTGACACCATGCCTGGTTCTATAAACAAAATTTATTATTTTCTAAATGATATGATCTGGCTGATTATTTAAGGTACTCTAACTATAACTTGTTTCCTTAGGGAATTAAGAAAAAATGAAAAATTTCAAAGAAAAACTTAAGAGTCTTCAAGGACTGTTGAACATGTTTACAGTTTCACAAAAGGTATTCTGCCCTGGGAAAGTTGAAGCACCTCCCCCTGGCTCACAAAGGCCTGTCATTGCCTTGTCCCAGGCTGTCTTCCTGGTCAGTGTGAAAGGTTTTGACTCCATCCTCCTCCCCTTATCAAAGTCTAGGTTTGAGTTAGTAAAGCTGCCTGATAATTTACTACGAGGTATTAATACTATGAATGCTGAATTGACTTCTTTGTGGATCCTACCATCTATTGCCATACAAACCTACCAAATTTATAAAATCAAAATGTTAAACTTTCAAGACCAGTGACAGGCTAGAGTAGAGGCAACATTTGATGGGAAGATCTTTCTCGAGTCCCCCAAATTAAGCTGCACAGGAAAGCTATGATTGTTTAAGAGTAATGTTATTCTGGAGGATCATCTAGAAGTTCCTGTAGAGCAATTGTTTCTCTACATAAGATAGCTGACTTAGTGTTTTTAAAACAGCAAATGCCTGGAGGATGTTCTAATATATTATTCCCATTTGGAAGAGACAAAATTCAAGGTTCTCTTTTCCTTTTATTTCTTTGACTGAAGTGAAATAGATCCAAAGTGTTTTTAAATTGACTCTGCTAGGTAACCCAGGCCAGCATCACAGGAACAATATTTGTTGAGAACCGTCTACAATCTTTAGACTTTGACCAAGGTTTTCCCCCCCAGTTGTGATAGGCTTATCCTGACACACATTGCTTATAATCAAAATAGGGCCACTGTGAGATGGGTGGCCAACTACTCAGTACAATTCATAAGTGCATATAAGTCACAGAGTTTGTGTGGTCCTATCTGCTCTGTGGTCAAATTACATTACATTGCATATTGTGGAAGTACAAATATAGCCCATCTCTGAGCACTTTCTTAAATCAGTATTTCCCTCAATTTCCTTTGATGCCTCTGTACTTAAATTTCAACCAAGTATTATTTCATATCCCCACCTGAAATTTCAGATCCCCACTTGGTCTCTAAATTTGAATGGAAAGGCATATTTATGGATAAAGACCTCCAAGAAAGGAGGGAAGGAAACAATTTTTCCTTGATCTAGCCTAACTCCAAAGAAACCCCAAGGACCGGGGATGCGCTAATGGTTTTGTTGGGCATAAAGATGAGGCAATGACTCTTGATGAAGACTACAGACTCCTGGCAGATGGTATGACAATTTTCCTCAGAGTAAGTTGGGGTCTTATGAAAAAGCCAGAACCCTTTTCACTGAAATTAACCCCATAAAGTGCAAGGTTTCAACCAACAATCTGGTGTCTCAGTGATGGAGTTTGAAGTTAGAGGGAAATCCTGGTTTTCCAGTTCAAAGCTTCCATTGAGCTGTCCAAGGTTCTGACTTTTCCACCAAACATTAGTTCTTTTCCTCTCCTTGGACTTGATGCTGGTTCTAAATAGTTTGGTTGTAGTTTGGGATCACTGATCCTGACTACCTTTTGTAGTTCACCTTCAGTTTTGTTGAGCTAGGCTCCTGTTGATGGCATACTGTGTACGAAGTGAAAAATTAATTTTACTGTTTTCAAGACTTTTAAATGTTAAAAGTGTTTTCAAGACTTTTTATGCTCATGAGGCATAGAGTCAGATGACTTAGACTTCAGTAACAGCTTCATTAAGCATGTGACTAAGGAGAAGGCTCTGAATTTTCTAAAGAGTTGATTTTCTCATTATCCCTGGACAATAAAATGTGAAAAATATTTGCAACTTAAATGACAAAAATACATATGAAGAGCATTTAAAAATGCATGAGAAAAAAACCTGATTGGAGAAGTAAGCTCAGGACACAAAAGGTAATTCACAAAATAAGATAAATTACATGTGTGATATATACAAATGAAAAAATAAATAAAAACCTAAGTATGAGGCCATAAGCTATAAAACTCTTAGAAGAAAACACAAGTGTAAACCCCTGTGACCTGGGGTAATGGTTGCTTAGATAAAACTCCAAATCTATAATCAACAAAAGGAAAATGTATACACTGATTTCATAAGAAATCAAACACATGGTGCTAAGAACATCATTGAGAAAGTAAAAAGACAATCCACAGAACAGAAAAAAATTGGAAATCACATATCTCATAAGGAATTTGTATCCACTATGTACAAAAACTCTTATCATTCAGTAATAAAAAGTATTTATCTAAAGAAAATACACACATGAGAAGATGCTCAATATCACAAACAAGCTGGGAAATGCAAATCAAAACTACAATATATTTCACAGCCACTAAGGTGCTTATAATTTTAAAAGTCAGATAATTAATGTGTTGGTGATGGTATGGAGAAACTGAAACATTCATACAATACCAGTGGGATTTATTTTTTGAAATTTTAGTTTCATTTTATTAGGTTCCCATGATGAAAGCTATCAGAATAGTCTACTGGAAGTTATTTTTTCTTAGAAGAAAGGACAATCAAAAGCTCCTTGACATAGCCTCAGATGCTGTGGCAGTCAAGCCTCTCTGCAGAAGGGAACAGCTAGCCCATCAGTCTGTTGAGTCAATCTCTGGGGCAGCAGGAGTATAGTCCAGATTGTTCTCATTATCCTTCAGCTTCCAATCATCCCTTTTAGGGAACAAAGACTCATCTACCTACCTATTGTTTCCAGAATCCTCCAAGAACTGGATATCAGATGTGCTGACATTATAATGTTTCAAGTAGCTGTTTATTTTTCCTGCTTGTTCTTCTTTTTTCCCTTTCTTTTTAAGTTCCAAGAGTTCTGCATTGAACTTGTCTTTCCAACTTAAGAAACTCTCCACTGCAGCAGGAGAGCTATGAAACAATTGCTTTTCTGCTTCTTTTCATTCTATTCTTGTTTTTATCTCATCTATTATTTCATTTAATTT
Source organism: Glaucomys volans (assembly GCA_020662805.1). NCBI lineage: Eukaryota > Metazoa > Chordata > Mammalia > Rodentia > Sciuridae > Glaucomys > Glaucomys volans. The sequence continues at coordinate 105,671 of JAJEJO010005235.1, forward strand.
TTCTTGTACAGCAGTCACTAAAGATCATTACTATACCAAGATTTTCTTCAACCTATAATCAGAATAATTTTAAAATGTCTTAGACTCCATTGCCTTCTAGATTTTCTCATGAGAATATTTCATAAGAGGGAGACTCATCTGGGTATTTTTCATTGTACATAAACTTGAAAGTAGTTTGAACAATCAGAGTGATGGTGAAGTTGGGTGGATTATGGGATGACACTTAACAGGACCTTGTCAAGTGAAGTTTGACTGAAGGGGAATGTGGTATCAGAGGAATTCCTTTATATTTTTGAAGAATAGTTGTTAGTAAGACTGAATTGATATGCAATCAAGTTATGAAGGAGCTGGAGTAGATGGACTCCAAAGCCTCAGTTCAGTTGTGCTGCTCCTCATGATAATCTGTCATTGAGGTCCTTACTGCTACTGATGGACCACTAAGACAGTTAGGCAGCTTTCAGCCTAGATCTACACTGCCCCAGGTGTTGAACCAGTGGAGGAGAGTTCTAGCACTGATATTTCTAAATGGTGCAGTTTATTTAGCAAATAGCTCCAAGTGATTAAACATGGAGTCCCCATGACCCAGAGATTATTTTGAGGTATTAGGGATCAATCTCAGGGCATTACCTATGGCATTACCTATTCTAGGCAAGCCCTCTACCACTGAGCTACATCTCAACCCTAATTCTTGTTTTATAACCAAAAGACTTAAAAACATGACAAAAAAGTGTATATAAACATTCTTAGTAGCATTATTTGTAATAACTGACAAGTGGAAATAACCTAAAATATCCATCAGCTAATGAATGGATGAACAAAGTGAAGCATATCCACACAATGAATTATTACTCAGCCATAAAAAGGAATGGGATATGGATTTGCGCTACAAGGATGAGCCTTGAAAATGTGACAAGTGAAAGAATTTAGTCACCAAAGGCCCCATGTTGTATGATTCCATTTACATGAAATGCTCAGAATAAGAAAATTTATGGAAATAGTAGATTAGTGATGGTTTTAGCACTGGACGGGGTGGGGGTGGGATGAGGAACAAATGCTAATGGATATGAAGTTTCTTTGGGGAGTGATGAAAATGTTTCAAATTGCTTTTGGTGATGGTTGCACAACTCTGAATATACTAAGAGCCATTGACTTCTACAACTTTAAGTTGTATAGTGAATTAAATTTTGATAAAATTGTTATTAAAAAAGAAATACAAATTATCAAGAAGCTCATAAAAATTCTTAATTCATTTTTCATCAAATAAATAACAATGTTATGCTAGGTGCATAACATGCCTGTAATCCCAGTGACTTGGGAGGCTGCAGCAGGAGGATCTCAAATTCAAGGCCAGCCTTAGCAATTTAACAAGGCCCTAAGCAACTTAATGAGAAAATAGAAAATCATGGGAGATGTAGCTCAATGGTAAAGCACCCCTGGGTTCAATCCTCAACACCAAAATATATAAATTAATGGAAATTACTATGAGATAACATATATATCATCAAATTGTGAATTAAAAGGTATGTGTGTGTTTGTGCGTATGTGTGTGTGTGTGTGAGAGAGACTGTGTGTGTGTGTGTGTGTGTGTGTGTGTGTGTGTGAGTGAAATGAGATCTGTATGGGGATATACTTTGAAACTGCAAAGAACTATTCAAAGGCAATTTACCTCTCGTGTATATTCTGATTACTACTTAAGCTCAGAATACCTTTAAAATGTTTATATTGTGTCCAAAGCATAGGTAATTCAAATTACAGATCTCTCATTTTATATTTTTGCACAGAGAAGTAAAAACTCCTTGCAGTTTAACTCAAATGTACAAATGAAGTAGAGAAAAAAATGTTAGGTTCAAAAAATGTGACAAACTTTCCTATTCCCATACCTACTAGAGAACAATAGAAGCAACCATGTTTTGCCTCTTCAGTTGGTAGATTAAGTAACAGCAACCACTTTAATTGACGAAGGAGCCTAGTGTGTTCTAAAAGTGCTGTGTGGCACTTACGAGCGCAGCAGGGGTCTCTTAGAGAAACCATTGCCATCCTAGGCACCAGCCTGCAGCCTCTATACATTAAGTTTAAACTAAATATTCTTTCACTGCAGCAGAAAATGGAGAACTCTTTTCCCTATCAAATTCAAGAGCTTTTGTACATTGTAGAAAAGTGAAAACCACGTTTCAACATGATCTAGGTGCTACATAGACAAATGAAGCCTCCAAACACCATTGCCCACAAGGAGTTAAATTTGAGGCACCAGAATGGGTCTCATCTTCAAACGTTAATCAGGTCAATGAGAGTGTTTCTACCATTACATTCTCTTCTAAAAAGGTTTAGGGTCTTGGCTTCGGTCCTGATAAACTTAAATATAAGACACATATGGCGAATATGTGGTATGCATGACCTACCCTCTTCACTTACCTAAATGTAGTTATTGCCTGTCCTTCCAGACATTCTTTCCTATGGAATCTGAATATGGCCATGACATATTCTCAATACAACCCTCCAAGCATTCATTACTTATCAATGAGACTTATTTACATTTCTGAAATAGGCCATTTTAAGTTAAAATGTATGTTTGACTCAAATTCTTACTGGCCATTTCCTCCTTTTGTATTCAAATTAGAGTACTGACCAGTATCTGATGAAATATGTAAAATAATTAGAGTCATATCCCCAAAGTCCATATGCATTTGATCCTAAGGAAGCTAAGAGGCTTACAAAGGTATTCCAGTTTTTTAATGATAACTTCCCTTAGTGCTTCTTAGAGAAACAAAATAACATACTCCATATTATTCTAAATATGACTCCCTCACATTAAAATTCTTAAAATATTCAGTACCCACTAATAACCATTTAACATTATATCATTAGAGTTTTCTGTGTTCTTAGCATGTTAATAATGAAACCACAAGAAACTTACATCTGGTTTTTCTGATGCTTTAAGGCATTCTAAACAATAGATTTGAAGAAATCTCACAAGTGTCCCCTGATTATGTAACTGAATTAAGCTCCATGGAAAGACAGCAGTGGAATAAGCTTTTCATCCTAATTTTTTCTTAAGTAGGCTCTTGTTTTCTTATAGAAAGATTTCAAAAACTGTGATGATTCATGGTAATCAAGAATTTTGTTGTTGTAGGGGATACTTTTTATAGTTTTATAGAGGTATAATAGAAATGAAATAAATTGCATATATTTACAGTGACAATCTGGTAAGTTTTGACATTTGTATACACCTGTGGAGCTACCATCACAATGAAAATAATGAACATAGTCTCAGTAGATAATTTTTGAATATACCAATAATGTAAAAATTTGGTGACCCTACAGGCATGTGGCATTAGGAGGCCATATTTATTGTGCATTTAGTGAACACTTTTTCTCTAATTTATTATCATCTTTTGAATATTAGTGTCCTAGTAGGACAAAAGATTAAGATGAATCTGGGATTTTTAGTTTTAGTATATTCAAAGAGCACCTGAATGGTGCTAAAGCAGCTTTTAAATCTACAAATAGACAAACATGAAATCCTCAAGATGCATTTGGTGGCTCAGAGTTCTGCAAAGCCTCCTGGTATGCTGTATCACACATACCCACCTTTTCTAGAGAGCCGGCAACACATGAGTCTAGTCCTCTACTTTGTGTGGGACTTAACCTTAGTCTTTTGATCACATCATTTTATAGACAATTTAGGCATCAAGTAAGGAAAAAAATAAAAGCAGTAGTAGCAAGCTTCTTGGAATATTCAACTTCTCACATAAAATGACTGCACAGGCAGCTTGCAACTTGTAAGGCTTTTGGCTGAGTGTTTCCGAAAGGAGATATAGCTGCTTTTGTCCTGCCTATTGCTATCTTATTTTGCCCTCAGGGCTGGTGGTGATCTGGAAAGCTTATTTGTTTATTTTTAAAAGTTTCTCCTGTAGCTTATCCCAGTGTTCTTGTACTCCGCTATTTTCCAGCCCCATTCTGCAAACAGTTTAAAGCTGCAAGATTTAACCTCGGGCTTGCAGGTTCTTTTGTCTCCATTTGCCACCAATATCCATCTCCACCACCTTCTTGCTCAGATCTATGTCCCCATCCACAAAGGATACTGGTCAGCCTCAGAAGTGTGGCCCTGAGGTCTCCAGTTTCCTTTCTTTGCCTTAGGTCCCAGAACACCAGTCCAAGCTTAACTTCTTGAGTTGGGAGGGCATCTTAGCTAATCAGTCAGCAGCAACTGGGGACTGATTCTCTCTTTGTATTCCTCCCTGGACGAAGGGGAGATTCAAGTGGATTTGGCACATCCCTTAATCAGGGCCTGCCATTAGCAGGCCGGGGCTGACGCGCTCTGAAGCAGGCCATTTTCACCTGCGTAATAACAGGCTCGGGAGTAGCGGAGCAGCAGCAGCATCAGTGACTGGAGTAGGGGAGGAGCGCAGGCAGCGGCCGCGGCGGGGCCGGGAGGAAGAGGAGGGGGGGAGGAGGAGGAGCTGAAGCGCGAAGAGCAGCAGGCAGCGCCTGGGCCCGAGTTGCAGCAGCGGCGGCCGCGCGGAGACTCCGCAGCCTCCCGGAGCCCAGAGTCCCGGCGGGGACAGCAGCAAGGAGCGATCGTCCGCCCAGCTACCACACCTCGCCCCGCCAAGCCGCCGTCGCCACGCGGGGGACCGCCAGCTATGGCTGCGCCGCCGGATCCGCAAGACGAATTGCTGCCTCTGGCCAACCCCGGGTCCCAGTGGTTCGGGGACCGGGGGGAGGGGGTAGACGAAGCAGTGACGCCGAAAGGGGCCAGGCCGGCGCCGCAGACCGAGGAGCCCGGCCGGGGGTTGGGCTCCTGGACCGAGGGAACGGCGCCGCGGGAACTGGGCTCCGGCCCCGCCCGGCCGCCACCCGTTGCCATGGAAACTGCATCCACAGGTAAGGCGGGAGGGCGCCGTTACCCCGCAAATGGCGTCAGGTACCCAGGTCCGGGTCGGTTCCCTTCTTAACAGCTCTCCTCTGCAGCTTCCTGGTGTTCTCTGCCTTTAGCACCAATCCGAGCCCCGTTTCGCCAAGGGCGACTGTAAATGTGAATGAACTGAGAGAAAACAGCAATTTTATTTTTCCAGAGGCTCAGAGGAAGACCGAAGGCTATTGACCCCTTCATTTCATGATCTTTATTTCAGTTTAAAACATTGTCCTCCCTGGCAAACTGCAGCATCCTGACTTGCTGGTGCGCCCCGGTACAAGTTTTTCCCTCTTGTCAAGGGGCTCAGGGATGTAGGGGCGTTATGACAGGTTGTGACGGTTTTCTGGGGCGTGTTGGCGCGCACTGTGCGCGCGGGCCACGGGAGATGCTGACAACAAAGCAGCGGGCGAGTCCGCTGCCCCAGGACGCGTCTGGTGCTGGGCGGCGATGTGGCTTTAACTCTCCCCTATATTTCTCTCCAGGAGCCGCCACACCCTGCTCCTCTCAGTCCTCCCTCCCACACGCCCCTCCCCCACTCCCCGCGCAGAAAACAAATCCCAAGGAGTGTGTTCCTAATTCTGGAGGAACAGCTTTGCAAGTGGGTTGGGAGTTGTGTCTGCCCTCACTCAGAACCTAACTGCTCTAATGTCCCCATCTTGCAGGGAGCATTGAAACTTGGAAGCCCGAAATACGGCCGGCATGGCTGTGGGTTGGAGGGTTTGGGTAGTGGTGAGTGCACCAGGGACAATTGACCAGCAGTCTGAATCCACCCCAGCGTTTGAAAATTGCCCAGGATTCTATTTCCCTTGACCTGACTTCCTCCTCATAACCCAAGCAGACCTGTGCCTGTCAGGACCCCAGGGCTTTGGAGAATTCTGGTCAAAAGACGCAAGAGACGCTCACTTTGAGCCGGGGCTGCTGGCCTGGTTAGCGCTGTTTCCAGCAAGAGAAGTAGGGGGTGTTATGTTGTTCTGTTCTCTGAGAAAGCTTTGCTATGATGGAGTGGGAGTTGTGTAGTTTTGGCAATGTAGCTCTAGAAGGCCTGGGGTGGTGGGTGCTCCCGAAGGAGGAGAAAGGGGGCGGGACTGGCATATGTGTTCTTGGCCGCTGATTTTGGGAAACCCCTTTTTAAGCCACTCCCTTTCAAGGGTTATGTGAAGTGCTTTAGGTTGTTTTCACTCTGCTCTAGTACAAAAGATCTGAGCTGGGGAAAGGAGGTTTGGAGAATGGGTTTAATAAAACTTGCCAATATTTTGTGTAGAAAAGAAAAAGTGGGGACCATATATAAGCAAAAGAAGGAGGAGGTGGTGGTGGAGGAGGAGAGAAAAGTGAAAAGAAAAAGAAGACTCAAAGGCTGAAAGAAAAGAAAACTCCATTTGTCAAATATTAATTGTTACACAGGGGGTGGTTAAGCCTAAAGAGACTATTCAATCTCCAATTTCTGTATTGAAATGAAGAGAAAGCAAAACTTCTTGTAATTGGCAAAAGAAGATGGCAAATGATAATAGACAAAGGAAGGTAGTTTTGTCATTACCATTTTTTGCTGAGGGCAGTTATAGTTCAGAACCTCTATCCCCTAAAAGATAAATTATTTCTTTATAAACATTGCCTGCCTCTCATTAGTTCAGTAAGGTTAGGTTACTGAGGCTAAGTGTCCTGTGTTTAGTAACATACTATTCACTAAAATATGTTATTACATAGAAAATGCTTAGTGTATTATTAGTGAAACAAATGTGCTAATAATATCAACTATGATTCTAAGTTTGGGTGGAGAAGGAGAATGGACCATATGTATATGTTTACCTATTTATATAGAAATGATTTAGTTTATTATTGTTGTTTGAAGAAATTTCTAATTTAGTGGTTCATTGGTCAATGTTTTATATCATATATTTCCTAAGAAAGAAGACTGGATAGCCTGCTATAAGAAACCTAAATGCTAGAAGTAATAGCCAAATAAATAACTACATCTTGAAAAATCCTGACAAGATGTGGGCCAGCTTCCTTGTCTGTTACTTTGGCAGTTTTGTTGCAATCAGCAAAATCATAAGGTGAATCATCAACTGTATTAGAGACAAAGTCCAAAGGTAGCCTATTATGCACACTGATTTACTCTGCATTTTAAAAACTTATTTTGGCTTAAAAGCATAAATTAATTTTCTCACTGTGCTGGAGGCTGGGAAGTCTAAGACCAAGGTGCCAACAGATTCAACATCTGGCTCATAAAAAGTTGTATTTTAGCTGTGTGCTCACGTGACTGTAGCTGCTTTATTATTATTTTTTAAGAATGGTGCTCTTTGGGACCCTAAGTTAAACTAAGAAGTAACTTAGACTTTCAGTGTGATATACTGTAAGCAGATTTTATTTATTTTTCATATGGAATATTAAAATGTAAGATAGATACTGGTGTTTGATTTTTTTTTCTGAAAAAATACCACCAATCATACCATCTGGTCAGAAATTCTGTTATTTATTTTTATACATTGATGTTAATTAAAGTTTACAAAGAAATATTTCCCAAAATATTTCTCAGTAATGCCCTGAAATGTATATATGTTTAAACATAATTAAAGCTGCACTATAAAACCCCAATCAGTACTGTATTTTCAGGTATTCTCTTTAATTCAGTCCCTTCATGGCATGGAACTATTCTCAACAAAAAGTGACACTGTCTTCTTAAGTTACACTTTTTATGTCTAAAGTTGATAGTGAACTTGTGAGATGGTATCTACAGACAAGGGAATATTTAATATACCATGCATTGGCTACAACATGTTAGATTTGTTAATCATGACACACTTCCATCATCTAATAACTATTCGAAAGATTAAGAGTCACTGTTTTGTTTTCTCATGAAGTTATTTTATTCCTGGAAACTATTCAAAAGGAGCATACAATAACAAAAGGATAGAAGAATGGCTCTTTGTTTAAAGAAAGAATTTAAAATAGAACATTTGAACAAAATGAAATGGTAAGAAGTTAACTCATTGCCTGCCTTGGAAATTAGCTAATTGACTGCTTCATGCATGACTGCTTCATGCATGCAAGGCAAAATGAAGAACAGGATGGAGAATGGTTAGGAGAAATCAGTCTAATGTGGTTTTGCTCCTGTAATATTGGCTATGGATAATTTGACTTAAATTTCTAGATAATTGAAAAACAAATATACATTACTTCAACCTCAGAGTTTGTAAATTTGTAATTTTCAAATGCTAAATGTGATGTGCTATTAGAAAACTCTTCTCAGTCTATCATTATTTAAATAGCATCAAGAATGTTTTATGCATCCTCTATTTAATATAATAAATTTAGAGAATTATGATGCATTGCTAATCACCATTGTCATTTGGAGACTGAATTGACTGTCTTTACTTTTGCATGTGTTTGATAGATGTATGGGCATTTTTTATTTGGAATCTTTTCCAGTATAATCCTCTTCAGAAAGTGTCAATCCCAATCTTTTGTTTTCTTTCATTTTGAAATGGGAAGAAACACTATACTTTTCTTTGGAAATTTATTAAAGAACATATTAGAAAAATAAAATTTTGGAAATCTAGTGCAATGTATTTATCTGAACATAGCCTCTATATACAATCAATGACATTTCTGGCAATAAGTTCAGTACATGCCCCTTATTGTAGGGAATTCAAATTAAGTTAAACTAAAATTTAGAAACATTCCATATCTTAAAAATACATTGAAAAATAGATCTTATCAAGGCTTTCAGAATAATTTTCTCTTTATGAACACACCATTCCAGGAACCCACCCTGATCATTGCCCCTCAGATACACTGAAGTCTTTCCTGCCCCCATCTCCTTTCTAGGCTGACTGTCAACTTCTAATTTGGAGAGTTTTTTTTTTTTGGCACAGTTGTTGACTATCTTGCCCATTATACTGTCTATCCTGGGTATCATGGATTACAGAGAGTTTTTGTTATCTGTAAAGTGAGAAACCATTGCAGTTCAATTCAACTTAGTAAACATTTATTGAATGCCTCCTTTGTGAAAGAATCTCTGCTAAATATAGATTACAGATTCCTAGAACATGTGTACCTTTCTGTTTCACATTAGTATATAGTTTAGTCAAACATTTTCTTTTGAATCATTTTTTTCAGTTTCTTCATTCCCAAGTCATTACTGAAAATTTGACTAGAAGGGCATTGTATTATAAAACCCCAAGGGCACAAGGGTATGAGTTAGCTTCCTGAGGTTGGCACAAGATAAATATGAACATGTCTTGCTCAGACTGAAAAGCTGTGGAAAATAAAACTATTTCTCTTTCCATTCCTCTTTCTATCACCTATCTCAGTCTGTGCTTCTTTAGAGAATATTATTCCAAGATGTTTGCCTTTATTAGTGTTGATATAATTTTACAATTGTAAAATATTTCAGTAGTGCCTAAGGGAGCTTTGTAGAAGGCACTGGGAAATTTGTAGGGCAATTAGAAGAGGATACATAGTTCCAGAGATTAATGTGTCTACACATGAATGCTCTCCACTAAAGTCTTTATAAAGGATATGGTCAAAAATGAAAGACAGCCAGTTTTGTTTGTTTCGATACTATTTGAGGGCAAAGAGAACAGTGAGAAGGACATGAAGTAGAGAGGTCACTGTGGAAGATGCAGCAGTGATAGTGTATGAGAAAAGAGAGGGAGGAGCATCTTAATGTTTAACCCATACAATTTAAAATGAGCAGTGACTTAAAGGTGGAAAAAAACATACAGAAGGAGAGATTGGGAGCCCAGGAGAAGCAGATGAAGGTAAAATTCTGTATTACTGCTGTGATGAGATGAGTTTTCTGGGCAGCTTTAAAGTCAGGCTAAGCATCTTTGTAGAATAAGACTGATGCCAGAAAAGTTAAAATGGGTAAGTGATTTTAAAAAAGAGAGAAATGGTGGATTTTTAAACCTTATAAGTCAATGTTATTTGATGTTGATTTCTGGTAGAATCTAAGAATGCATTGTTATGCCAAATATTTTTAAATCCTTAGAAATGAAGGAATGTCAATCACTAGTAATTCTCATTGAATTACTAAAAATAATGCTTAACAAAATTTTCTTTTTTTTCATATTCTGAGTCACCGTCATATATATAGCATTTACTGTGCCCAGTAACTGTACAAAACATTCAATTTACAAAAGATGTAGAAAGCATGCTATTTAACTTTATAAATAGCACAAAGTTTCAAAAGATGGTCAATATGCTACAGAATAACATTGTTGTAAAAAGGTCTTGCTTTAGTGTTTACCCAAAAGCAACAAGATAAACTCTTTTTATTAAAATCATTTTAACCCTGGTTAAAATTATTTTCAGGGTAGGAAATACATGCATATGGTATTAAAATTTTAAAGGTACAAAGGGTATACAGAGAAAAGGAAATATTACTCATATCTTATCTTCTAGCTAATCATTCCTCTCTCCAAGGTAACCATTGTTATCAATTTTAGCAAGAGAGCATCACTTAATTAATTTGTGATTGCAGTATTACTTATTGAGCCCTTATTTATGACAGACATTGTTCTAAACACTGAAGATAGAGAAAAAAAAGAAACAGATAAAATTCACCTCCCATAACGTATATGTTTATTGGTGTGGGGAAGCAGGGAAGGAGGGAGGGGAGACAAAGGACAGAAAATATTTGTCAAGGATTGATAAGTACTGTGGATAAAGTTAAAACAGAGTAATGGAAGTGAGGGGGATAGTCAAAGAAGGCCTCTTTGATAAGGCGGTATTGAAACAGTCTTAAAGGAAGCAACAGGAAAAGTGTGCAGGTACCTAGGAGAAGATCATTTTAGGAAGAGGGAACAGCCCTGGTGTGAATGTGCCTGGCACATTCAGGAAGCAGCAGGAAGGAGCGTGGAGTGGAGCTAGCAAGGGAAGAATTGTAGGAGATGAGTGCAGGGTGGAAGGTAGTAGGCAGATTAGGTTCTGTAGGCCCTTTTGTGACAGCTTTGGATATTACTTTGAATGCAATGGAAATCACTGGAAAGTTTTTAGTAGAAAAGGAGCATGTTTAGAGTTAATTTTAAAGTCAAGTGTAATGGACCATTGGTCACTGTGTTGAGAATCTAATGTGAGGATGATGGTGGTAGGTGTGGGACAAGAATGACCCATCAGTAGGCCACTGAAGTAGTCTGAACAATTGTCTAGAACTGGTTGGATTCTAGATATATTCTGAAGCCAATGGTGTATCCTAATCAATTGTGAATGGGATATGACAGAAAGGGGAATGCCCTTGATAGTGGGGCCCCAGCCCCTTCCTCTTCCTCTTTTGTGTCTTGACATGAGGTGAGCAGCTTTGTTCTGCCTCATGCTACCATCATGATGTGCTGCACCAAGCCCAAAGCAACAGGGCCAACTGATCAAGGACTGAAATGTCCAAAACGATGAGCCCAAATAAACCTTTTTTCTTTGTATGTTGGTTGTCTCATGTATTTGTTATGGTAATGGAAAGCTGTCTAACACAAATGATTCAATAGGCAGGGAAAGGCTAATGATGCGGAAAAGAGAGGGGGCATTACCTGCAACTATGCCCCTGAGTAGGTGAGAGGAAATAGATCCAGGGTGCAGTGGAAGGTGGATTTTAGATATGGACAGTTCATGTATATTACTGGATGTGGAGTAGAAGTTCTCTTCTGACTGCTTCTCTTTTATGAACAAAATAGAAAGCAAGGTCAGCAGAGTGAATGCTGGAAACTTGAGACAAAGGGGGAAAGTATAACATTATCCTCTAGAAGAATGGAAGAATGAAAGGACTAAGGAAGATTATAGAAATTCTGAACAGCCGTTGGGGCTCACTTGGAGTTGGTGGCCATGAGCTTAAAGTGAGACAAGTCACTACATATGTTATGGTTTTTTTCCCTTAGTCACATTCAGCCTAAGTGTTGGTTTGGAGTAGGTGGATGGTTGGATTGGTTTTGGCTTTGGTTTCCCAGTGAGCATGATAGGAAGAGAGAGGTACTGGATTTGAGGCTGTATGCAAGGGAGTACTTACATGATAGGTCATGGAAACTGGGGAGGAAGAAAAGTTGTATGAACAGTGGATTTTATATGCTGACAGGGTTGCTGGAATAAGGGTACTAGAGTAAGGGAACTAAAAGAATAAGAGGTGGTGATTTTAGAGTTGGGGTATTTGAGATAGAGATTAGAAGGGAAGTGGGAGACTGAGATCGTGAGGAGGACAAGGCCTTTGGAGGAGTAGAGTCCAGAAGAATGCTGAGGACAGGAGTGAATGATCACCTATGTGATTACTGACCCTACAAAAAACCATAACAAATATTGGAGGGTGACAGTGAATCAGGTACCAACTGATATCTTGAAGAAAGGACATAATAGCTTTGGTTTCAGCTCTAGAGGTTTCTAAGGAGAGAGAACAGTGGCCTGTAAAAATGAAAATGTAAAATCCTGACTGTAGGATCTGTAAACTCTGTTTAACTTGTATAGAATGTAGGAGATGCTACTTTAAATAGTTCATGGTGGGGGTTGGGAACATTGAGGGTGGAAATTAACTAAATGTGAGTAGTGGTATGGTGAAATTGCCAGGTAGTATTAATAGAACATCTCAGGTCCCATTGTACAAGGTAATAGATCCCTCTCTCCTAGGCAGGTTAAATTTGAGTCTTATACCAAAGGGTAGATGCCATGCTTTGAGAGACATTGATGAGTTACAATACAGTGAGACAAGGAAAACTAGAGTAGTGAGCCTTTTGGAGAACAAATTATTTGAGAAATGACTGAAAAAAAAAACTAAGAATTTTTAGCAAGAGAAAAGAAAGATCTGATATTTAAATCAAACTACTATAAAAACTTTCAGAATCAGAAGAAGACAACTGGGCCCAGGTGACTTCAAAGGATAGAATTGTGACTAGTAATTTGGAGAAGCAGATTTCTGCTTAATGAAAGAGAATGTTATAGTAATTAGAACCCAAAAGAGACAGACTGTCCCCTAGTTACTGATGTCCAAGCAAAAGTGAGGTTCCTGTTTTGGTGGGAAGAATTTGGGAGGGAAGGTATTAGTTATGTCAAGATCCTTATACCTTCCTAAAAAAGAATGGTGCCACTAACTTTACATTGTTGTTATTACATTACACGGTGTTTGTTATGTTATTACATATTTCTCAAAAATGAAAAGCATGCTAATGAAACCAATGTCCATAATAGGAACCATAGTTAACTTCAAAATGACTTAAAATGTATTCTCCATAAAACTATAGCCTTCTTTAAGTTCTTCTCTAATTCTCCATTGGCAAGAAAACTCCATAAGGTAATACTTCTTAAGAGTGTTGCAATTTTATCTAATTTTAGGTTATTAACTAAATATGAAACATGTTATCTAAAACTTTCTCTTTTATTTATTTTTTTCTCTGGAATAATCATCTTTCTTTTTAAACTACTGGATCTAGTTCCATAAACACTCAACATAAAACAAGTAAATAAAGAAAATGTTTTAGAAATTCATTAGTTTTTCAATGTTAAAAGTACCAAATGCTTTTCCCTTTGCTCCTCTGCCTCACCATCTATATATCTATGGAGGATTATTCACTGTAAAACCACATTTACTGGTTGCCTTAAGAATTACATTCATGTCCAATCCAAACTGAATTTCCTAATTTCATGAGATTATTATAAAACCAGTCACAGATCAAATTCTCGCTTCCTGGATGTGGACAATTTGTTGAACATATTATGTATTTCATGATATCTAGAACTTTGTTTTATGTGTTCATTTAAATAACTCTTGGACAACAGAAAATCATGTGAATTTGAGTTATTATTGATCTAATTGACAGGGATAAGGATAAAAACCAATGTGATCTGCAGACTGCCTGCTTCAGGATCATAGGGGGTCATCCATGGTTCTCTGCCAAGGGAAACAAACCTACCAAATGCAGGTTAAAACTTTAAGACGCACTGATTTATTGAGCTGCCCGCTTATGCTTGGAATTCTGCTAGGAGCCATGCGAAACAGAGGAATATGAGTGATATCCTCTATTCCTATTTCTTTCTGAGCTAGTTGGGAGGTGTGTTTGACTCACACTAAACAAAGGTAAACAACTCAGGTCAGTATAGCCAGATGCTTAGATAGAAGATACAAGCTCCATGTGCAACAGGACTTTCGTGATTTTAAGGATTCCAAACTACCTGGTTTCTTGAAAGGGGCAGGTGCAACTTAATCTATATAACAGAAGAGGAGCAGGCAGAAGTGAGCAAATAGGCAGATAGATAGAGTGAAAGATACATGGATGGTGATGTGGGGATGAGTAGTGATGAGGCCTTTCACCTGCCCAGCCAGGTGGGGAAAGACAGACTCTTTTACCATGGATTCTGGGATCTTTGCAGATTTATACACAGGGGATGCAATACTATAGAGCTGTGTTAAGGAAGAATGGTCTCACAGTGGCAGAGAAGATGCACATGGTGATGATATTGAAACCTGTGAGTTCTGCTGACCTAAAAGCATCAATTAAAGGGTCTTGACCATGGAACAAAGAGGACGGTACATGGGAGAAAAGATGAGTTGCTTCACAGGAACATTCAATAGGGTTTTGGGACTAACAGGATATGGGGAATGAGGGGAGAAATGAATCAAAAATGTTTTATGCCCTATGGATGGGAGAATGTTGGCACTACAGAGGGTGGGAGCAGGAACTGGTTGGAATACGAGGATAATGAATTCGTTTTTAGTTCTGTGGGACTTGAAATGATGACAAATCATTTGAGTGGAAATCTCTACTTGGCAGATAAAGAAATAGATTTTGGAGATGAAAACAGGATTGTTGACATAGATTGAGAGTTAGAAGAAAGGCTATAGAATAAATTAGTTTTTTATTTTTTTAAATTTAAAAAAAATTTTTTTTATTTACTTATTGATTCATTGAACACAAATGGAGTATAGCTATTGTTTCTCTGGTTGTACACAAAGTAGAGTCACACCATCTGTGCGTTCATACATGTACACAGGGCAATGGTATCTGTCACACATTCTGTTATTATTTTTACCCCCCACCCCGCCCCCACCCCTCCCTTCCCTCTATGCTATCTATCCTTCCTCCATTCTTGCCACCCTTCCCCCCCGCATTATGCATCATCATTCATTTATCAGAGAGACCATTCAGCCTTTGGATTTTTTGGATTGGCTGATCTCACTTAGCATAACAGTCTCCAACATCATCCATTTACCTACAGATGCCATAATTTTATTCTTCTTTATGGCTGAATAATATTCCATTGTGTATATACACCACAGTTTCTTTATCCATTCATCTATTGAAGGGCATCTAGGTTGATTCCACAATCTAGCTATTGTGAATTGAGCAGCTATGAACATTGATGTGGCTGCATCACTGTAGTAATCTGATTTTAAGTCCTTTGGGTATAGGCCAAGGAGTGGGATAGCAGGGTCAAATGGTGGATCCATTCCAAGTTTTCTAAGGAATCTCCACACTGCTTTCCAGAGTGGCTGCACCAACTTGCACTCCCACCAGCAATGGATGAGTGTACCCTTCTCCCCACATCCTCGCCAACACCTGTTGTTGCCTGTATTCTTAATAAAAGACATTCTAATTGGGGTAAGATGAAATCTTAAGGTAGTTTTGATTTGCATTTCTCTTATAACTAGGGATGTTGAACATTTTTTCATAAATCTATTGATTGCTTGTAGATCTTCCTCTGTAAAGTGTCTGTTCATTTCCTTGGCCCATTTGTTAATTGGGTTATCCTAGGATCAGATTTCCTTAACATGATTCCCAAAGCACAAGAAATAAAAGCTGGAATCAATGATTGGGATAGAGTCAAACTAAAAAGCTTTTTCTCAGCAAAGGAAACAATGAGCAATGTGAAGAGAGAGCCTTCAGAGTGGGAGAAAATCTTTGCTACACACACTTCAGATAGAGCACTAATCTCCAGAATCTACAAAGTACTCAAAAATCTTTACACCAAGAACACTAATAACCCAATAAATTAGTTTTTGAAAGAGAGTTTGTGTAGAATGGGAAAAAACAGAGGGCCAAGTTTATAGCAAGCATTCCATCCCTGTTTTTTAGCTGAGTGGCTTCAGGCTTAATTTCTGTAAGCTCCAGATTCTTTATATGCTTATATGTTTTTAGGTATTTGTAGAGTGTCTTGCAGTCAAATGGTAACTACTCTCATTATTATTTTACAGAAGACAAGATGTTGTGGTTTAGAATGAGCCCTGACTGAGAAATCAGATTTCTCTAGTTTGGGCTTTGGCACCTAATATCATGTCAATGTGGGCAAGTGTTATTTCTGCATTGTGTTTCAGTCTAAATATATAACATAGGCACAATACTGGATATCTTATAGAGGCTGCTGTTGAGATAACATGAGGGAACACAAGTAGGGACATGCAAATGGTAAGTAACGATTTATCTGAGAGGTGCTATTAATGTCAGATGCAGAAGAAATTTAGAACAAAGATTGAGAGAAGTCATACTACCTCAGCCCTATGTGTTTTAATAAAAAAAATGCTTGTTGTGTTTAGCTGGATCTCAGTCAAATAATAATGGGGAATGGCAGGAGAGCAAAGAAAAATGCGAAGAGGGAAAGCTGGTTCTGGCAATCCACATTGGAAAATTTTGGGTAGGAGGAGTGCAGTAGAAGTGGGAACCCACTGCATTTGCCACGTCCTAATGAGTGATCTGTTACTGGATTAAGACTGAGGTGTGCCCATGGGGCCAGCTGGAGTGAGGGAGGATGGCAGATGGGATCTATTCTGATTCTCCTGCTCAGTCGAAGGGCAATAAGTGTAGGAAGCTCTCCCAGGTATGCATGGGAGCTGGTCTGGAATAGGCTGCCTCTCTTATCAGAGAGGGTATACAATGAAGGACCATAACTGCTACCCCCACAGCAGGCTTAAATCAACTGGCCCTGTGGGTTTTGGGGAATCTGTGGCCTGCTCTTACAGTTCAGTAGGTTAGTCTTCCATAAATACACTAATGCTCTGGGAAGATGAAATAGGCATACTATTCCTATCCCTCCTCCTATAAACAGTAAAAACCCTGAATGTTAAATATAAAATAAATATAAAAAGACTGCAATGTGGTGAGAAGGCAGACTTCCTAAGGAACTTAGTGCCTGAGGAAGGACACAGGAGTGAGTTCTCTGAATTTTTGTTCTTCATATATCTCAGACTAGATACTGGAGAAGGCACCAACTAGAAAATGTCAATGAGCACAAGAAAAATCACCCACAAGCAAAACAAAACAAAAGAAAAACTTGTTCTCTCTAGAAAAGAGACCAGAAAAGGGGACAACCTGCCAAGAAAGAAAACTTATAGAGAATAACTGCTCTATCTAGCCAAACACCATGAAATAATAGGTCCCATTCCCACTGCAACGCTGAGACTTCCGTCCTTCTGAGGTGATAAGAGGCACTCATGAGCAGAAAGGCTAGCTTGTCTGCCAGTCAGCATAGCGTTAGAGGCAGCCTGGTACAGGCTGAGGAGATTCGCTGCTGCGGGATGGTAGTGAGGCTGAGGAGAAAACCTGATTTCCACCTTCACCTGCCAGTAACAAGGCACCACCCTTCTTCACAGGCTAATGTGACATTTAAATAAAATTCTTCATTTCATAGTACCCAAATATCCAGGTTTTAATTGAAAATCAATTGTTAAGCTAAGAAGCAGGAAGGTAATGTGAAGAGGGAGAAGCAAAAAACAGTCAGTGTCGAAAATAAAAGACATTACCTGATAAGCATTTTAAAGAAGCTATCACAAAAATGCTATAATAAGCAATTATAAATATGCTTGAAACAAATAATAAAATATAGAAAGTCACAGCAAAGAAATAAAAAGTCTCATCAAATAAATACAAGTTATAAATAGTTCAATGAAAATTTTTAGAACAAAATATAACAACTGAAAGAATTAAACAATAACAATGACTTAGTGGATGGGCTGAACAATAGAATGGAGAGGATAGAAGACAGGGTCCATCAACTTGAAGATAAATAATAGAAAAGACCAATGTGAACAATAGAGAAAAATAAGGCTAAAAATAAAAGCAGATAAGTTATAAAATTCTTTCACTCTATAGCACAAGAATATTTATAGGACTTATTCCCTTTCTCAAATGTTGGTCCAAATATGGGATTTGAGAGGAAACAACTGAATAGTACTACTCTAAGTCTTTGAGATATTTTCCACATTTACAAACCTCTGATTTCTAACCCTGCATTTATATATAATTAATTATGTGCATACATAAGCTAAATTATATTTGCATATATAGGTATCAATTATACAGCATTTACAATGTATTCTGAACTCTTCACATTTAATCTTTACTACCACAAAATGCAGAAGATATGATCATTTACCCTGCTTTACTAATGAGGAGGCAGATTATGTGATATATCTAAAGTTACACAGCTAGTAAGTGGCACCATCAGGATTTGAACCTCAATATTCTGGATTTGGAGTCTGTTCCCTTAATAACCTCATTCATGCTATTTTAGACTTTTCTTGTGCTATGTCTATTTTATAATCTGGGCAGTGAAAGGTTTTAATCTGCATGAAATCTATTTGGACTAGAGTGAGTATGAAACTGGGTAGGGATAGGGAATGGTGGCCAAAACTGAATTGATAGAATCTAGAAATTCTTAAGAACCTCAGCCCAAAGCAATGATTAGCTACATTTAAGAAGTAGAAAAATTGGCAAAATCCTGCAGTAAATCCCCAAACTTACTGCTTGAATAGAACAGAAGGGCCATGGATGGTAGAACTGCAGCACAAGTAAAGAAAAATAAATGAATAAAACAGAGACTTTAGTTAACTGTAAGTTAACACTGAGACAGTGGAGTGACACAGCTATCCCTGAGAGGATGAACTGTTGATCTCATTAACTCAAAATGCCCAGAACAAGTACAAGAGCTGTGCTGAGCCCTTGGAGGGTTGGATCATGTGCAAAGTCCTGGGTGCACTGAACATCAGGGTAGAAATGGCAGTAGAACTTGACTCTGGTAGGAAGAGCTGAGGATTTATAGCTCGCACAAGAGAAGACAGGATAGGTTATGGCAGTTGTCTAAAAATACACAGTGTCATCAAATATCATAGTGACTTGGCAGGACATGTCTTTGTGACTCTTGAGGATGGACCTGTGGCCAATCAGAAGTGGCAAGGAAAGGATTATGGTGCAGTATCATTTGTACTATAAAATATGAAAATAACCTAGTCTGTTCCATCTGGTAGTGGGATTCTTGTCATTGGAGGTATATATTCAGAATTGGACTGGTCACTTCTATGACAGAGGGTATTAAAAGAGAAGATACTGTAGTAAATTCTAATATTTACATTTGCAGGATTATAGACCCCCACTGGGGAATGTGATGTAAACTTTGGAATCTCTGCCTAGGAAAATACACTTAAACATACCATTTTCTACACAGATTCTACACAGGGTTTTTTTCAGAAGTCTTTTATGGATAGAGGAATGAAATAACTTTCTAACTCTCAGAATTCAGTGATTCCAGATACTTTGTATGTAAGTACATAATAAAAATATAAAAATAAATGCAGCAAAATAGCAATATGAGTTAGACTATGAGGGAGAACAGTCTAAATTAGGGGAAAGATCTGCATTCCATAAATGTTGTTTTACTAATTTTAAAAATATACTTTAATTGCAAATATAGGATCTTCCTGTGCACATACAGGTTCTAAACGTGTTAACTCTTCCTCCAAGGAGACTGTGGCCTGGCTATCATTACTTATATGAATTGTGGAGTTATCACACTATTGGTTACTTATCACACTATTGGTTTTGTTTCACAAAGCTTTTATTATAGACTTATACAGGACTTATACAAGTAAAACAGGATAATACAAGAGCAAATTGCAACTAAGCATTTTTAATGACCAACCCTGAGCTCATGTGAGCTTTTTAAAATTAAGTTCACAGTGCCAGAGAAGCATTTCTATTTTACATTTCAAGAAGTGTGAGAGAAAAAAATACCTAAATTGTACTGTGGTTTGGATGTGGTTTGTCCCCCAAGGGTTCATGTGCTGGAAGGTTGGTTATGTGGAGGTGATAGAACCTTTAAGATGTGGAGCTTAGTGGAAGGTAATTAGGTCATGGGAGCTTCACTCTCATGAATAGATTAGTGCTGTCTTGAGACAGCAGACCAGGTCTCCTGTGAGTGGATTAGTTCCCATAAGAACAGGTTGTCACAAAGTGAGATCATACCTTGCCATGGCCCTTTCTGCACATGGCAAGTTCCCTTTCTGCTTCTGTGTAATGTTGTGATGTAGCTAGGGGATTCTTACTGGAGGAGCTCCATGCTGTTTGGACTTTCCAGCCACCAGAATTATGAGCTAAATAAAACTTTTTTCTTTATATTTTACTTAATCTCAGAGATCTTTTGTTATAGCAATGCAAAATAGGTGAAATTCTATTATTTCCTTGAAATTGTACAATCTTTTAAAGCCAAACATTTCTCATTGATAATTTAGATGTTTGTGTACAAGGCATCTCATAAATAAGTGTTGATTTATTTCTTTACATAATGTGAAGGAATTAAAAATACGCTTTGAAGAAGAGAGGCAATAATATCATTCTGGAGAAATAAGCCCTAGAAATTCCCTATCTTAAAAGTAACACATTTGGAGTAGGGAATGAATGAGGTGGGCATCAAGGCTGTTTGTGTTCTTTATTTTTCAAATGTAGCACTGTTTTGGGCCCAGTTTTTATTTAACTGCAATAATAATTCCCAGAAACATTAATCCCTAAAACAAAAATCTTCGTCAATTTGCTAAAAACAAAAAACTTTACCATTCTTGCCAGACAGGGGGCATCAAGGTCAACCTTTAATTGCAGTTCTTAATACATAATGATTAAGAAGCATTTCCTAAGAGTTATGATTATATTTCCATTTGTGTGAAAACATCTTTTGGATAGTGAATAATGAGCTCCATTATATAATCACATTATTAGGAGTCTACTAAAGCCTTAGCTATGTTTTCTGTTTATAAAAGGGAAAGTTGGTGCACAGGTTGATCACAAGAGCCTGGAACACTTGTTTGTTTGCTTTTTCCCCACAAGGGGTTCTGCACTGCAGGAAAAGTGGAAATCAGTAGAAAACTGTATAAGTAAAACAGAACTTAATTTTTGTTCACTTAGTGAAATAGAAATGTTCAACTCCACAGTTTTGTTTTAAAATTGTAAATAGAATAATAAAAGAAATGTTCACAAGAGAAAAAAATTTCACAATCCCATCCTCTCTGCAAACTCTTAGTGCCAACCTCATGGCAGTTTGAGGATTCAATGAGTGAGGATTTGTGAAGTACTTGGAGTAGTACTTGAGACACGGTAAGTATTATAGAAATGTTTGCTATTTTTATTACTTATATTGATTCTCTGTCAATTTTTGGCCATTTGCTAAATAATCACTCACCTTTTAAATTGCTTTAGAATGGATAGAACACTCATAGCATATACTGAGTGTTCCTCATTTGTAAAAGCAAGGCCAAGGCTGCATCTCCAACTCCCAAGGCTCATGCTCTGTCTGTTGCACCACACTGCCTTTCTGTCTTCAAAATACAATGTAAAGAAAAATAAAACTGTCTCAGAAGACAGCAACGCTAGGCCATGGGGTTCAGCTTCCCTTTCAAGAAGGGAATGAAGAAATTGAAGAGTCTCAGCTGGAGAAATAGAAGGAAAGACGCAGGGAGGAGAGGTAAAGGTGGAGAAGAGACAGACACAGTGGCAGTGGGAGGGTTGGTGTTGGGGAAAGATGGTGTTGGCTTGATCTGTGCATTGAACACAAATAGACAAAGAAGGAGAGGAGGTGGGAAGCAGAAAAAGGAAGAATTACAAATGAGAGAAATAGAGGGAGAGAGGGATGCCCTTTGAAGAAGATAAAACAAACAAACAAAAGAGTGGATTTGTAAAGAAGAAAAAAAGAGAAATAGACAATAAGTCTTTCCTAAATTCTAGAATTGAGAGTAAGAGAGTGGGAGCCCTTGCCTTTTCTTTCCTCAGAATTGTAATTCGCATGTTTACAATTGCTTTGACCCACATGCTATAAGAGACTTTTCTAAGTGGGGAAGCCAGAGGTCCCTGGGTTCAGGGCAAGAGCTGTTCCTGGGGTTCTCTACAGGGCTCCCCAGAGCTTTCTCACCCTCATGCAGAATGAAATCAAGCCGCGGGTTGAGTCAGGCCTGTGGGCTGAATGTTCTTTCCTCACCCTGGGGAGTTTCCAAAAGACTCACATTAACTAATTATCCAAATAAAGAAGAATTTAGCTCAGGGTTTTCCCAGGATATAAGGGATTATTTATATAAATTCACCTTCTGCACTATACTAGGCATGAGATTTCCAAAAGCAGTGTTTGGATGGCAATGCAGGGAATTAATTGGCTCTTCTTTTACTGCATTCAAATCTGAAAATGTATTCTCTACCTTGATTGGGGAACAGGGAATAGTTAAAGAAAGAGAGAAAATAGATAAAACAAAAGAAGTAAACATTTATTTGGCTCCTACTTCTAGGCAAACAGGTTCTAAGATAAACACTTCATATACTTTCTTAGATTTGCTATATGGTCCAATGGCCTGTTGAATATATAGTAGAATATCAAATCATTATTTGTTTACTCTGAGTAGGAGTGGCAACTAATTTGCTTATTTTTATTTGTGCCTTCCAAGGATATAAACTTAGTATTAAAAAAGAGTCTTCCAATGAGATCCCAATATGCTGATCAGGATTTCCCCTGAACCAGTTACTGAGGTTCAAGTTTTAGCTGGTAACAAATATGCATTTTTAGGAATATCTGTTTAAGTTACATTCTTCCCAGGGAACCTGTTGAAATAGGTGAGATTTGGGGGCCTACCTATCCTTTCTTTAATGGTGATTTGTGTACATATATGTGTTTGTGTTGTGTCAAGTGAACTAGTGTTTGTTTCTGCTTGTCTAGCCTGGTCTCCAGGCATAGAGGGTAAGTCTCCAATAGTCTCTATAATCCTTAGAAGAGGTTTAAGTATGCAAGTGTCAGAATTTCATAATTTGATGTTTCATTCTTTTTTTGGGAGGGGTTAATATAAAATGGTTTAAATACCATATTGAGATCATAGCACATTTTTAAAAGCTTTAAAAGTTCACAGAATCAATGGCTATTCAAAGACTTGAGAAGTAGGATTTGGATCTTTTATGTGGAACTCATGTGACCCATCTTAAGTCAATTAAAGTATAAATTCTTTCTCTTATTTATATGAGTTATAACAATAATCAACAAAAATTTCATATCATATTATTTTGAATTTTCTTAAAAAGTCTTTAGCATGATAACTTTAAAAAAATCTTGACAGATACAATTAAGACTATTTGGTGATAAATGAATTCTGTTAACATTTTTAAAATTAATTGGATGGATGTCCTTGATATGGCATGTAATTATCCTGAGAATTTATGTAATGAAATATAGTAGTTTGTGCTGAGATTAGTTTGACACAGTTGCCATTAGCAGTGCCTCCTCCTTACCACCTGTCAGCTTTCCCAGGCAGCTCTGCCCTCAAAAGGTGGATGCTGCACTGAGATGGGATCCATTACAAGTTAAAGCCTCTTTTTCTGTAAATAATAGAATAATAATGGTGAATTAATCTTTCCTTAGTTTGTGGAGAGCAAGACATCATGGTCTTTTCAATTTTATTCTAGCCCTTAGAAATACGATCAGTTACTTCAAGTGAGGCTCCAATGAGGTGGGGCTTTTTAAAAAACTGGTTTGTGCAGGGTGAAAAAAGTGATTTCTGGTGCCCCAGCAAAGGTGGCCTGGCTGGAGGTCTTCACAGGTGATGGGATTTGTAAATAAATCCTGGCCTCTGGCTTGTGTCCTGACTGCTGCATGGACGATCTGTGATGGCTGCCTTAGTTTCTATGTGACCTTGCCTCCACATGTGTGGCAAAAAAGTCTGTGGGTTCAGCAGTTAGAACTGTTCAAAAAGGGAAGGTAGTGCGAAGCAGGGCATTCCCTATTACTTGAGGGGTTCCAGCAGTAACCAAGTATTCTTTATATTCCTTTGTCAGAATTTTGTCAGGATTCTATGATTTTATGATGAAGCAGGGAACTGTTATGTTCCAGATCCTGTGAAGGACTTTGAAATAATATTTGTATATTTTAAATACTCAGTTGAGTATGCCTTATCTAAAATGCTGGACTGGAGGGAGTTTTGGACTTTTAGATTTTGAAATATTTGCATATACATAATGAGGCATTTTAGAGATGGGACCCAAGCCTAAACACAAAATTTGTCTCATATGTGTCTTATGCACATAACCTGAAGGTAAATTTGTACAATAGTTTAGCTAATTTTGTGTGTTAAACAAAGTTTTGTGGTGTGGAATTTTCTACTTGTGGCATCATGATGTTACTCAAAAAGTTTCAGATTTTAGTGTATTTAGAATTTTGGATTTTTGGATTAGGAAACCTCAACCTGTTTTGGAGTTTTATACATTTAGCTAAAACTTGCATTCGTACATATGGGCAGAACAAAAAAGGAACGACCTAAATTAATGAGTAATTTTAAAACTTATAAGCATATACCATTTGTTTTATTTCTGGGCATGCTCAGACAAAATGTCTGACTAATGGAATGGAAACATGATTAATCATTATGTATATTAAAGTACTAGTGTTGACAAAATATTTTATGAAGGAGTGTTCATAGGCGAAAATACTAGAAAGGCATTAATCATGTATTATTTTATAATTACATGCCCAGTAACCTGGGGTACATGATATGGATATAAAATTTTAAAACAATCCTCAAGGAACTTACAGTCTAATGAAGTAGATAAAGCAAAACTTATATTTTAATGTGAAGAAACATGATAGAAGTAGGTGCACCTAAATGGAATGGAAAGTCAGAAAAGCTTTTTACAGGAAATGGTTCTGGAATGGAGTTTTAATGGATGAGAAATTAGCAAGATAAGGAATGGGAAAAACTTCAGAAAGAGCAGCACCATTTAAAACCATGTCTTTCACTTCTTGGCATCTTTTCCTCCCTCTCTCCCTTCTGGCTTCCAGATTCTCTGGGTTCTAGAAAGGCAATGAAGAAGCATAGAGCTTTTTCTTTGTATTTGTTTTTACACCTCTAGGTTATTCTGGCTTCATAAGCAAAATCATTTTCTTCAAAGTAGCCACTTCTCCTAGAGTGTATATGACTTTCAGAATCACACAGACTGGGAACCTTAAACAGGAGTGTAGATACCCAGCTAAGGACCAAGGGCACTCAGAGCCAAAGAGACGAAGTCAATTTTCTCCTGTTGAAAGCTATTCAAAACACTATTTTTGTTACCGAAAGAAAAAAAAAAAAGGAGCATGATGGTGTAAAAATCATATACGTTTAAACGTGAAACTTGAATAGATTTCCTACTTTGGGCCTAGGCCCTTGACATATACACTATTTTTTCCCATTATGCTTATTTAGTGGGAAACTTGAGAAATGATGGGCAGAAAGGTGTCTGGTAGGTGGTCTGGGGTGAGTATTGAGACAGCAGGAACAAGGTGACAGATGAGTGTGTGTACGAATGTGTGTGTAGTGCACACATATGTGTGTTTGTGAACATGTATGTGCATAGCCAACTCTGGTCCATGGATGTAGCAGTATAGATATGGACACTGGGATGAGAACAGTGTTGTAGAGGAAGCTGGGATTAATGAGCAATGTCTGCCTTGAGTGAAAAATGAGAAGGGAGAAAAGTTGTAGTGGGGCCTCTGGGCCCATTTCTCTTCTTGCTTCATCCTCATTCTGCACATCACATGTCCTCATGCAGGACACAAGAAAACGTCCTGCAACAACTCACCCAGGGCTTGTTGCTTATACACAATTAGGGCTGTTATTACAGACAGTTTTCAGGTTTTCTGCAATTGTTTCAAATTCAGGTTTTTAAACCTAGAGATTTCATCACCTGCATGCTTTTAGTTCCAGCTCCTGCACTCCTAATCTGCTACAGTGCAGGTATGAATGATGCTGGAATTTAGGAGTTGTTCCCCTCTCTTTAGAATTGTCCATGGAAGCTGCTTGAAGTAGCTTCTTTTTATGGAACGTGAATCATTTCACATGTGGGAAAATTGAGACGGTGGTGGGCACTCTAGGGAAAGGTTCTTGAGTATATATGAGCAGAGTTGTAAAGCTGGCATGATTAGCTGTTGAAAAGAAGTTATTCATGTGTCTGCATCCTCCTGGGGAAAGGGACAGTGAGAAGGGAAGATGAGAAGGAAATGATGGACCTGCCATACCAGGAGCTTCAAATTTTATTCTCTGTTAACAGCAGAGAGGCATTTGAGGAGCTCTCAGATGTGTGTTAGGAAAGCACTCTGACAGTGTGGCAGGCTGGACTGGAGCTGATGCTGTCTGGGGCTTAGTTGAGAGGCTTCCCCAGCAGTCCAAATGAGATGCAGTGAGGCCAAGCAAGAAGGTTTAGAATTTTTATGAAACACAGTGCATAGAACTTGAAGATAAAAAAGTCTTAAAATTTATTTAAGTTTCTGGCTCAGACATGTGGGTGGATGATAATGCTGCTAAGTGAGATGTGGATACAGGAAGAGAAAATCAATGTAAAACACTTTCAAAGATCAGAGCACTCCATTGCAAATGTAACCTATTAATATTAAAATCATATTTCACTGTATTATAAGGTAATGGCCATCAATAGTGCTGATTGTAGAGAAACTATTAGGAACATAAATATAGTGCTTTTATAACACCATACAAAAGATGCAAACTGTGGACCCTTTCAATTTAAAACTTTTAATTGACACAGGAATACCTACAATGTCAGGTTCATTTATAATGTAATTAAATTTCACTTTGGTTTTAGATTTTACTTTGTTAGCATTTTCTGATGTGTAGAAACAATAACTGGCTCTACCAACTAATTATAAATTGATTGCACAATTACATTCTTGCAATATCATTTTTTACCATCCATAAATATTAACTAAAATTTTAAGCCTTACTGGAGAGGAGAAATAAAGTTTGATAAATGCTAATAAGACCTATCACAAATGTCCCTGATTACATATTTACTCATTTGATTTACTTATTACATAAAACAACAGAATGATTCATTATTTATTGATCTTCCCCAAGTGGTTACCTTTTAAAAATATAGTTATGGTAGAATGGACATAATATTTACATCTTAATGATTTTCAGTGTGTTTTAGTCAGCTTTTTCACTACTGTGACCAAAAGACTTGACAAGAATAATTTCAGAGAAGGAAAAAATTCTATTTGGTGCTCACTGTTTCAGAGGTCTCAGTCCGTAGGCCGCTGACTCCATTGTTCTGGGATCTAGGTGAGCAGACCATCATGGTGGAAAAGGAAAGCAGCTAAGTACATAACCACCTGGAGGCAAGAGAGGGTCGTACTCATCAGGGACAAAATATAAACCCCAATGGCATGCCCCCAGTAACCCACCTCCTCCAGCCACACCTGCCTACAGTTACCACCCAGTCAATCCACTCAAGTGAACTAATGTACTGATTAGATTAAGGTTGTCACAACCTGATTCTTTCACCTCTAAACTTTCTTGCCCATGTGTCTCATAAGCTTTTGGGGGACACCTCATAACTAAACCATAACAAATTGTATTGTTCATGGTGTTAAGTACATTCACACTTTTGTGCAACAATCAACACCATTCATCCCCAGTGATCATTCTGTAAATAATAAACACCAACTCCCCGTCCCACTCCCCTGGCCACTGGCAACCAACCACCATTATATTTTCTATATCTGTGAACTTGACTACCTTAGAAGAACTCATTGTTGTTTAAGCAAAAGAGAATAATATTGTTTCTCTAGAAATTCTTGATGGTTCTGTGTTGATTGGCATAGCCCGTTGTGTCATCAGGACTACTGGTCAAAGTTTTTAAGTGTCACAGTGCATTGGGTATACTGAGAAGATAACACATTGGTGAACTTGGGACAAGTTCTTCCTGTACTTCCCAGTTCAGATTCAGATCTAAAGACAAATCAGCTGTCTCCTGACAGGTGGTGGCAAGTGAAAGCAGTGTTTGAGAGAATAGTGTCTGGAGTAGCTTTGCCCTCATTTGAATCCTGAGCTACCATTTTGTTTTCTAATTGTGTAAGCTCAGGCAAGTGGGGAGTCTGAGTTTATTCATCTTAACTCAATATAATTTGCCTTATTGTTGTGAAGTTGCAATGAGCTGCTATATGTAAAAGCATTTGAACAGAGTCCAGCATACCAGAAGCATTGAGTCAATGTTAAGTCCTATTAATTCTCACCTCTAGAATTTCTTGAATTGTCTCAGTTGAACTGTTGCTTCTTATACCTCCTATGCCAGTCTGAGCTGACCAGGCAACATGGTTGGACCATGATTATGGCATATTTTAAGACTTTGCCACAATGTTTTCTAAAATCAGTTAGAACTGGAATATAAAATTTGGCCATGGTTAGTAAAGTTTCTGGGGTTCTACTTTAAGCCGAACATGTTTCTTTAATTTTGATAATGGAAATATGAAATGTGAAAATTCTTTTGGCCTAAATGTGGTGAGTCACAACTTCATGCACTATCTCAAAAGATTGTGAATTAAAGCATCACAGAGTAGAAGGTAGCTCAGGTTCTTCCCATAGTTTTCCAGAATGGGATAGACTGGGAACCTGAGTAGGGAATCATTCTGCTCCAACCCTTTAGTTGATGACTGGTGAAACATGCAGAAGGTCCCTCCACCCGCACCCCAGTCTTGTGATTTATTCTCATTACGTTTTCACAGACTGAAACAGGGTTGTTCTTTTTCACAGACCAGAGATTTTGACCTTCACATTCACCCAGTGTTCTCTACTTGACTTGGTAAGGCAAGGCATGTTCATACAGCAATTCTGTATTCAGAAACTAGAGTTCATGGCTTACTCGGGAAGACCTGATTCATTCTTTTTGTGTTTCGGAGCTTTTTGTTCCCGAAGGCTTTGTCTGATTCTCACTCTTGCATCACTAGTACCTAGATCAGTAAGTACCTAGATCTAGACTCTAGTACCTAGATTAATGCTCAGCATATGAGGATGTTTAAAATATACTGATAAATGATGAGTTTTCTTTCATGGAGTACTGAGGAAAAGACCACAGGGAGATATTTAGAAGCAAAAAATTTAAGCCCTTAAATTTTGGAGAACTCCACATAGTTATTCCACATTCAGAAGGTGTCAAAACTTCTTCACTGCATTTCACCCTCTTCACTTTTGTAATTTTCCATTTTAAAATGCTTTTTCTACAATCTTTATTTTTGTATGAATAGTAAGGCAATTATGATAATCCTGTTTTTGTCCCCTTTCTATTCCCAAAGTCATATTTATGAGATCTGTGAAATTGTGCTTGCGGAACACCTACAAGCTTTCCTTGTTCTTCTGCCCAGAAAGCACTAACTCCTCCATTGCTAAGCCAGCCTGTGTTCTTGCAGAGAGGCAGGGAGCAAGGGAATCCCAAGAGGATACTGAGATTCTCAAAGCAGTCCTTTTCATGGAGTGAATTAAGGACAAACAAATCATTTTGGGATTTTGACCTAAATCTTAACCCATTTATTTTCTTAAAATAAATCTCTTTTTTTTCCTAGTGCCTTTAAAATGTTTATTAAAAAGCATAATGATATAATTATTGCCTTCTAAATTGAAGGCTATGAAAACAAATGGCACTAGCGACAAAACTGCAATGGCTATGTATTTTGTCAATGTTTTATTCAGTGCAGCTAACCACTTACAGGACATAGGCTGGATGAGTTTTGTGTTTTTCTAGTGTCTCACTGGAGGGAAATTGTGCTCACATTTTCTCCCACACTTTCCCAATTGCCCTTCTCAAATCATATGTGGCTTCATCTTTCAGTTTGGTTTAGCTTTTTTTTCCTTTTATTCCCCCAAGTGTGTGTAGTTACACTTGCTTAGCAAATATTAGTAACAGATATTTTTAAGTTGAATAATAATAATAATTATAATTTATTAAACATCATCTGCCTATCAGGATGATTCTGTGATTTAGCTTATAATCTCATCATTTAATCATTAAAAAACACTGAGAAGCAGTTTACATACAGAAAAGCAAACACATCTCATGTGTATGGTTCTATGCATACCAACATGCAGCCATCACCCAGATCAAGATGGAGCATATCCATCATACCAGTCAACCTCCCTTGCCAGGAGCAGCCATTACTCTGGCTTCATAACATCCTATGAAGGGAATAATTTGATGTCTGTCTTATTTTGTTCAACATGACATTTTTTGAATCATTCACGTTATTGCATGTATTGGGAGTCTGTTACTTTCGTGTAGGACTATGTACTATTCAACATTTTCAATACATCACAATTTGTTTTTTCATTCACTTGTTTTTGTTTTTTTATATTTTTAGTTGTAGATGGACACAATACCTTTATTTTATTTATTTATTATTTGTATGTGCTGCTGAGGATTGAACCCAGTGCTAACATGTGCTAGGCAAGCACTCTACTACTGAGTTACAAGCCCAGCCCCTCCATATACTTGCTGATGGACATTCAGGGCACATTTTTGGCTATAATAACTAACACTATATGAATATTCCTAAACATATTGTTTTATGGAAGCATTGTGAAAAACATTTGAGTTTGTAACTTAGAGGGTATAGGGTGGGCCATCATTTATTTCTATTACAAACTGCCATATAGTTTCTTAAAGTAGGTAGCCGTTTTCCATCCCTATCCACAACATGTGAAAGCTTCAGTTGTTTCCCATCCTCACCAACATGCATTATTATCAGACTCTAGGTTCTGTGGTTTCATCTTTTTTCCACTGCTGATATGTACCATTAATAAAATGTACTCGTTTTAAGTGTACAGTGCATTTGTATTTTCAAAAGTGATTAAACCTCATAAGCACCACTCTAATCCTCTCTTAGGTATGAATGTTCTGTAAGTGCCAATTAGGTCAAGTTGACAGACTCTGTTTTTCATATTTTCTCCATCAGCCCTTTGCAATGGGGCTTCTATAGGTAGGTGAACCCCAGTGTTGTTAATCATCCACAATGGATCTATTAGGCTGTTTGGCAATTATTTGGTTGTTTTTTTACTGAAACAGTTTTTTTTCTTTTTTTGGTATCAGGGATTGAACCAAGGGACACTTAAACACCAAGTCACATCCCCAGCCCTTTTTTGTATTTTATTTAGAGACAGGGTTTCACTGAGTTGCTTAGGGCCTCAATAAGTTGCTGAGGCTGGCTTTAAACTCATGATCCTCCCGCCTCAGCCTCTTGAAACATTTCTTTAATCATGAGGAAATATTATTGCTAAAGTTTCTCCAAAAAATCAAATCTGTGAAAGAGGAATTACTTGGGTAATATTTTCAAGATCAAAGAAGGAAGTATGTTTTAGTTTTGAATTTATTCTAAGAGTGAAAGGCTCAGGTTTTATAAAATTAAGATAGCTAACACTTATTGATCACAACTGTGTACTAAGTGCTTTTCGAACATCCTATCTGTAGATTCTTCCTTGTCTCCATCTTAAAGATGAGGAAATTGATGCACAGACAGGATGAGATTATGTTCAAGATCATACAGATAGAAATGGTAGAACTGGTCTGGCTGACTTGAGAGCCAATGCTCTTAAACCATTATGTAAATGAAAGGTGTAGAGGAGAAGGTTTTTTTTTCCAGTTTACAGCTCTTCTGGATTATATTTTATGTGCACCTCATAACAACTTTCTGAGAATAGATAGCATTCTCATTTTTACTGAGGGGACAATGGAGACACTGGTTAGGTGAGTTCAATATCTGGCATCACTATCAATGAAAGTCCAGGGGTCCACGTTTCCTCCCCATGTGCAGAATACACCTACCTCAGAGTAAAATAGAACCACAAGAAGCAGAATCACGTGGAATGAAGTGCAGAGTGGACAATGGGTTCCAACAACCGAAAGCCTAAGAGTTTGAAAATTATTCTGGAAACCTATTTTGAAAAGTTTGGATCCAGAAGAAAAAAAGGAAAAGCTAGAAGTAAAATTTAATTATAGAACACCAAGAATGATCTTAGAACAGAGGAAAGGTTAAATTTACAAGGCAGAAAAGAAACAGTGTAAATGTCCTTTTTTCTGCATGTTTAACACCAAAAACAGATTCTTAATTGCTCAGTAATAAATGATCATTATACAAATGATTTAGTTATGTCAGAGAGAGAAAAAAGTGTTTCCTTGTGAGTCATGCTGAGTTTGTTAAATTCTTAGCCTTGATTTTGGAAAACCATTTCCTGTTTCAGAATAGGAATTGGTAAAGATTTTGAATCACTTTTGATCTATTGTCATTGTTTTTTTTCTTTTTTTTTTTGGTAGTGGGATTGAACCCAGGGTCATTCTATCACCCAGTTACATCCCCAGTTCTTTTCATTTTATTTTTATTTTTTAATTTTTGAAAGAATCTGATAAGTTCCTGAGGTTGGCCTCAAACGGTGATTCTCCTGACTCAGCCTCCTAAATCATTGGTATTACAGGCATGTGCCACCTTGCCCAAGTCCATTGATTTTTGAAAATATGTAGATGTATACTTTGTAAAGCCACAATACACTGTTGCTAATGGGCTGAACTTTTGCTTTTTTGAGTTTGTGAAACCAAATTAAAACAAGTTTTTAGTGTATGCCAAAGGATAACAGCCAGTCAGCTTGAGTTCTTTGGGAGAGTGGATTGAAGACAGAAGATGATTATCAATCTTTACATTTCTCAAAATTGCTTGAAAGTTTACAATAAGCTGGCATTGCTTTGAAATATAATAACTATAGTAATAATGCAGTATTTATGAATATCATTAATGCATTTATGAACTGACACTAAAGACAGGCTAATGTATTTTGGACATTTTTAGAGGAAGACTAGGGTTCCTATAATCTAAAAACCTTTTTGTAGTAATAGATGCACAGAACTTTAATTTCTAGTGTAAACGGAGTCATATCTGCATGTCTTTGTTAGGAATATGAAATAGCAGTAGAAAGGAAAAAAATTATCCATTCAAATGAATTCACTTGATTATCTAATTCTATTGATCATTTTCAGTCTTTCTTTGTGATTCATTATGAAGAATTTAAACAAGAAATCTGGAAGATTTTGCTAGTAAAATAACTTGGAGAAAGCTTTTCTTTATTTTGGTTTGATACTGTTTTCTTATTAAACTTTATATATATATATATAAGGATATATTACACTACAGAGTTCACAGAAAGGGCCAAGTAAATAAAACTGGAATATTACAAAGAAAAATCAAAATATTTGAGACAACTACAGATACAAGGAGGTTCTCTAGGTGGAAGAACAAATATATTTCAGTGATTTAAGCTCCTTACTTGTACATACCTATAATAACCAAAATGTTACATACGATCTTTTGGATCCTGTCGTTTTAACACAGAGTTAAATCTTATGGTTGTGGTGTCTATAGTTAAGTACACTGAAGAACTTAAGTAGATGAAATAAATTAATATTTTGTTGTAATATCCGTTAGGTCCTATATACACACGTGTGGCAAAAACTTTTGGGTTCATCTTCTACATACTATCAGGTGACTTATTTTTTCACTTCAGTAGAATTTTCGGCATCCTCTGACATCCTTAATTATTTTTCACCAACATGCTCTTAAAGTCTGCCTAGCATTCCAACCTACAGATGTACTACAATCTTTTGTTATGGAAACTTTAGGTTGACCTTACTGTGTTTTTACTAAAATACCCCCGGATAGTGAACATCCTTGTACACTTCTGTGCACTTTTCTAGTTATTTCCTTTGAACGAATTCCTGGATGTGGAAATGCTGAGTCAAAGGATGTAAATGTTCTTAAGGCTTCAGATACAAATTGTCAAATTTCCTTTCAGAAAGTTCGAACTAAAATGTATGTCTAACAGCATTGTCTGAGATTGCATGTTTTTCTCTAAAAATATTGGGTATTGTTATCCAAATTTTATCAATTTGAAAGACAAAGGCATAATTATTATTTAATCTTTTGGTTATTGATGAAGTCTTTTTTTATGTTGCTGCCATTTGTGTTTACTTATGAATTCTTAGTTCCAATCTTTTAGGATTTCTACTGGAGGATTTCTCTGATAAAAGTTCTTTATATTTTAATGATAGTAATTTTTTCCATTGCATACATATACTAATGGTTGTCAGTTTCTTATTTTATGTTTTTAACGGCATTTATGCATTTGAGTATTATTGTGTATGCTTGTATTTAAAGCTATCACTGATTTCCTTCTTATTTCATCCTTTACATTTATGTTTAAAAAGGGCTCCTCAACTTGAGGTTAAAAAATTCACATTTTTAAACATTTTATGCTTTTTAAATACTTCATCATTTAATCATTTCTGTACTTGTTTTGGTTAATGTATGTAGAAACCCACATTTATTTCCAAGTTGACCAATCATGTCAGCATCATTTTCAAGATACTTCTTATCTGATTTGAATTTCTGAGGTAGGATAGAAGAAATAAAAATTTATAGAAAGGAAACCAAAAGGAAGGAAAAACTAGACTAACTGTACATCTAAAAGCTCCATGATCAGACTTTTTCCCCAGATCTGTTTTTTCCCATGTCTGTCACTCCTAAATTTCTGAGAGATCTACAGTTACCATAAATTCACTCAATTATGAAAATTACCTTACTTGGACTAAACCTTATGTGCATTGTTAATCTACACAATGTATTTTCAAATTAGATATAACAAAGGGAAAAGTATTTGAGGAAACCTGTAATGGGGACACATTCCAAACTTTATCAAGATAGGAGACAATGTCAACCTGAAGGTCCTGGAGGGGACCAGACCACCATAAACATCTTGTGATCCATGATCAAGGAACTGAGATCACAGGCTGACGTCCTTCCACATACCTTCCCATGTCCACCCCTCACCAAGTTTCCTTTAAAAGAAGAGCCCGAGACCCCAAAAGTGCATTTTACTGTTAAGTTAGCCCACATCCTGCTCTGAGAATGTGTGTCTTCACCTTTTACTTCTAATAAATCTCTTCCTCTTTGCTAAAACCCGATTTGTCCTTAAATTCTTTCCTGTGACGTATCAGGAGTCTGGAAGGTCCAAGTTGAGATCCCCTCTGCCTCTAGAGAGAACTTCTTAAACTGCCTTATGGTGACACTACCACCTTTACATTCTCCTAAATACTTGCCTTTTGCTTATGTCTGTCTCTAAGCTTTCCATTGTTCCATTAATCTACTCATTATTTTG
Source organism: Glaucomys volans (assembly GCA_020662805.1). Taxonomy (NCBI): domain Eukaryota; kingdom Metazoa; phylum Chordata; class Mammalia; order Rodentia; family Sciuridae; genus Glaucomys; species Glaucomys volans. The sequence goes on from JAJEJO010005235.1 coordinate 140,797, forward strand.
CTCATTCTATTCTATTTTTATTTGTCTAGTTTGGTTATATATTTTATTATGAGGTAATGTTATTTCCTCTTAAGTTTGTTTCCTTTTTTTTTTGCAGTGCTGGGGATTGAACCCAGGGCCTTGAGCATGCTAGGCAAACACTCTACCAACTGAGCTATATCCCCAGCCTATGTTTGTTTTCTTGAACATACACCCAGCCATTCTTACCTCCTCATTATTCTCTATGAACCTTAGCATTTTTCCTTTAGGTTGCTAAAAAAAAAAAAAATTCAGCAAAATTGTAATTGAAATTTCAGGCCTATGATACACTTTCAATTTATTCAAGTATTATTTTATGTTTACTCAGAGAAAAACTGATTTCTTCAAAAATGTTTTCTACATTTCTCTCTCTACATTCCATTCCTTTCCACTCAGAAACTTTTGGGTTAACTTACTAAAGCATTCTATGATCACGTTGGTATTGGCTGTGCTCACTCCAGTATTTTCAGGTACCTCTTCAGAAGTTTGGCAGTGCTGGCCCAGGAGGAGCGGTTCCTTAACTTCTGGAGCTCAGGAGGAAATGTGGGCTTGTCAGGGCCCCAGCTTGATGTATCACTTTAATACGTCAGATGGTCACTGAAGGCCTCTATTTGTGTCATTGCCCTGTGGGCCCTGCAAGTGTTAGAGGAGAACTTGATTTTGACTCAAACAGATTCTAATTTTATTCCTGGTTTTAGTAAATAAATAACTTGATGTATAGAAAGGAGACGCAATGTTTTTATTTGGAAAAGACTACAGAAAGGACTTTTGTCCATTTTGATCTCAGTGCCAGTAACAGTGCTGGCTAAGAGTACATGCTCAACAAAGTTTTGTTGAATGAATAAATAAAGTTATTATTTTAAAAACAGTTTTATTGAGGCATAACTGACATACCATAAACTACACATATTAAATGGGTACAGTAAATTTTGACATGTGTACAGAATTGTGAAACCTTCATTATAATCAAGGAATGAACATAACCATCACCCCAAAAGTTTCATTGGGTTATTTTGCACTCCACCCCTCCTGGCCTCCATCTGTTTTCTGTCACTACTTATTAACTTGAATTTCCTTGATTTTCATATACATGGAATATACAGTTGGTACTTTTTTGTCTAGTTTCTTTTACATAGAACAACTATTTTCCTATTTGTCCATGTATGTTAATATTTCATTCCTTTTTATTGCTGAGTGGTAGTCCATTTTATGGATAAACCACAGTTTATTTATCTATTCCGCTGTTGATAGTCATTTGGGTCATCTCCAATAAAACTGCTATGAACATTATGTACAAGGGTTTTATGGACATATGCTTTCATTTTTCTTGAATTCATACCTATGAGTAGAATGGCTGAATAATTAGGTAGCTGTACATTTAACCTTTCCATATGCTGCCCATTTTCTAAAATTATTGCACTATTTATACATTCCCACTGGCATCTGAAAGTTCAGTTCTTCCACATCCTAAGATTTGCAATTGTCCTTTGACTTTTGGCTATTCTAATAGGCATGTAGTGGCATTTCATTGTGGTTTTAACTTGAATTTCCCAATGACTTCTGATGTTGAGTCATTTCTGGGCTTATATGCCAGTCTTATATACATACACATACACAATCATATATATTTAGGATGATTGTTTTCTTATTGAATTTTGAGAGCACTTTATAGATTCCTCATGCAAATCCTTTATCAGACATGTGATTTGCAATTTTTTCCCACAGTTTGGCTTATCTTTTCATTCTCTGAACAGTCTCTTAATGAACAAAAGTGTGTATTTTGATCAAGTCCAATTTAATAGTTTGCTCTTTTACAAATTGTGATTCTGGTATCATACCTTAGAAATTTTTGCCTGGCTTAAGGTGACAGATTTCCTTCTGGAAAGTTTATAATTTCAGATTTTATGCATATATCTATAATTCATTTAAATTTAATTTTGTTATATGATGTGAGATATAGATAGAAGTAGTTCATCTTTTTTCTTTTCTTTCTTTCTTTCTTTTTTTTTTTTTTTTTTTTTTTTTGTAGTGCTGGGGATTGAACCCAGGGCCTTATACTTGCAAGGCAAGCACTCTACCAACTGAGCTATATCCCCAGCCCTCTATTTTTTTTGTGCTTGTGGATACCCATGTTTTCCATGGACCATTTGATGAAAGACTATCTTTTAGCCACTGATCTGCCTGTGTTGAAAATCAGTTGTCCATTTATGTGTGAGTCTAATTATGGATTCTCTATTCTGTTCCATTGGTCTATTTAAGTCAATACTATATTCTTGAAAATTAGCTGTGTAAGTTTTGAAATTAGGTGGTATTAGTCCTCCAACTTAGTTTTTTGTTAATAAAGAATTTTTAGGTCAAGGGGAAATTCTTAATTTTTGATTGGAAGAACCATACAAAGTTTCAGAGACTGCAATTTCTTTGGAGAACAACACGTCTGACTATATGATCTTATTGTTTGTGCCCTAAGTAAGTGGAAGTTATCATATCATTTAGTAGAGGATGCATATTCTCTAAAATTAGTGTGTAGAACATGTCACTTTTTACAATTATTTAACATTTTCCTATAATTAAGATTTTTATATCAATACTTTGGATATTTGTCAACTAGGAGACAGTCATTATTTATTACATTCTTTTTCACTCTTTCTATTCCTGTTAGACTTTTATCTCCCATATGAATCTATGTGAATATAAATGTTCCATTGTCAGATAAATCTCTGAGTTATGATAGAGTTGCCTTTCAATCTGTTTGTCCAGGTCTGAGAGTTCTGCTTCTTGGAAAATATTTGTTCAAGTTTCAGTTGGGCAGTTACCTAGATGTGTCTTACTCTTTTTTCTCCTAAGACCCCTTGTCATATTCTCTTCCAGATACTTCCTGATGCTTAGTCATTTTAGAGTGTGGTCTTGATTTTTTTTTTTTTTGATGCTGGGGATTGAATCCAGGGGCACTAGACCACTGAGCCACATCCCCAGCCCTATTTTGTATTTTATTTAGAGACAGGGCCTCACTGAGTTGCTTAGTGCCTCGCCAGTGCTGAGGCTGGCTTTGAACTCGCGATCCTCCTGCCTCAGCCTCCCGAGTTGCTGGGATTACAGGCGTGCGCCACCATGCCCGGTTTGGTCTTGATTTTTTATGTATGTTGTTTTGTTTTTCCTTGACTTCATATGGTCTAAGGGAAATGAGGATAAAAGTGTAGTAGTAGATCTGATGACCATTTTGGGCACAAAATTCATAGGTTAAAACAGGTATAATCTTCATCCTGGAAGAACACATCAACTCTGTAGGTAAGAAACAAATAATAATTACATTAAACTAAGACCTGATAGGGGTGTTTGCAGCATGCTGAGAGCACTGAGGAGAGAGTTCCTTTGATCAATACCCAGGTCCTAAAACTCAAGAGCCTCTTGAAGGTAGTGGGCATTGTAGGGCCTAGACAGATTAGGGACATAGGAAGGGTCTGTGAAAGTAATGACCCATGGAATCTTTGTTTCAATGTGCACAGGAGGTTAGTGCAAATGGGAGAATTATCCCTGTACCCAGTCTGCCAGAGGAGAGAATGCCCTTGCAGAGCTTTTCTGCCATTGTCTAGTGTGGTTATGAGGCACCTCCACAACCAAGGACATCTGGGCAATGCCCTTGTTTTAGTCAGTTGTGCATCACTGTGACCAAAATAACTGCCAAGAACAACTTAGAGGAGGAAAAGTTTATTTTGGCTCACAGGATCAGTTCATAGATGACCAACTCTATCCACTGTTCAGGGCCCAAGGTGAGGCAGAACATCATGGAAAAGGGCATGGTGGAGGAAAGCTGCTCCCCTCATGGAACCCAGGGGACTGAGAGAGGAGAGGGAAGGGGACACAGGGAAGATGCACCCTTTCAAGGCATGCCCCCAGTGTTCCCCCTCTTCCAACCACACCTTACCTGCCTACAGTTACTACCCAGTCAGTCTATTCAAACTAGGATGGACTGATTAGGTCACAGCTCTCATAATCCAATCATTTTACCTCTGAATATTCCTGCATTAACAGAGCTTTTGGGGAAAACTCATGTCCAAACTATAATAGCCCTTAAGTGATTTTCTTCAGGTTATAAAAGATATAGATGAGGATAAGTAATAATAAATAAATAAATAAATAAATAAATAAATAAATAGTTTTCTGGAGACATCAGAACTGGCCTGGTCCAAGAGAGAAGAGCTGTAGGTACAAGTGGAAACTGCCTCCTGAGGAGGGCCTCCTGCCACCCTAGCACCCCATAACTGGATATGAAGGAGCCACTCCAGCTTGAACCATGGATTCTGTGCCATGGCCATATTCTAGGACTGTCAGGAGAACAATAGAATGAAAGAGAAATGTAAGGAAAGCTCTCTTTTTTAAAAATCTTGAAGGTTATGTAGTACCCAAATTGTTTTTTCTACCCTACTTCATTCCACAGGTACGAGGATTTGAAGACAAGGGGTACTCTCTTATATAGGTCTTTCTTTCTTTTTGTTCATATGGATTCAATTTCAATTGTATAACATTTCAAGGACTATGCAGTCAAACCCAGATGTTTTTTTTCCCCACCAGATTCTGGCAACCCTAATTTCAGATTATTTTTCCTGTCTCTGCTCTTCAGGTCCTTGGTATCTACTATGACTCTCAGAAGCCCACGTTCTTGAGTGTAAGTTGGGTTTTCCTGAGTATAGTGAGTTCATTGGTATGATGCCAGAGAAATGTGGCCTTCAGAGGCCTTGTCTAGGGGGCTATCTTCTGTGCCACAGAGGGTGATAGGAGAACATGGCAGAGTGTTGGCCAATTTGTTAGGGTTCTCCAGAGAAACAGAAACACACACACACACACACACACACACACACACACACACAGAGAGAGAGAGAGAGAGAGAGAGAGAGAGAGACAGAGAGAGAAATAAAGAATCATCTCACACAGTTATGGAGGCTGACAAATCCCAAGATCTGCAAGGAAAGTCAGCAAGCTGGACACCTCGAAAGCTGATGGTATAGCTCCAGTCTGCAGGCCAGGAGGCTTGAAACCCTGGAGGCACAGATTTCAGTTAGGTCTGCAGGCAAGAGAAAGCTGATGTCTTCAAACAAAGGCAGGTAGGGGGAATTCCTTCTTACTTGAGAGACAGTCAACCTTTCCATTCTATTTAGGCCTTCAACTGATTGGAGGAGTCTTACCTACATATGGGAGGCAATCTGCTCTACTTGGTTTACAGATGCACAAGTTAATCTCGTCCTCAAACACCCTTATAGAGATACCTAGAATAATGTTTGAGCAAATATCTGGGCATCCTATAGTCCAGTCAAGTTGACACATTAAAATTAACCATTATAGGTATGATGAGGTGTTATGACCCACCTTTCAAATGTGAATGAAGAAGACTTGTTCTTTTCTAATGCCCAAAAGCTAGTGAAGTAGTGAAGTATGTAGTAGTAGTATGTCAGCTAGTGAAGTAATATGTCTGTTGATTTATGACTGATACTTTTAACTTTCATCTTCAAACCCATGCTCGTTGGGAAACTGATGTAATACAGCTAGTATTGTTGGGTGAACTGTTTTAGGACAGGGGGCCAAGAGTTCTGAGGTTGCTTCTTTGTCTTCTACTTTAGTTAATAATAGTAATAACACAGATGTTAGATCATGATTATTTAGGCTTTTCCTCATGCCAAGTGCTGTTGTAAAGGCCTTACATTTGTTAGCTCGTTTATTCATTACAGCTACCCTGTGAGCTAGGCCCCTTAGTATCCTTATTTTACAGATCAGAAAGTCAAGGCACGGAGATGTTAAGTACTTGCTGAAGGTCACATTGCTAGTCAGGGATAGAGCTGTTATTTGAACACAAGTAATCTGGTAATCTGGCTCTTAATTAGAAAGGGATTCAGAGATGATCTAGTACAATTCCTTAATTTCAAAAATAAAGAAAAGGAGATAAAGGAAGGGCTAATTATTTGCTCAGAATCACACAACCTCTTGGAGATGGAGTGGGGATTTGTTCGCAGGCACCTCTATCCCATCCTGCTGCCTTGACTGTTGTTGCTTTTCTCCTGGGTCCCTCCATTCTCTTTCAGCAATTTTCTTGATTGCTGCACAGGATGGAGAGCTCCTTAATATTCATAGACTGAACTTAATGATGTACTGCGCAGACATTGTGGGTGAGAGTGGGGGTTGGTCTCACTGTAGCTCACTCTGACGATCTTCTTGTAGCATGCACTTGGAGAGTCCGCATAAAACATCTTTAATGTTGGCACTAATGATATTTGGCCACTTTAAAATTCAGACTCATATCCGATGTAGTGGGGATTGCTTTTTCAACTAGCATTATCCACAATGATCCATATTCTGTGTAATGCCTTACTGAAAGCATTGGAATAGTCCTGTGCTGCTGGTGTACAGAGGGCTGCACAACAGAGAGAAGGACACATAGTTATTCTGTAGCAAAGCAGTTTGGGTGACTGTGTTCCAGTTAAATCTATTTCAAAGGAACCTGTTATAAGAAAAAAACATAAGACTAAAGTTAATACCAAAATACCGGATTGTTTTTCATAGAAAACTCTTCAAAAATTACCAATGCTTGCACCAGGCATGGTGGCACATGCCTGTAATCCTAGTGGCTCTGGAGGTTGAGGAAGGAGGATCACAACTTCAAAGCCAGCCTCAGCAACTTAGTGAGGCCCTAAGTAACTTAGTTAGACCCTGTCTCAAAATAAAAAAGAAAAAGGGCTTGTGATGTGGGTACCTGGGTTCAATCACTGGTACCCAAAACAAAACAAAACAAAACAAAACAAAACAAAACAAAGCAGACAGACAAGAACCCAATGCCTGAGTATACAGCTTCTGTCCTAGGTATCAAAGATATTAGTGTTTTTTGATAAATATTTTTTATTTTATTTGAGTATTTATCTGTTCCCTGGAGACTATGTATGGTCATATGATTAGATTTGGTCAATGAAACATGAGTGAGAGTGTCCTACACCTCGTCATGATGGAAGTTTTAAGAGCGACTGTGTGTTTCACCACATTTCTCTTCCTCTGTTTTGTGGAAGCATAAGTTGAGCCTCCCTTAGCCTGGTCTCTGTATGAGGGTTATGTAGAGAAGAGTTCCTCATCTTGCCTGGACAAGGAGCATAAGCAAGAAATGAAATGTTTGATCAGTCCCTCCTCTCCTGATGGTCTGTCTATCTTTAATACTTTTTATGTTTCAGTAGCTATAAACTTATAGGAAGTTGAAAAACTAACAAAGAAATCTTACATATCCTTCAGTATTTCTTTCATGGGTAAAGTTTACCTAACTGTAACACATTTGTTCGTCACTGAAATTTTGGAATTAACCATACTATTGTGAGTAATTGAGTTGTTTTATAAAACATGTATAATTTAATTATAGGGACATGAATCTCTTTCAACCAAATGTCCATCACATTTTGATTGCCCCCTCTTTTAGCAAATAGCATATTTTGTCTTGAGATATATATATATATATATATATTTTTTTTTTTTTTCTCTCTCTCATTGCCAATTCATGAGCTTCCCAAGAGATACATCTTATTTATTGTTTTAGTCAGCTTTTTCATTGCTGTGACCAAAAGACCTGACAATTTTAATAAGGAAAAGCTTATTTTGGGGGCTCATGGTTACAGGGGTCTCTGTCCATAGGCAGCCAGTTCCTTTCCTTGGGGCTCAAGGTGAGGCTGAACATCATGGTAGAAGAGTGTGGTGGTGGAAAGCAGCTGGGAACATGGCACCAGGAAGGAGAGAGAGAGAGCTCCTCTCAGCAAGGACAAATATGTACCCCAAAGGCACACCCCAGGGATCCTCCTCCTCTAGTTACACCCCACGTGCCTGCATTTGCCACCCAGTTAATCCCTATCAGTGGACTAATGCACTGATTAGGTTAAGATTCTCATAACCAGTCATTTCACCCCTACACTTTCTTGTTCCATTTACCCAGGAGCTTTGGGGAGACACCTCATGTCTAAATCATAACACTTTTTTTATGTCCCTCCCAACACGTTGTGGTAGAAAGCACTATAAAATGTTTATTAATGAATGAGTGATAGATTTTTGTGTACTTCCTAGCCTCCTAGGTAGGAAAAATAGGATTCTTTTTTTTCCATTTTGGAAATTAAAGTAGTTAGAGATCCTAAAGTTCATCATTATCTAGCTGCTTCAATGCTGACTTTTGAGATCAACCAAGGATAGAGGGAAAGCCTGGGAGACTGAGTGATAAAAATATTTGGTGGAAGTGAGGTGGGCAGAGATAGGACACACAGTTCTATTACATTAGACGTAGAATTCAGCCTTGTATCATTTATAGAACACTGTACTTCCTTCTTTGCTGTTTTGAACTATAGTTTTCAGTGCCCTTGAGAATTTAGCTGAGTATATGTCTCTTTAGAGTCAAGATTTTCACCCTGAAATCATGATGCTTCTCCCCCCACCATTTGATTTTGTAACCATCCACCTTTATGAGGGAGAAAAAGCACACTGTAAATTGCACTCAGCAATGCATCCTTCCCTGGGACCTAGCATGAACTACCAGCCAGATGTTTTATGATGAAAACCCTTCTGAGGTTGCATCTCTTGTGAGTCATTGCCTGAGGTGAAAACTAGGAAATGATTGAAACACTGGCATCTGGTTTTAAGGTTATTTGTCATTCCTTACTGCTGGCATGCAGAGACATTCTACAACCTTCCCTCTAGGGCGCATAATATGGGCTCATCCTCACCAATCTCTTCTTTCAGTGTTCTGTGTCATCTTCCCCTTATGCTCTGGCCAGTGATCTCCGCATCCTCTTAAGGTGGGCTTTTTCCAGCTAGAAATGAGCACAGCATTCTAGGGAGAGTCAGAGTCTGCACAAATCCCTGACTTCTGTCTAGGTATTACAGTCATTCTATCTAATGATACATACTTTACCTAATACTTCAATCGCGAGAGAAAGTTTAGATCCTGGGGAGGCATGATCTTATTTATTTAATTCTTTAGCTCTCCTTTGAGAATGAAGGACCAGGATAAATATTTGAACATCTCCAAGAAGTGATTTAAAAGACCCACAGAAAAAATGTCCATGTCAGAAGAAATGGCTCTGAATTATTGTTTAAGATGTAAAACAACATTTGCTAAGCTATATTGCAATGTGAGGTAAATGAAAGTATAAAATCCTCCCCTGAATTCATTTTCTAGGAGATAGAATGGTAACTTTCTTTGCTCCTATATGGCTCATCAAACACGGAAGTATCCTGTTCATCTTTTTGTGTGGAAGAACTTAAATTAAATACAATAGATAAGTAGAAACAAAGCATACATAGGCTGCAACTTCTGGGAGTACATCTTACAGAAATATTTGCTATATAAAGACTTGTCTTGAAGGCAGATATATCCAGATTGCCATCAGGGAAGTTTGACTAGAGAGGGTAGAGAATAACACCATGTGGTGTCAGACAGACCGATTATGGGTCACTCAGGTTGGCTGACCAAGCCTTTTGTTCAAAGCAAGTGGGAACTGGCTTGAGAAGGCCAAGCTAATTATTTGTGAAGGATAGGCCACAACTGAGGCTTTCTCCCAGGACAAGGCTGCCTGATTTATTTTCAAGTATAGCTGAATAGTCCTTGGAGTTGATGCAAAGAGTTATGGAGTCTATTGTTTTCTAAAAACGTTTCCATGACTGGTTGCTAGGATTGGGTATGTGCCCAGTGTGCACCGATGAGTGACTGGGTGGGCAAAATAAAATGGTCCGACCAGGTTGCTATGGGAGCCAATGGAAGGGCAAGTCCAATAAGAAAATAGCTAAGGGATGCAGAGAAGGAAAATGCAGTAAGAACCGCACATACGTACATCCTTACTGGTTATAGACTTTTCTGTTGCTCCCAAACCTTTACCTGGACAGATGATTCTTGTCATCCCTGTGCCAGCTTGAATGCCACCACTTCAGAGGGGCTTTCCCTGGCTACTCACTCTAAGTACCATACCCCTTTACTCCCAACTCCCTCTCTCGCTGTTGACCTTATCTATTTCATTTTCCTTACTCTCATCACTACTAATACTATGTTTCAGTTTCCATTTGGTTATTGTCTTCCCTGCACTAGAATCAGGACACTAGAGGTCTATCCTTTTCCCTGATATCTTCAGAGCATGGTATAGACCCCAGCACAGAGAAGGTGCTCAATAAACACTTGCTAGATGATAAACAGTGTGCTATTTATGTGTTGATGCTGTATTTTATTCACCTTGGAATTTTGAATTTCTGGCTCAAAAATTTTTTTCTTTCTTTTCTTTTCTTTTCTTTTTTTTTTTTTTTTTTTTTTTTTTTTTTTTTTTTTTTTTTTTTTTTGGTCCTGGGGATTAAACCTCCAGGGGCACTTGACCACTGAGCATCATCTCCAGCCTTTTATTTTGAGAGAGAGTCTTACTAAATTGCTTAGGGCTTCATTAAGTTGATGAGGTTGGCTTTCAACTTATGATCCTCCTGCCTCAGCCTCCTGAGTTGCTGGGATTATAGCCTCTGCACCCAGTTCAAAAACACTTATTGAACAAAAATGGGCCATGATAAAGCCGGGAGGCTATCCGTGCAAACTCTGTAGTCCTCATAGCTTGTTCATAGAAGCATTAGCCAATGCAGTTATGGGAGGGAACTAAGGGGTTTCCAGTGAGCTGCCCCAAATGATGGTTATATAGTTATATAGTTAGGCTAGGATTTGGAATGCGGCACTGGAATATGAAAATGAAACTGGAATTCAGAACAACAATTACTCTCAGGCCTGAAGTGCTTACTTTGTGCCAACTCCTATGCTGAGTACTTTTATTCATGGAGTCATTTGATCCCCATGACTATATATTAAGGTAAAGTTCATTATTGCTATTTTATAGATGAGGAAACTGAAGCACAGAGAGTTTAGGCATCTTACTAAAGGTGGTGGGGCCAGTATCCAGATGCACTTTAAGAACAGCTGAGATAATTAGTTAGCAGTGCTTATAAAAGTGATGTCTTTCTCTCTCTCTCTCTCTCTCTCTTCTTATTGGTGCTTTTCTGAGTTCCCAATATTGTGGTTTCCTGCTTTTTCTATGAATTGCTCTTTTTATTCACTGGTTGAGGAAATGGAAGTATTTGATTATATGTATAAATACAAAACGTGCAGGTGCAAATAGAAAAGTCAGTGCTAAAGAATGAAATGTGTGACCGGGATACTGGGAATGGGTACCACAAACTGTTAGGTGCTTGCTCCTGCCATACCTGGAATGAATGACCTGTGATGAAGTTACAGGCTCTTGGTTTGGTTCAGTTGCTAAATAACTTTGAGACCTCAGAAATGCCATTGAGCTTCTCTGTGGGCCTCTGTTTTGTGTTATCTATAACTGAGAATAGAGGGTTCCAAGGAGGTAGTGTAGCAGATAAGCTCTCAAATCCTGGGTCCCTCTCAGAGCACGTCATTGACACTCTGCATGGAAGGTGACTCCCTCTCAGGTTGATAAAACTTAAAAACAAAAAACAAAACAAAACAAAACAAACCAGAAAGCACATTTTAACTATTTCATTATTCTTTTGCAGGAACTTGCTTCGAGTTAAGAGCGTTATTGTGTTTATTTTAGACTCTGGGCTGCCAAAACAACCCAGGGCCCACAAGCAAGGGCCATATACCCACTTAAACCAGAGGTAGATTCAGTAGAGTAAGATAAGGTTCTTAATGGAGGGTACAGAAGTGATTTTTTCCCCCAGGTACATTTGGTGATATCTAGATATTTTTGATTGATGTGATCAAGGGTGCTATTGGTATATAGTGAAGTAGAGGCTAGAAATGTTGCTAAAATCTTACAAGGCATACAATAGCCCTCCTCAATAAAAAATTGTCTGCCCTCAGTATTAATAGTGCCAAGGTTGAGAAACCTTAAACTAAGACAGAGGGAGCAAAGAAAATCTGAGATGAGATCAGGCACTAGGCAAGCATGCATGTCAGGTACTCTAAGGGACAAAATTCAGGCTCCAAAGTTTGAGGAACCCAGCCAAGGATTAGGATTTAGGCTAGACATTTGGAAATATGCACAAACCATCAGCAGTATTAAACGTGTAATATGCCCTTTGTTTTATGCTAGCTTTCGAGGAGCCTCCTGATGCTAGCTTCTTGGGTCCAAATCTAGCATAAAGAAATACGCATACTTCTAGTGTGTGATCCTAGCTGCAGCTATTTGAGATAGGCCTAGTCATTGTTATTATTATTTCAATTTTATTGCTGGACCCTCTGAGGCCAAGAGGGGTTATATGTTCGCCACATACAGATAGAGTAAGCAAGTGGTAGTCTTCAGACTCCAGGTGTTGCACTAGTTTGACTGAGGAAGGTGGGGTCAAAGTTGAATAACGTGCTGGTGCAAGGGAGGTGCAGAATCAGACAGAGGTAATTCTTCAGAGCCCTCCCCATCAAAGTTGAGGAGTATGAAGGAAGTTGTCATGGAAGGGGCAGGGAGTTTTTAGGCTCAGAGATCAGCACACAGGAATTTGAGAGAATTTGGTCACCTTTTATTGAACAAATTTCATTAGTGAAATTAGAAATTTCATGCATTTTGACAACCTTAATTATTTTTAATGGGATATTTTATTTTTCCCAGCTTTATTATGACATAATTGACAAATAAAATTGTACATTTAAAAAAGGTACAGCATTTGCTTTGATAAAGATACCTAGAGTGAAATGATTGACACAATCCAGTTAGTTGGCATATCCATCTCCTTACATAGTTGCCATTGTGTTTGTCTTTGGTGTGGTGAGAACATTTAAGATACACTCTCTTAGAAAATTTCAAGTTCACAATACAGTATTTTTATCCATAGTCACCATGCTAAGCATTAGCTCTCCAGAGATCATTATTTTATAACTGAAAGTTTGTATCCTTTGACCAACATCCCATTACATCCATCCTCCAGCCCCTGCAACCATTGTTCCACTTTCAGCTTTTGAATTCAATGGTTTTAGATTCCACATATAAGTGAAATCATACCATATTTGTCTTTCTGTTTCTGATTTCCCTTAGCATAATGCCCTCAAGGTTTATCCAGTGGCAGCATTAATTCTGGATGATACCTTGAATGTAGGAACTTGAACTTCTCAGTTGTTGAAATACAAGTAAAAATAAAATGCAACCCAGTGGCTGTTCCAAATAGTAGCTTCCCAAATCATTTTGTAGCTACAACTCCTAAAACTGTACTGGAAAAATATATGTTACCCCTTGGTTTCAGGCAAAGGACTCCTTGTTTCATTTGATTCCATATTTCCTTCAGGTTGCCTGGCCAAATAGAAACAAGCAGAGTATTTTCCTGAACAAGACTTCAAGAGACCACAAACACAAACATTTGTATGTTAAGCACAATACAATATCTGAATTTTCTAAAGATCACATTTTAGGAAATGATTATGAACCAAAGAGTGAACTTTCCTCTCTCTATGAATTTAAACCATAAAAACAGATGTCACAGAACACAGAAAACAAACAAGCAAAAAACCTAAAATATTAGCAAACGTCCATAGACCCTCCTTTAAAATTACCTATTTTTAAAGGTTTCCATCCAATAGGAACAAGCAAAATTAAGATAGTATAGAACACAGTAGAATGGGAGAAAATATTTTCAATCATTTTTCCAGGCCAATCTCTATTATCAAAAATATAAGAATACTTACAAATCTGAAGGAGCACTAAGCTCACAATGGATAAATGATATCTACTGAATGTTTGCTATATCGAGGTATTGGGTTTTACATTTTAAGAACCTTGTTTCATTTGATTCTTAAACAGCCTTGCAGAGATGGATGCTGTGACCTCCCTATTGAATATATGAGGAACTGTGTTGTTCAGCTTTTTGTTTTTGTGACTAAAGTGCCTGGCATGAACAACTTAGAGGAGGGAAGATTTATTTTGGTTCTTGGTTTCAGATGTTTCAGTCCATGGTCACTTGGTTTCTTTGGGCCTAAGTCTAAGCAGAGCATCATGGCGGACAAGTGTGGCAGAGGAAAGCTGCTCTCCTCATGGCAGCCAGGAAGCAGAGAGGAACAGAGAGAAAGGGGACCTGGGGACAAGAAATATCCTTCCAGGGCTCACCTCTGTGACCTACTTCCTTCAACCAAGTCCCACCTCCTATAGTTTCCATGACCTCCCAGTAGTCCATTCAGCAATCAAGGGATTAATTTACTGATGAGGTCAGAGCTCTCACGATCCAATCAGTTCTCTAAAGTTCCACCTCTAAACATTCCTGCACTGGGGACCAAGCCTTCAACACACGTCTTTGGGGGATACCTCATATTCGAACTATAGCAGGAACCTTCAGTTTAGAGAAGGTAAATAACTTGTTCAAAATGACATTCACGACAGAAAAAAACAGTAAATCAGCTTCAAAAACTGTTTAACCTTGCTATAAAGAGATAGGAATTAGGCACTGGTTTGTATCTGGTCAACTAGCCAAAATACAGAAAGGACAATGGAATGTGCTGCTGACAAAGCTGTTAGTGAACAGGTCCCTCTCATGCTGTGTGACTGGGACTCCGTGGCAGGGTGTCGCAAGAGGCCTGGAGATGTTATGCTATTCATCCAGCATGCCCACTCTTCAGAATTTTTCTTAAGAAATAATAAAAAGGAGAATAAGTGTATAGTTTGTTAGATGTTGAGTACATTCCCAATTTCCCATCAATAAGGAAGTGGCAGCGGGTATTAGGGCATATTTATTAAGGGGACTTCACAAAAGCCTGTACAAACAGTAAACATGAAGATTGTCCTCTTCATGACACCCTTTGACAGGGTCACTTTGCCAGATATTAGAAGAGACTATAGGACAACTTGATGACATGCTAAGGAGCCAATCCAGACATGTCTCTTTTTTCTGCCTTAAAAAGAATTAAACAAATAAGCTCAGTTTGTACCCCATTAAGCCTGGTGTTGGTTAGATCGTCCCATGGGTAGGCTCATGGCATCCTTAAGCTTCTTCAGAGCACTTACCACAGTTTGCAATTGCACTTTCATTGCACTTACTACTATTTAAAGTCCATTTCTCCTCTAGACTTTAAGAGGGCTTGTAAGAACAAGGACCATCGCTCTTGTAAATCCAGTGCTTAACTTGGGCCTGTCACATTTAGGCATTTAGTAACAATTTTCTGAATAAATGGGTGCACTTTTATCACAACTTGAGTTCCGTGTTTGACTATTGGTTTCCAAACAGACAGGTTTCCTAAGATACCCTCTCCTGTAAGTTCACCATGTATTGTTCATCATGCTGAGATCTTCAGACATACATACAACTGATACTGGATATTTTATAATTCAATCCAATCCCCCCATTTTAATTTTCTCTTAGATGTTGATCACAACTTGGTTTTCTGGTTAGAATTCTTCATCTCAAAACTCATTTCTACATGTAAATAGTATTCAGAAAGCCCCCTACTCTGTTTCAGTCATTGTGTGAGGTGCTGGAAATACCTAGATAAATCTGAATTCTTTCTTATCTTCTTGACTTGGAGAAGGTAGACAATTTGTTACCCTGAGGTCAGATTTATAGCAGTGAGAAAAGGACAAAGTGCTAGGGGAGATGGGCTAGAGTGTACAGTGGCTTCCAGGAAAATGATGTCTCTGTTCTTTACAAAAGATCTATTTTAGCATTATTTAATTGCCTGAGTAACTATTTTCTGCATGTGTGTTTGTGCATTTGCATACCTTAGTCTCTAAAATTACTCATGAAGAATGGGAGGTAATCATAAAAGAAACAGGAAACAAGGATTCTGCATTCCAGTGTCCAGGGAGAAAGAAATTATGCTTCTGTGTATTGGGGTTGTTGAGTACACTTAGTGGTGTGGGGATTAATTGGGGAAGGCTACATGGGGTTATTTCATATCTTGGTCTAAGAAGAGGTGGTCCAAGTGATTCCAACAGTGTTAGGGACAGAAAGCACTGCTAGCAGTAGTGCCCTGAGCAAGCACCTGAAGGTTGGAGTGAGTACACTGTGTAGGAAATAGCAAATTAGTGAGGCAACTGGAGACAGTTGCAGATATACCCCTGGAGTACTTCAAGGGCTGGGAATCAGTAATGGAAGTGATGAAGAAAGGAGAACTTTAGGAAGGGAGGTAGGGTACTGGGGTGGGCAAGGGAGCAGTGTGAAAACATGTGTGTAAAAAAGGGATGAAGGAATCAGAAGTGGGTGAGGAATGAGATCCTCCCTGGGGCTACTTTGTGCGCCTGGGAGAGCACTGAGAAGGTAGGTTTCCATGGAGACCTTCTGCAGAAGTAACTAGCTTAGTAGGCATTGGTTGATGGGCACTGAGCTTGCAGTGAGAGTCAGGAGAGCAGGAGTTGGGAAGGAAGACAGCATAAACTCCCACCTAAGTATCTTGGTGAGAAGAGAATGTGAAGGAGCAACCAGGGCAACTGCAGGGAAACCTAGGAATCAGGAAGGGATTTTTAGTCAATGAGAAGGAGGGTAACATCTCGGAGGAGGTGACAGAGGGACCTGCGGGAGACTTACATCCTGCATTGTGCGGCATCAGTCACTACCTCACTTCTCCCACAGCTGTTACCTTTAGAATGTGAAATCAAGAGGGAACATTCTATTTCCAATTCGAGTTACAGAATGGATCTTTGCCCAGGATAGTGGGCAGGAGGGTAAAGGATATGCATTATTTGGAGGGTCGTCAGTGCCCATGACAATGACCTTAATGGAAAAAACTCTGAGAAGAAATTGTTTTTTAGAGTAAATATGAGCTGTCTTTTCCCAAGTGATTGCATCTCAGCAGTAATTTATTACAGGCTCTGTTGGAGTAAATGAATAATGCACAAGGCTGAGTCTTGAGCAATATAAAATAGCCTGAGCACGCACACTGTTGTAAGCAATATATAATCTTGGCCTTAAGTTTTACTATTTCTGCTGTCTTAACAAAGTAGCTGATTCTAACTATCACAGAGTAAAACTCCCAAAAATACTTATGTGAAGAAATCAGGCGGAACATAAATCAGGGTAACTATTCCTTATCAGGATAAAATTATCCCAGAGAGAACTTGGCGGTCCTTCTAAGCTGCGAACATTCTCTGTTTATTTCTTTGTTTGGGTTGCCTATAGTAGCCTACAATCATTAAGGTTGCTTCACATGAGTTAATGAATGAGCTCATTCAGAGATTAATTTTCAGCATTGCTAAGCAGATTTTTCCTAAAGAATATTTTGAAGTAGGCACCAATTGGATTTGGCCACACATGATCAGATATACTACTGTTTGCAAATAATGAGTTAGTGGATAAAAAATGTGAGAGCAGGTGGGACTTGTAAGAAATCTGTTTAGCTTTTCCTTTTCATAATCTTCCTTTCCAGAGAAGCTTCTGTGCCTGTGCCTTGAGATATAGAGCAGGCTCCAACTGCCAGTCAAGAACCCAAGGGCACCTGTCCTGGCTCCCTGTGTAGGATGAGGTTTGCCTCAGTCCCTCACTGGCAATATTCAGCCAACCACAAATCAAGCTTTCTTCTCACTTCACCACATTGATGCCCAACTTTCAGGATCTTATTCCCTGGGTGCCTATCCCTGGGATATCTGGGATATCTGTATAAACCTTCAGCTAATGTGTGTATAATGCCTTTTTCTTTTCACTTTTTTCTCTGTTTTCTATCCTGGAAAGTGGACATGATGTCTCCAAGTGCAGCAGCCATCTTGTGTGCATGAGGGCAAATCCAACTGCTAAGTGAGGCTTTGCGGAAACTTGAATAGTCTGGGTCTTACATGAGTCCTGGACTGTGGACTGATAACATTGAGCTGAATGCAGTCCCAAATGTTTCATTTCCCTATCAACTCTAGCAGTGGTCTCCAAATCTTTTTTGATCATGATGTCTCCCAATTAAAAAAATGAATGCATTTTTTCAATAAACATATACATTTGTATTTTATTCATTTACAAAACATTCACATGTACTCATATGATATTAGACATAGAGGAAAATGGATAAAGATAAAAAGTTTTAAATAATTTTTATTTTATTCTATTTGCTAATGATATGGAATCTTTTCCTACTCTCAAAATAGAGCAATGTGTGATTTAATATACTTCAAAATTGTTTTTTTTTTTAATTTTTGAAAATCAGTGTAATGCTGAGAAGGTTTTAAAAAAGACATCTCACAAAGACATACATATTCAAATATATGAAGTAGATCATTGGCTGAACTTACTAAATCTAGATAGATAGTCGAGTTTTGTGCAGGGTGAGAGATATGGGTTTAGTTTCATTTTGCTGCATATGAATTTCCAGTTTTCCCAGCACCATCTGTTGAAGAGGCTGTCTTTTCTCCATTGTATGTTTTTGGCTCCTTTGTCAAGTATGAGATACCTGTGTTTATGTGGGTTTGTCTCTGTGTCCCCTATTCTGTACCATTGATCTACCTGTCTATTTTGGTGCCAATACCATGCTGTTTTGTTACTATTGCTCTGTAGTATAGTTGAAGGTCTGGTATTGTGAAACCCCCTGCTTCGCTCTTCTTGCTAAGGACTGCTTTAGCAATTCTGGGTCTCTTATTCCTCCAAATGATTTTCATGATTGCTTGCTCTATTTCTATGAGGTCATTGGGATTTTAATTGGAATTGCATTGAATTTGTATAGCATTTTTGGAAGTATGGCCATTTTGACAATAACAATTCTGCCTATCCAAGAACATGGAAGATCTTTCCATCTTCTCAGATGCTCTTTAACTTCTTTCTTTAGTGTTCTGTAGTTCTCAGTGTAGAGGTCTTTCACTTCTTTTGTTAGATTGATTCCCAAGTATTCTATTTTTCTTGAGGCTATTGTGAATGGTATAGTTTTCCTAATTTCTCTCTCAGAGGATACATCACTTAGGAATAAAAATGCATTAGATGTATGAGCATTAATTTTATATCCTGCTACTTTACTGAATTCATTTATGAGTTCCAGAAGTTTTCTGGTGGAATTTTTAGGGTCTTCTAAATAGGGAATCATGTCATCAGCAAATAGGGATAGTTTGAGCTCTTCTTTTCCTATTCGTATTCCTCTAATTTCTTTGGTCTGTCTAATTGCTATGACTAGAGTTTCAAGGACAATGTTGAACAGAAATGGAGAAAGAGGGCATCCCTGCCTTGTTTCAGTTCTCAGGGGGAATGGTTTCAATTTGGCGAGGATGTGGGGAAAAGAGTATACTCATACATTGCTGGTGGGAGTGCAAGTTGGTGCAGCCACTCTGGAAAGCAGTGTGGAGAAAACTTGGAACGGATCCACCATTTGACCCAGCTATCCCACTCCTTGGTCTATACCCAAAGGACTTAAAATCAGATCACTACAGTGATGCAGCCACATCAATGTTCATAGCTGCTCAATTCACAATAGCTAGATTGTGGAACCAACCTAGATGCCCTTTATAGATGAATGGATAAAGAAACTGTGGTATATATACACAATGGAATATTACTCAGCCATAAAGAAGAATAAAATTATGGCATTTGTAGGTAAAGGATGATGTTGGAGACTGTCATGCTAAGTGAGATTAGTCAGTCCCCAAAATCCAAAGGCCGAATGGTCTCTCTGATAAGTGAATGATGATGCATAATGTGTGGTGGAAGGGAGGCAAGAATGGAGGAAGGATAGATAGCATAGAGGGAAGGGAGGGGTGGGTCGGGGTGGCGGAGCAAGAATCATAACAATGAGACAGACATCATTGCCCTGTGTACATGTATGAATGCACAGATGGTGTAACTCTACTTTGTGTTCAACCAGAGAAACAATAGCTGTACTCCATTTGTGTTCAGTGGATCAAAATTAAATGAATAATAAAAAAATAAATCTAGATAGTCATTTTCAATCCCATCCATCAGTAATGAAAAGGTTTTTGACTAACTTTGTCCAGTAAACATCGATCTTCCCCAAGGACCTTCCTGCAAACTAATTGGGAGTGATGCTTTTAATACTTTCAACAATTGGTTTCAAGACCCACAGAGACTCCTAGTCTGGAAGACTTTTTGGATGCATTGGAAAATTCAGTTTCCAATTTAATGTGACACATCATTTCGAGCAAAAAATTACCTAAAGTGGACTCATTTTGGATTTTCCATTTTCAAAATGCTCCTTCCATAACTTGTCTCTTGAAAAGGCTTTATGTTTTTCCTCCTGGTTAAATTTCCACCTCTGTGATGAAGGGAGAGTGTGCATGTGCTTATTTTGATTAAAATATCCAGTTAATACCATATCACAGAAGGCATTTTGTCATCCCAGAATAGATCAGCAAATTTAGATTACTTATCTTTTTTGTAAAAAATAAATGGTAACTCAACTGAAAGTTCAGTAATTCATAAATTTTCTTTTCATTGAGATAACCAACAAACCTTGACATGATATGAAAGAGTTTTTATGTGCTCTTCATTTCATTGTAAATTATTGACAGTTTATCTATATTTCATTGTATTGTATTTATAAGTACAAAAAGTTCTGCTATCTTTTTTGAAAATATGGTTGCTCTAATGCAATTGATAAATTAGGGAATACACTGGGCATAGTACAGATTTTTTGTTTGCTTGTGCACAATTTCACCCATGAGGAAAACTAAATGAACCTAGGTAAATGCAGAGAGTAGCTGAATTGAGCCACACAGGAACACAGAAACCACACGTGCACACCTCAATCAGCTTCCAGCTGCCTCAGTTTCCCAGGTTGTGTGTGTTTGTGTTATGAGCCACACTTCTTCACATCTGCTGAACTTTCAATCTAATTTCGGCTAACCTTTCTTCACCATTTAACAATAACTCACAACTGGAACTTTCCTAACACCCAGTTCCACAAGTCTTTCTTTAGTCCTAGTCCAAGATAGAGTAACATAGTTATATGTTTATGTATTTCGTAACTATTTAATACAAGTAAAACTGTGCTTTTGTTTTCATCTCTCTCTTTTTGAAAAAAATATTCAAAAATATTTTTGAATAGTTTTTTGAATGCTACGCCCTTTGCCCCATTTTACCCATAGTCCCCGTGGTTTTGTGTGGCGACATGTAGGAGCACATATGTCATGGTGTAGCAGAAGACACTGATGACCTCTGGAAGCAGGTCGTGCAATCCTGGTTTTGACTTCTTTGCAGCAATGATTTGTCTGTGAATGCTTGGAGAATGGATCATTGTAAATTGCTATCTTTATGACCTTTCTGTTTCTTTGTCCTAACCAAAAACCTATTTACAATAATTGTGATTTAATTGGTCTGGGAAGGGACTAGAGGTGAGAATTTTTTAAACATACCCAGTTAATTCAAAGGTGCAGTTAGGGTTGAGAGTCACTCTGTCAATTGTTCACCAAAAGTAACTTTTTGTGTATTTCATCACTAAAAGAGATACCAGCAAATACCATAAGCTGAGACATGTTGAAACCCCAGTGCTTGTGTCTGGCTGTGGAGCATACCTTCCACGTTGTATAATTTATACTAATATGAATCTTTTCTAATGTGCAGCAATCTTTTATGTTCATCTTCCCAAAATATTTGCTGTACTGAGGCTTATATAACTTTAAGCAACATTGAAAACGTTGCAGGGGTTGACTCCATGTTCAAGATGTTCAGTTTTTAAATGTTTTGTCAATTGGGATGATAATGACACCAACATTAGCATCTTAAGCATTTACATACCCTTACAATGCAGTTCATTTTTGTCGTTGGTAGATATAAATCTGTATTTGAATTAACAACAAACCTAATCCCTCTGGTCAGATCCAATTAACTTGCCACTAATTCTATCTAGTAAGTACCAGAGGAGGAGCTCACATTCCAGGGGTCAGTCTGTTTCCCCACCAATTGTTTGTGCCTACATTGTTACTGCTGTCATCAATCTGTCATTTCTTTGCAGTGATCTTTTAAAGCCACTTGCCCATTTTGTAGGGGTTGGATTAGTAACACTAGGTAATATAATCTGTAAACAGCTTAACCAAGTGTACGTAGACTACATTGTTACAATATGCTGAGAACTCACCAGCCATTGAGGAGTTTCCTCCTCCTTGCTTAGGAATCCTCCACATAACTGTGTGACACACAAGCATCAAAAATACAGCTCAAATGTGCCACTCTACATAATAGATTTAATAAAATTAAATTAATTTTTCAATGAAACTTATACATATATAGAAGTTCCAGTATGTTTATCCTAGCACCACAAAGGATGACCTTGTGTGCTTCTTTGTGGAGGTCACTGGGCTACAGCTGAAATCCAGCCTCCTTTAGTGGCCTCTGCCTGCTGTTCAGCCATACTTGGGGTCAATCTGGGCTCATGCCATCTGCTGCTGCACCGGCCATTCCTTTGGTTCTCTGCACACACCATGTGACTCTGCTGCCATAGCTGTGCATATACTTGCCCTCTTCTTCACCTGGCTGATTCCTTAGAAGACTAGAAGATTCTGTTTGCATAGCATCACCTCCTTGGAGTCTTTTTCAAGTGTCCCTCCCTGCTGATTTCAGTGTTCCCATACACCTTAAGTACAGTTTTTGTTTACCCCAGGTAGCACAGCTCTATAATTTTTAAAATGTCCTTTACTCCCCTAAAATACCATGAGCTCTTAAAATGAATGCCAAGCACTATGAGGGGTCTGAGGTTTTACCCTGCTTGCAAACTAACAAGGAAGCCTGTCCCGGTTTTATGGGGGTTGGCAGAAGACAAGAGACTCCTGGGCCAGGTCAGAACATTGTTACTCACAGTCCAGCAGTAGGAGCTTCCATTTGCATCAGTTCCCTTAACCCCCAAATATTGTGGTGGCCACACAGAGCAGCCTGGGTTGGTGCTGTATACATGCTGGGTTTGTGTCACAGCCAAGGAACACTGCACTTAGGAAAACCTCCATTCTTCTAAGAGGCTGCTAGCAGAAGTGACCAGACCTTGCCCTGGAGGTGAGACAGTATCTCAACCCAACTGTGAAGCCTCTGCATGGGAGGTAGATACTATCTTCCAAGACTGTTTGCCATACAAATATCAATGAAGCCATCAATATGATAGCCATCATAAGAAATGCAAGAGACACGGAAAATCATCTTCCATCATCTTTTTTCCCTCTGGCAGTAGCACAGGGCTAGGAATATAGTGAGTAATTAGTAAATATTTATTGAAAAATTATTGGAAGCAGCTGGAAATTTAAAAATATATATAACTTTGAGAAGAAAATTTTAAATGTTTATTTTGGACGTTTTTCTTCCAACGTCTTTGAACAGAGACCATTTTCTTTTAATATGAAAAAAATTGAAAATCAGCTTGAAACACTCTTACTACCTTCTTAGGCCATCTGGGGACTCTGCTGTGGTAGGCTCTCAGCTTTTGGTCAGTTGCTTTGAGAGGGTGGATATGTTGAAGCTAAATACTGAATGCTGATTCCTACAACAAGGAAGGATCATAGCAGATTCAATAACTAGGCTTCTGTTATTTTCATATCCCACTAAGCTATTAATTTGTATTATTATGACCTTTTGCTTTGGTGTAGGTATATTAACTTAAGAAAATATTTGTGGAACCTAACTCCCTAGTGTGAAATGCTGAGAAATTTCAACATACTTGTAGTGATGAAGACACTTTTATTTATTTCAAGTAAGAACCAATTAGTAATGTACTTAAGAATATACTGAAGGAGCAGGACTCACAAGGTTCAAACAAACAAACAAACAAACAAAAACCTCAATTTTATCTGTACCCTCAGCCCTTTCAGATTTTCCCACTCTTTGGGAGAATGCTAGAGTGGGTCTCATAATTCTTGGAAAACAAAAGAGCGTCTGGCTACCTTAAGTGATAAAAACATAATCACATTTCATAATTAAAATGTCGTATCCCTTGGAAGCTCCATCCTAGTTTCACTTACGGCTTTCCCCTACCACAACTCAGGGCTACACAGTATGAGAGACGACAGTGGAAAGAGGGGCCCACTGGCTTTTCTGTCACTCTGTCATGTTTTCTGTCAACTCTGCCAAGGCATCTTGTGACCTTCCAGAGTTGATGTTGGGGTGGGGAGAGAAAGTTTTCACTTGAATGGCACTGATATAAAAGGCTCTTGACTTCCTGAGTGTAGCAGATGTTTAGGTTTTTATGAAGCCTTATGGATTCTTTGTAGATTTCCCCCTTCCCTAAAGATGTGTCATCTGAAAGTTCTTTGCATCTCCAGTGAATTTTCACATCCTGCAGACCAACTCTGGCTTAATTTTGTTGAAGTCTCCTCACAGTTCTAGTCTGATGTTTGGACCTGGATCTAAGATGACTCTTGGTCAACTATCCTATGGCCACAGTAGGTAGAATGCATTTACACTCCAAACCCAGCTCTTCGCTCTGTAGACACAAACCACCGCCCACAGAGCTCCCAGGTGTGGGACATATACCAAGCTTGGGCATCCTGGAGGGGCCTGTAATTTGCCATGAAGTCATACTGACATCTTCCTTCACTGAAAAATTCCTTTCAGTTAACCACTCTCTCAGCCTTCAACTTCAATACTTTTACCTCATCGAATGTGTTAGGGGCAGAGTTACAAAATTGGTTCTCCTATTTCCATTAGAATAGGAGAGTGCTCACCACCTATTCTTTTGTTCTCAGTCTTTTGTGGCCTCAGCCAAATCTGAGATAAAGAATTGCATTTAAAAAATTTAGCATTGAGAGAGAAAATATGAAAATATATTATAATTTATGTTTAATTCAATTTTTTTCCTGCTGAATTTTAGCCAGACTTAAATAAACAAACATACAAGCAATGATAATTCCATTGATCAAAGTTGAGAAGAAAGATGTATGATAATGAGAGGAAAACTAAATATAATTTTATGGTCAGTGATTCATAGCTTTATTAAATCAAACATATACAATATCATGTTTATAATTCACCTCATCCATAGCAGATATCCTCTGGTCCCAATTTTATAAAAGTCCCTCAATTAGAATTAAATCCAATAAACAAAATGAAAGGCATTCTTTGTCTTGTGCTCTTTCCTTTTTGAGTCTTCTTTGATATAATTTGGAAAAGTGCCTAGTAATGTGGAATTCATAATGTCACCTTTAATTAGAAAAATTAAGAATTATTGTCTAGAAGAGGTAAGTGATGAAGAATAAAAACTTTCATGGAAGAAAATTTTGATGATATTTTTAGTTCTAACTTCTGCAGAATAATCCAGGCTATGACAGTACATAAGCCTTCCAGGAAAAGATCTGTTTATGTGCGCAAGTAACATGAGCATCTGTAATTTTAATTTTAAGCTGGTACACATCCATGATGTTTCATTCTTTGACATAGATTAGGGATTTGGAGGGAGGCAGATGGGCTACCATGGTGGTGGTTCAGTCCCATCAGGATGTTCAGAGGCTAAGACTGGCCACATGTGGCTAGGTTCCCAGGTTCTTCAGACTGGTGACTGCCCTCTCTTCCACACCTTGCTGAAGACTGTGAGCCAGAATTCTGTTCCAGAAGCCATCTTGGAATTCAGGGGCAGAACAGTGAAGAAGTCCCTGCTAATATGGGTTTACATCCTAGTGGAGGTAGAGACACAATATACAAACACTATTAGAGTGTGATAAGCATCAAAAGGAACTTCCATGCCCTCAGTGAATTCTTCAGACTGGATAGGTGGGCACTCTATTTTAAAATTAAATTACTTTAAATAGCTAGCATTTAAAAAATGTACATAGTATATAGATATATATGAATATGAATCCAGATGTACAATTAGTATGACATTCAGGGTTTCTATCTATAACTTTGTGGTTGAGAAACCTGGTAAACACTACCTCCAGTGCCAAAGTTAGCATCACCAGTGCTGAGTCATGTCAATTTCATGGCCTTTTGATTGGTAGCATGAGACTGGCCCATGATGTCCATCCCCAAATTTGTAACCCAAGTCTAATCAGAAGAAAAACATAAGACAGACCCTAATTGAAGGACAGTTGCAAAATACTGACCAATTCACCTCAAAAGTGTCAAGCTGGTAAAAAATAAGGGAAGTCTGAGAAACTCATTGCCAAGAAGAGCCTAAAGAGACATGACAATTAAATATACTCTTACATCCTGGATGGGATCCTGAGAAAGGATATCAGATAAAAACTAAGGAAATATGAATAAAATATGGACTTTATAATAATGCATCAATACTGATTTATTAATTGTAGCAATGTACCATACTAAGACTAGAATTGATTTATTAATTGTAGCAATGTACCATACTAAGGCTAGATATTAATGATAAAGGAAATTGGATGTGGGTATGTGGGAACTATTTGTACTATATTCACTGCTTTTGTGTAAACCCAAAACTATCCTGAAAATAAAAAGTTAAAATAAAAGTACATAAATAAATAAATAAAAATCCTACATTGTTAAAAAAAAAAAAGTCTCCATCACTTAAGGACAATAAAGCATGGGATACTGGGCCTCAGATTTCTCAATCTGCAACTCAAGAGGTGTAAACATGACCTGCTTAACTGCCTCTTTTGCTATTTACTACTGTTTCTGCCTCAGGTCACCGGTAGTGCAGCTCAGGAAAGGAAAGAGCTCTTTAGAATGGAAAGCGAAGTGTAATGCATCCAGGCAGAAAGCATCCGGAAGACACAAATGAGTGGGTCACATAAATACTTTCA
Source organism: Glaucomys volans (assembly GCA_020662805.1). Lineage (NCBI taxonomy): Eukaryota > Metazoa > Chordata > Mammalia > Rodentia > Sciuridae > Glaucomys > Glaucomys volans. Next base: position 167,388 of record JAJEJO010005235.1, read on the forward strand.
CCTATTGAGGTGGTATGTGAAGCTGATTTCTCAAGTAAGAAAATGCTGGGGCATCTCGACCCTCCTGAATTATATGGGAGACTGGATCCTGTAAAGGTTGCTTTTTAACTTGAATAATTCAGGCCAAGAGTAGATGTGGGTGGCCTGAATTATCTGGATAGTTGCCCTAATTCTTTGCTTTGACTGTGGAGACCTGGCCTTTGAGGGAAGTAGGCCATTCATTCCCTGAGATACTAGTTTCCTTCCTAAAGGATGAAAACATACTCAGAGGTCTGGAAACTTTTTACATCTGGATTGAATTATTAGCTCGCAAAGGCATTTACTCAACTGTGAACTCCATGAAGTTGCAGCGAGTCTCACACAGTTGAGCGTTTTGCACAGAATCGACTCTCTCTCTTCAACAGGTGATCCAGTGAGCTGCCTCAATCACAGTTCCAGGGACTCTGGTTACAGGTGTCCTCTCTCCAGCCGTGTTTAGTCAAATGCGAGGAGGAGACATCCTGTCCTTGTGATTTCGTTTAGATAGTAGCTATTTTCTCTTTGGCCTGCATGTTTATCCGGGAACAAATGACATGTTTTCTTCATCACTTTCACTAAAAGGATTGTGTATTCTTGTGGAGGTTCTTTCTTTTCCTTCTTTCCTTTCTTTCTTTCTTTCTTTTTTTTTAAACAGTGAAAGCTGAGAGAATTAAATGTTAGCTATAAGTTTCCTCCTCTTTGTGGAAGTGATCTTTTATCCAGAGTTAATTATACTTCATTGTTACTTTTAGACAGGCAAACGGATGGCACCTGACTTAGCTCTGGCTTATCAAGACTGTGATGTCATTCTGGTTAAAGAAAAAAAGATTTTTAGTACAATTAAATTAATTTCCATTTTAGCAAGTGAGATTTTGGTTTGATACTGGTCAGATATTGGGAGGGCAGAACCTGTGAAATTCGCCCAGTGGTAAAATTCTTAGATAATCCAGAGGCCTCCTTCTTTACTGTAGCTTTTATGATGCTGGAAATGGCAACTAAAGAAAATGTCGAATACTAAATATGTAAACTTTTTAATTTAATTTTATTTGTGGTACCGCTGATTGAACCCGGAGGAGCTTAACTACTGAGCCACATTCCCAGCCCTTTTTATTTTTTATTTTGAGGTAGGATCTTGCTAAATTGATCAGGGTCTCACTAAGTTTCTAAATCTGGCTTTGAACTTGATCCTCCTTCGCAGCCTCCAGAATCACTGGGATTAAAGGCATGTACAATTGTACTTGGCTTTTAAATATATAAATTCTAAATGCATCACTAAATTCTAATATGAAATTGCATATAAACCTTAAGTGTGAAGAATAGGTAAAAAATTTGACTTGGGGATTCTTTTCTGGCAATCACTGAAGCAAATGTAATTTCAGATACTCTTGCAGCTTAGATTCAGTTGCAGGATAGATTTTAATCATATTGCTCCCAAGTCTCATGACAGACAGACAATCACATTCTACTCTACTGTAGCCTAGTGCCCCCCGTGTTTCTAGTCTGCTAGAGATTAGGATTTGGGAGGTCTCTGGTGTAAGTGAAATTCTGCACTTCAAAGTGATGCAGATGCTGCCTGCCATGGACCAGGTTTTGAATTCTGGTCCTTTCCTTAGGAAAAATTGCAAGTCTGTTTCCCTGGGTTTCTTGTAAGTTGCCACTGGGAGTCCATGGAGAAGAACACAAACCTCCCTTATGTCTGGGGCTCAAAGGTATTATAAAATTAAAATTTGTTAAAACGTTAGCTGATTTGTTCTTTTATGATGACTCTCTCTTTCTCCCCTGCTCTATCAATAGTGAAAGATTTCACGTGTTCTACACTCACCGGGGGCTTTTTGTCTTGAAATTCATAACCTTAACTCTCTGATGGTCTTGAGAAAATGGATGATTTTTGCAAATTATCTAAATTTATCTCAATGTTAAAATGGGAATGATGTTCCCTTGAAGCTTTCTACCTCTTAAGAAGAATTCCTTCCTTCATGGTTATTATAATGTGTGAAATTTGACGAGTATGGCTTGCCAGCAGATACTTATTCCTTAAGACATTTTGTTTTTGTTCAGACCATACCATTCTTGGCCTCTTCTCCAGATGCCATTTTGAAATAATTTTAAGTCCTTTTCTTTTATCTCAAATCATGATGTAATACCCTAACTGGTATAAAGCAAACAATAGGTTTAGAGTAATAGCACACTTATTAGTACAATCAAGTCATAATTTACTTGACCTCATTGGAGAGAAATGAATTCAGACATATCAATTGCTTGAAAAATCTGATAATTGTGTTTCAAGTGACCTTGGCAAACCACTGACTATTGTTGGTAATGTAAGAATGCTTTGGTAGTAAACAGGATTTCTAACCTCCATACTATAAGGTAATCAATTTGTGTTGCTTAAGCCACTGTTTGTGGTCATTGTTTCAGTGGCAAGAGGACTTTATACAAACTTTGGTAGACAAAAATCCGATTTGCCTTCATAGCCATAAGAAAAGGAATTACCCAGTGACTGTCACCATGTAAAAGAGTTTTAGTCAAGTGAACACTTAATTGGTAATCCTAACATTGGTCCTTTATGATATTAGTTGAACTGCTTAATGGATTTTGTTTTGTGATTTTAGCAGATATAAATTCGTAATAAATTTTCCATTTTAGTAGGAGAAATAGTCATGAATCTTGGCCTCTCATCCTGGGCAAATGAATAGAGCACCATTTATTTTAGAGCTATTCTGTATTCCCTGTTTTATCATGGATAATAATAAATGACATCCTATCCTTATATAAGGAATACATTTCCTTCTTTTTTCCTGGCTTAATATTTAACACATTGTCTCTTCATGATAGGCTTTGTGCCAGGATGAGTTACTGCTTCTCTTAAAGCCCAGACCTTATTATTTTTTAATAGTAACAATAGCAATATCTCTAACAATGACAGTTTTCCATTTACTATGAGTCATATATGTTAGGCACTTATGTTTATCTCATATAATCTTCATAACTTTAGAAGCAATTATTCATTTCTCTATTTTATAGGTAATTGAAGCTCAGAAAACTGATAAAAGCTCAGGGAGGTCATTGCCCAAGTTGCTGCACCTAGTCAGTGAAAGCTACTTTTGAACTCAGACGTATGCCTCCACGTCTCTGCTTTCATTACTGTAAAGGATTCCTCATCTATAGTATTAATAGGGATGGCACCAGTCAAGAAGGAAGTGGCAGAATCTTATCTTTAATATGATTCCATGCCTCTACTGTTTTATACAGAGGGAGTATGCTTAATGCCTTAAACCAAAGAAATGACTAATAATGAGCTTTTAGACCCTCAGTCAGGGCACTAGTTAAGGCAGATATTTAGTGGCATTTGGACATTTTGGCCGGGCGCGGCGGCGCACACCTGTATTCCAAGCGACTTGGGAGGCTGAGTCAGGAGGATCGCGAGTTCAAAGCCAGCCTCAGCAATTTAGCGAGGCCCTAAGCAACTCAGTGAGACCCTGTCTCTAAATAAAATACAAAATAGGACTGGGGATGTGGCTCAGTGGTGGAGTGCCCCTGGGTTCAATCCCCAGTACCAAAAAAACCCAAAAAAACAAAAAAACAAAAAACTATAGACATTTTGATCTATCTCCAGTGTCCTGCCGTGGAGGTATCGGCCTCTTTCACTATGCTGAAAAGTATCCTGGAGTTTCCTTCTTACTAGGTTCTGGTTACTGGTTGTACAATGGACTTTTGAATATCTAGAGAGAAAGATCTCTCTTTAGTGTTATAGGACAGAAGCCTGTTGGACATGGCACTGCATTTTCTGAATCTGAATCCACTGGTTCCTGCTTGGAATCTTTTCAAAGCTGATTTTTAAATGGCGTAGAAGATTGCATTACCCATCCAATTAATCCACTGGGATGAGAGAACCCAAGATGCTTGTTAGACAAGGGGATTTTTTCCTCTCATTGTCTCATACTCTCCATGCTCCATGCTCAGAAAATGATGGAGGGTGGTAGTGATCTAGATTTGTTTTGTATTTAGCAATATACATAGTGTAGGAAGTTCAAACTGCTTCACAGACAATAAATAATAACTCTTCCAAAAGAATTCTCTGTGGAAACCAAAAGCTTGTATTAATGCATATAGCAGTGGGGGCAAAGGGTCAATGAATCCAAGTGACTCCTTTAGAATTTGAAGAAGTTATTCATAGATTAGATTACAATAATTTACATTGGGTTCATAGTACAATCTTAAGACACCTGATTCTTTGTTAATCCAATAAAGTTTTATTAAACCTTTACTTTGTGCAAGGTGCTATTCTAGGCACTTTGGATAGGAAGATGGATAGGATAAAACACTGCCCCTCAGGAGCCTGAAGCTGAGTGGGTGAAAGAGGTCAAATGAATGGGTAGAAATAATGTGGGGGAGATAATGAGAGAATGATTCCTTTGAAGAGAATTAGAAGAAGTACCCGATACTGTTTACAGAGACTGGGGAAAATTTTTTTCACAATCTGAGCTGAATTTTGAAGACTGAGTAGGAGTTCACTAGACTAGGAGGAGACAAACATTTCCAGACCAAGTTAGAAGTTTATGCAAAATCTTGGAGGTGTGAGACAGCATAGAACGTTCATGCAACTCTAACTACTGACGCCATAGGGCATAGAGGGTCACAGGGAAATGCTGACTGGATAAGAGCCAGAATATAAAATCCTATGCCTCTTCCAAGAGCTATGGGTATTTTGCTGCTGGAAATGGGGTAACTGAAAGTTTTACATAACAAATAAACAAAGTACTATGCAGAATCCTATATTGATATATAACATTGCTTAAAACACCAGATTGCATATCACAGGGGCAGGGATTTTGTCTCATTTTATCTGCCCAAGTACCTTCCACAGTACTTGGGACATAGGTGGTTATTAATATATAATTTGGCATTTGTTTTAGATTATCTAAATGGTCATATTTATCAGAAATCCCGATTCTGCTTTTTTCTCATCCCTAAAACATATTGCATTCCTGAGTAAAGCTTGCACTGGGGAAAAGGGATGTGAACAGATTCATCGTCTGTGACATTAATCAGCAATGATTGCATATATGTACATTTAAATCTGTCAGTCCATGTAACTATTTGCTGCTTAAGTACCAAATATTGATGTTGAGTTTTGACCCTTTGTCTTCTAGTGAACGTCTTAATGAGATATTTAGTTTAAAAATCCAGAAGTGAAGTGAATATACCTTCCTAGGCACTGGGAACATGTTCACAACAAACTGTAGATGAACACTACAGATGCATTTTTATCTATTAGAAAAAGTTCAGAATTCTGGCTAGTACTATACATAGCATTTAACACGAATCTAGTTCTTTTGAAATGGCTCAATAACAAAGTACCCTCTCATTAGCTGTGCTGAGAGAGTGATTGCCCATACCAGTTATGCTACTATCTTAAAAAAAAAATCTTTAATGTCATCAAGTGAAAGCAACTTGGGCTAATTTCAGTTTGTCCTATCAAATATTAAAATTAGTCACAGAATATTGAAATTAGCCAGAGTTTGAACTTTAGCTGGTATGCACACAAACATACACACAATATGGAGCTATTTTCATGCAAAACTCAGCAGATGGGATTGAGATTCTGCTAAATTGGGGTGGATATTAAATAGGTTTATAAGAACAAATGGAAATATTTGGTGGATCACAATCTACCAAATGCCCATGTATGGAACAATCAATGTAAAGTTAGCACAGAAGCTTTTAGTTTTCTTCCAATTTCCATTCTTTTCTTCTTCCATAGTAGAAGACTTTTTAGCTGGACATATGGCTGCTCAGACAGACAAAATATCTCAGCCTCCCTAGCAGTTTAATGTGACTGCACAACCATCCTTTGATCAATAGAAATGACTACAATTTATGTGCGCTGCATCTGAATGGTGCCCTTAAAAGAAATGAGTATGTCCTTTCTTTTCCTTTCCTATTCTTTGTCTTCAGCCAAGAACAAATGCTTGGTAAGGAACAACTTTCAACCATACACACATCCTGAGTAGGTGTGAGGACAGGATAGAAAGCATCTGGGTCCCAAAACTATGAAACTGACATACTGGCTCTGGAAGAAATCATTGTTATTTTGGATTATAATTAAGGGAACTAAAACTTTATTCCAGTAAAACTGGGAAGGAGGAGGAAGATGTGTCAGTCGAGTATCTGTGTTGCAAATAAACTCAATTTGGAATGGTCAAAACAGTCAAGAAGTATATTGGCTGATGAAAATGTAAAGTCCAAAGGTAGATAGGCTTCAGGGGAAATTTGATTCAGTGACTTACTATGCTTCAGGTCTATAATTCTTTGCATTTACCCTCCTTTTAAGTCAACAAGGCATTGCTAGCAGCTCCTAGGTCTACATGCATTTTTGTTAGCATCCAGGGAGACAGAAAGCTTCTTGTTCTTTTAACCATTGAGCAAAGAAATTGTTTCAGCTTAATTGGAACAATTCTAGGTCACATTAACTCATACTTAGATTAATCACTAAGGCCAAGATAATGCTGTATACTTACTGACTTATCTTTGGATTATCAGTAATCGTGGTAAAGGGCATGGTACCATCCTGACTGGCTTAAACCAATCAGCATTCCTGTGACTGAAGTCTAACTCTCGATTCCTGGCTGCTGCTCAGTGGGTGAGGCATGTAATGAAGGCCGGGAGGCATCTGGGTAGTACCCACTGCTAAAGGTGAGCAGACCTGAGGAGAGAACGTGGGAGCTGATGTGGCATGGGGTCTGGTTTTCCTCTGTAGTAGTGGCAGTGTGCATGGGGCTACTCCTAAAAGGTTTGAAGGTTAGGATCTGGACTTTGTATACATGGTCTCATAATGTGGGCTGAGAGAGCAGGCTTCCATGAAGGGGATTTTTGATTGGAACAGAGCAGCAAGTATAAATTAGTGTAATAACCACTATGAAAGTCTAAGTGAATGTAAGTGAATGTGTGTCTGGGTAACTTTATTCTCATTACGCTGTGTGTGTGTGTGTGTGTGTGCGCGCGCGCGTGCGTGTGTAATCCTGAGACTGTAATAGAATTTTTGTGAATTATCTGATAAAAGGCCCTGGGCATAGGGACTGAAATATATATGATTAGAAACATTCCCCAGCAGCCCCTGTCCAACACACATGCACAACCTTCTATACAGTAATTAGTATTTTACTAGATTTCTGCAACTGTGAATTGGGTATTGTTGCTATTACAGCTCTTGCACTGATTTTGCCTTGGGAGGGAACCTGGTGCTTTTCAACGCAACACAAACTCATTGCATTTTGAGGTTAGCCCCACCTTTGCTGCTAAGGACAGCTGAGGATAAAGGTGGAAACTACAGTTCACATTTCCTGAATCCTCTGCCTGCACCTGGCATAGGACAGGTTGAATAACATGGGGTTATCAATTTCAAAGAAAAAAATCTTAATTTTTCCCAGAACAAAGCAAAATGCTCGATGTTGGCTTTATAATGTGCACTCTATGTTCACTAGTAAAAGCAGCTATTTTAACATTAAGTCATTGTTTCTCAGTAGAATCACTGTGATGTGTGTTCTTCAGACTTTGCCAGTTTCAGCAATTTGTTCTGAAGGTAGTTATGGTGTGACCTTGGGCCAGAATGATCAATTGCTTGAAGCAGTATTTTTAGAGCCTTTTAAAAAACATTAGGATAAGTCTGTCACATGATTTCAGGGAAGTTTTCATTGTTTTATTACCTTGCTGTTGGCACATGAAGTAATAGGGATCATTTTAACCCAGCATGATATAGAATGAAAAGGAAGCCTTTGTGTTCCTTCCGAGGGCCCCAAAAGAAAATCTCCTCCTAACAGTTCCCTCCACTCAGACAAAAATATTTATTAGAACCCCGAGGAAATCTGGAATGGATTGTTAACAATTTCTTGCTTCCCCCTGGTACTTTTTGAAACACTCTGCTCTTAAAATCTGCTTTTGAGGTTTTTGAGATTGTAATAGTCACCGTTAAGTGTGGTTGTGTTATAAATATATTGTCCCCACCTTGGCATTTCTGACAAGATTGAACTGTAAGTATAAAAAAGTACGGAATGGAGGATTTTGGTGCCCTTTTCATAATTGAGTCCTACAGAGTATTGTTGGTCCTGATTTAAATTTCTGGTGCTACTAAGGCAGTTGTTATTTTGTCATTTTCATAAATAACTAAAGTTAGCTCAGTTGAACCTGCCAAGTTTCTACTTAGCTTTTCCATTTACTTCTACCCGCCTGCATGCACACCTTTGTGTTGGTGTGTCTTTTCTCTCAGGCTGAATTAGTATTCTCTCGTGTTTTTCACTATTGAAGAAAGGATACAATTTATTTAGTGGTACTTTTGAGAGTACAGTCCCCAACTTATATTACCTAAAATGTACTTCCAGGATAAGAGTATGATGAAGCCAAATCACAGAACCTCCTCCCCAAAGGTAATGGGGACAGATAAATTTTAAAACCAGCACGAAGTTGGCAGCCGTCAAATAGTGGCAGAGTACAGCCTAATGTAGTGTAACAGCCGGGGAAAGAAGAAAGAATAAGAGATCAGGGATTTCCATGACTTCTAATTCCATTGCCCCACATCCTGCTCCTCTGAGGCGGGGGCCCAGGGGAAAATGTGAGTGGACAAAATCCTAAGAAGTCTCCCCATTAGAAGTTTTCTGTGTGTGTGCGTCCCCAGACAGCCCTAGGGAAGGACTTGGAGTGTCCTCCCTATACCCTTGGTGTCTAACCAGAGGAAGGAAAAAAATTCAGATTGACCTTCATAAAACTGACCAGGTGGAAAGAAAGCAGAGAGCAAAAAGGGAGTGACTATAATTAGAATGAATTATCTGCAGCACTTCTTAGTGACTGAGCTGACTAGAGGGCAAAGGAAAAAGTAAAGTAAATAAGGGGGACAAGGACCTGGAGGAAAAGTTACATGTATGATCCAGTCGTTAGACCATAGTAGGATATTAATGTGGTCAAATAGACATCTGCTTATATCAAGGGTCTCTGTTGGCTGGGAAGAGAGTGGAACCCCACTGGTGGAAAGAGGAAGGTGAAATATAGAGGGCAGACATGTTGGTCCTTCTTAATGAAGCTTCCTTGGCTTTCCCCTGACTGAGAATTAGGAGATTAACACCCCTGGCATTGGGTGACCTAGAGGTGTGCACCCCAATGCAAGATCTTTATTTTTTAGGAGCACACCAGGGAGAGCAGTGGCCAGTTCTGCTAGCCATGGCTGTCCACAGTCTCAGCTGAGCTTGCCCCTGGATAAAACATGAAATTCTCAACCCTTCAATTGAAGATAAAAGGTGATGAAGAGGTGTCAGATAATCAGAAGGAGAGTCAAAGAACAATGATATAGTCTTGGCAGAACCGTTCAGGTTAACCGTGAACAAGGAAGGAAAAAATTAAGAAAGATCACATGGAAACAAGGAGTAAAGGAGTGAGGAAGAGAAGTAAAGAGGAGGACAGAATGCCAAGGAGAGAGGAAGAATAGATTTTGGAAGATAACTAGCTATAGAATATACTACCTCATGGGGCTGGAGTTGTGGCTCAGTGGTAGAGTGCTTGCCTAGCATGTGTGAGGCACTAGGTTTGATTCTTTGCACCACATAGAAATAAATAAAATAAAGATCCATCAACAACTAAAAAAATTTTTTAAAAGAATATATTACCTCAATGGTTGTTGCTTCAAAGAACTTTAAAAGAGTATAAAATTGGGAAAACAAAGATGATAAGGCTATAAAACAAAATAAAGAGATGCCAAAGCAATGGAGAGGGATTGAGGGCCAAAATAATATTGTTACTCAAGTGATAAGTTAGAAATTGGTTAAAGAGACTAAACCTTGTAGAGACCTCAGATAATGAACAAGAAGTGATGTTAGAAATAATCAGTAGATACAAAGGCAGAGATGGTGAATTAAACATGAGAAGATAATAGACACGGATCTCAAAGATTATGCAGCAAAAATAAATTGGAATATCTGTTAGAAAACAGTTAGTGGAACAGAAAGAAATTTAAAAGAAATTGCAAGAAAAAATCCTGAAATAATTGATTCTCCAAGGCAAAATATATATATATTTTCTAAGAAAATTTGATAAAGATATTTCAATGTCAAGACACAGAGTATTGCTTTGAAGCTGGAGAATGAGTTCTTTAGTCATCTTTCACACATAAAACAATCACCTACAAGTAGGAAAAAAATTAAGCTTACCTCAACATTTTCTAAAGCAGCAAAGCCAAGAAAATAGGGCAAAATATAGAAAAATTATGAAGAGTAACCCAAAAAATTTAAAAGCAAAAAAGACCACAAACCTCCATTGCTACTGTTAAAAATAATTGCCATTAATGTGTTCTCACATTTCCAAACACTTCTTTTCTCAGAGTGTGCACTCTCACTCTCTCTCTCCTTCTTTCTTTCTCTCTCTCTGTATGAGAGAATGAGCAACTACATTTTTACTAATTAAAAAGTTAAGAAATTAGAGATGATTAAAATCTTCAAAGACACACATTTAGACTGTTATAAATTTAGAATGTAGCCAGGTGTGGTGGCGTACACCTGTGATTCCAGTGGCTCTGGAGACTGAGGCAGGAGGATCAAGAGTCCAAAGCCAGCTTCAGCAACTTAGTGAGGCAATTAGCAACTCAGTGAGACCTTCTTTCTAAATAAAATACAAAAATGGGCTGGGGATCTGCCTCTGTGGTTAAGTCCCCTTAGTTCAATCCTCAGTACCAAAAAAAAAAAAAAAATTAGAATGTATATTATTCTCATCTTTTTTATGCTGTATACAATGAGTACTTATAAAAACAAATTTTTTGTGTGCTTTTTATAAATAGTTTCAGGACGTATGTATCATTTTGCAACCTGCTTTATTTTTTAGCAACATTTTTCAGATTTGTCCTTAATGATACCTACCAAAGTTCTTTATTCTTTTTAACATATATTTAATGATACAAATACATGCATGCAGATATTTAGATTTTTTCAATCTTGTTAGTTTTATAAATAAAGGTGCAATGGAATGGCCTTAAGCTTTTCCTTGTGCACAAATATAAATGTTTCTCTAAGCTAAACATTAGATGTAGAATTTCTGAATTGCAAGACTTAGGCGTTTTTCTTTTACTTTGTTCCAAGCACATTATACCTAGCTAACTCATTGTTGAGTTCTAAAGACAAAAAAATACTTTGAAACATGCAAGAGTTCCAAGCAGACATTTCTAGGGAGGAATTCACTTCAACCAGGCTTTCAATTTTTTCTTTTTTAAACTTTGTACAGAGTATTCTGTTATAATTCACTTTGCTTTCCTTTATTCAATTTTATTAAAGGATAAAAACTTTATGATCATTAAAAAGATGCCAAATAAGTATTTGATAAAATTTAATCCTGCAAAAGAGGTACTTTTAGCAAAATAGAAATGGATGAATATTTTCTTAGTATCAGTTTAAAAAGTAAACATGAATTATACAACATGAATTACTTTCCCATTCAAATAATGAACAAATGCCATTCAGCTTTATTATTTAGCATTTTCCTCTCTTGGTGAATGCACTTGACCAAAGAAGAAAAGGAATAGGCTAAATAATGTGTATCAAGAAAACTTCAGAGACTCAAACTAAACAAAAAATTCAAAATGTTAAAAGAGTATGGTAATAGAGGGAAGGGAGGGGTGGGGGCGGGGTGAGGGGTAAAAATAATAACAGAATGTGTGACAGATACCATTGCCCTGTGTACATGCATGAACGCACAGATGGTGTGACTCTACTTTGTGTACAACCAGTGAAACAATAGCTGTACTCCATTTGTGTTCAATGAATCAATAAGTAAATAAAAAAAATATATAAATACCAATAAATAAATAAATAAAATAAATAAATAAATAAGGAAACCACAGATTTCCTTTTAAGCAGGTAATAAGTGGTTGCATCAGTGGTTATTTAATTGTTCTCTGGACAAGACACAGAATAAGTTCTGCTGTTTAAATCATGAAGTCATGTATGCATGCTAAAATATCTCAATAAAAGGAAAACAAATTAAAAAGAAAAAAAAGAGTATGGTAAGGTGACTAGTTACATAATTAGGCTGAAGGCATAAATAATAAAAATATGAAGGAAGAAGAAATCCTATATATAATAACCAAATGATAAAACTATGTAGGTTAAAAGGAACAATATTACATAATACGCAAAAGACCTTTGTGAAATTAAAAATCTACCAAAGCATATGAAAGAAAAAAACATAAATTTATAGCTTACTCTTGAATAGAGAAAACCTAAAATAAAGAGGTCAGTAAATAGCAGCTAAAAATTAAGGTATCCTTTTAGTTCATCTGGAAAAATAAACTATACGAACAGCCAAAAGATAACAGGGAGAGGAGAATGACAGCCAGGCGAGATGTGAAATACATTATGAAGGTATAATAACTAAAATTGCTTAGAGCAGAGAAAAGATTAGCAGGAAATAATAAAGATTCTCATAAACTCAAATTCACATAAACATTGGGTATTAAAAAAGGAAGTATATCAGTATTTCATCCTTTTTATGGCTAATACTGCATTGTGTATATATACCAAATTTTCTTTCCCCATTCGTTCATAGGCGGACTCTTAGGTTGAATCCATTTCTTCACTATTATGAATAATGTTACAATATACCCTAGAGTGCAGATATTTTTTTGACATACTGATTTCATTTCCTTTGGTTATATACCCAGTGGTGTTGTTGCTGGATTGTACAGCAATACTATTTTTAATTTTTTGAGGAACTTCCATACTTTTTCCCCACAATGGCTGTACTAGTGTACATTCCCACTGACAGTGTGTGAGGGTTCCTTTTTCTATACTTGCTATGTTTCATCTTTTTCAGGATAGCCATATTACTGGAAGTACAGTTGCATCTAATTGTAGTTTTGATTTGCATTTCCTAGGTAACTAGTTATGTTGAGTACTTTTCTATACACCTGTTGGCCCTTTGTATGCCTTCTTTTGAAAAGTGTTTATTTTGCCCACTTTTATATCGGGTTACTTATTTATTTATTTTTTATGATTTAGTTGCTTGAGTTCCTTATATATTTTGGATATTAACATATCAGACATAGAGTTTGCAAATACATTCTTGAATTCTGTAGGCTGTCTCTTCACTCTGTTTTCTTTTGCTGTGCAGAATCTTTTTAGTTTGATATAATCCCATTTTGTCTATTTTTGCTGTTGGTTGCCTGTGCTTTGAAGGTCTGATCCAAAAAATTTTTGCACAGACTAATGTCATAGAACATTTTCCCCATGCTTTGAGTATAAAAAGAAAAACACCACATGATCTCAATCCCGTGTGGAATCTGAAATAGTTGATCTCACAGAAGTTGAGAATAGAATAGTGGTTACTGGAGGTTGAGAAAAGTTGGGGGGATGGGGATTGGGGAGAAGGGGGTCAATAGGTACAGTGCCATCCTTAGATGAAATGAAATCTTTTGTTCTGTTGGGCAGTTAGAGGAACTTTAAATAACAATAATTATTGTATATTTTTAAAATACAGAAGATGGAAGAAAGGATTTTGACTGTTTTAATTGCAATAAAATGCTAAATATTTAAGATAATATATATGCTAATTATCATGATTTGATCATAATACAATGTATACATGTATTAAAACATCTTGTGTACCCTAAACATATGTACAACTTTTATGTCAATCAAAAATAAAATTATAAAGCATTTAAAATTAATATTTAAAAAGATGATAAATGGCCAATTCACTTAACTGACAGAAAGACCAAATCCTTTAAAAATAGATAACAAGCTAAAAAACAAAAATAAAAGAGAGAAAACTAAACATAGGATATGAACAGGAATTTCATAGAAAAATAAATACGAATGGCAAACAAACATGAAAGACAAACATTTGATTATCTCATTTGTCATAAAAGAAATTCCAAATAGAATGAGATGTTATTTTTTGTACCTCTGATGGTAACATCTTCAACGTTTTCTAGTTCTGATTGTTTGGCTAGGGTAAACAGAAACAGGAACGTATCTGCTGTTGGGAGAATGCAAATGGTGCATTCGTTTTCTAAGAGGAAATATGACAGTATTTCTCAACAGAAAAAAACAAAAACAAAAACGTGTTCTTTAGTTCGGCAGCCCTGATGCTGGAAATTTAGCCTCCTGATAAACTTGCAAAATATGACAATTTAATACAAGGATGTTTATTGAACATTTGTTATTATAAAACTTTTGAGAAAAAGTTAAATGTCTACTTACAGGAATGAGATTAAAATATTAAAGTACATTAATACAAAGCAATACCTGTGAATCATTGCAGAGAATGAGGCAGATCTATACTTGCACATGTGGAAAGAACTCTAAGATTTATTAAGCTTAGAAAAAAGGGTGATTAAAAATTACAGGTGATCGTAATTGCATTTTATAAATAAAGAGTAAGAGATTTGGACACAAGTGTAGGAATATAAAAGGTATTAAGACCTATGTAGGCTAATATACACATAAATTTTTTTGGACACACAAGAATAAAGGATGGGGAATTAGGAAGGAAAGGAAACACTTTCTTTTGTCTTTTGCCTTTAATGGTTTGCATTTTTTAAATCTTGTGCATGTTCAAGGTTATACAAATCACTCTGTCTACACTGGACCTCAGACCCACCAGCCCTGTGTCTAACCTCTTCCTCACCAGCACTATAGTTCCCACATGATCCCCACCCATCTTCTTCCAGTTAGGAGAGGACAATTCTACCATGTTTTTAGATGTTTCTTTAGTTCTGCCTTCCTGCTGATAGGTGAAAGCTGCAGAGAAGAAAGAGAGTCCTGAACTTTTATTACTAATATGATAGTAAATGCCATCTACCAAGCACTGACCAAAGAGATCAGGGGGACACTGTGCAGAATACTTCATATCTGTGCTCTGTTACTCCTCACATGGACCTATGAGACTGGTGCCATTTTCAAGACCATTTGACAAGGATGATAGAGCTGTGGTTGCTTGCCCAGGACCCTATCTCTAGTAAGAGACAGGTCAAGGGCTCATACTCTGATGTGCCTAACTCCAGTAGTAGAACTTCTGATAGTCATGTTACTACCTCTGTAGCATTCTCATTAGATTCGTGGTGAGTCAAATAGGTTTCCTGCACCAATGCAAGTCATCATTTATAACTTCTTTTCTTGGTAGGTATAAGCATTTTAGATTCTCAAACACTAACTCAAAATGGCCTTTGGGGAATAGCTCCTGTATCAGCTGAGGCCATCTGAAATTACTGTTCATTTCTCTTTAATAATACATATGCAACAGGGGTTCCTTAAATACTGATCTGGCTCCTGATTGCTTTTCCCAAATCGTTTCTGATTGCTCGGTTTTGTTGTTATTAGAACTATATGTCGTTATTAGAACTACCAAGGTGTATTTTGGTATTACTCATTTTGCTGAAGTTTAGTTACTAAGTTCTGACGTGGTGACTCTTAACAGTTGAACACAGTTCCAGGCAAGTTGCTATTTCCTCTCTCACCATAGCTATGTTGCTCAGATAGCAAAGGTGAAATCATTAGCTAGAACTGATGCCAATGGTGAGGCCTTATCTTACATAGTCCCCAGACTCTGAACAGAAATGAAAGGTGAACTTTCCATAGTTTTGCCTTTTTGTCTTTCCCGTCTACCTTATGCTCCCTGTCTAACCTATACATTTACCCTTCCTCATCACTCTCCCTCCCCTCCCTGCAAATCCCAAATCTGGAAAAGACCTTTCCAAGGTCAGTTGTAATCTTCTCTTTCAGTGACAGTAATAATGAGTATTTCTCATTGGGTGTGCATTGTGGGTATCTCTTTCTTTCTTTGCATAGACAAAATACAGAAATGCATAGGCCTTCCCTCCTGTCATCAGTGATACTAGTAGTTACGGCCACTTGCTGAGCACTGTGAGGTGGTTCTAGTCACTCCATTTTATAGATGAATAAAGACTCTCCAAGGTTGCCCCAAGTCACTTAGTAGTAAATAATGTTAGTGGAATTCAAATGTAGGCCTATCTAACTACAAAACCTCTGTTCTTTCTCTCAACTTCTGTGTAAGGTAGGATTTCAACTGGGCCAGCTTAGACAGGAAGGATGGGAATGTCTAGCAAGGTGCTGGTCCCTTTTTTTACTTCATGCTGCCTGGGATCCCCTGGGAACATTGACTTCTGGGGGCTATTGATGGGCCGTCCTACCTGCTAAGGGATGAGCTGTTTTCTATCTCTCCTGTTCTCTGATTAGAGGGGAAAAAAAAACCTCTGCATCTCTGTGACCAAAAAGAGAAAGTACAGGAAGACTTTTGGGCAGAAGAGGAAAGAATTGTCTCCTTGGATGGCCCAGGTGTTTCCCGCGAATGCTGGAGTTTCAGTCTGCAAACTTCTCTGAGGTATATTCCCTCTTAAGGGAGAACGTGGAGGGCCTTAGCCCTGGAGTCAGCCAAACAGCAGCAGTATGTTGACCTCTGTGAATGAACACACAGGTGGAAACACTATGTTTTGGAAGGAGCAGGGATATGAGGAAGACAAGCTGAGGGCACCCAGCATCTGAGGAGATGTAATCCCAGCAATATCACTGAGGGACTGTATGACTTTAACCAGATTATTTTACATTTTTCAGGCTCGGTTTCTTGATATGTATCATGGGAATAACAATAGTTATTGTCAGTGGGTGTGATGGAGATTAAATAACAAAATATGCAAAGTTTCTTTAAATAAAAGTATTTGCCATTTGATACGTGAGCCAGATTAATTCTGACAAAAAAAAATGTTAATTTGCTTAAATAAGTTTCCAAACAGATGGGAAAGAAACAAATGTATTTAGGTAGAGACAAAGCACCAGATGACAGAATTTATCTTGGCATTTAGATATGGAGAGTTTTACTTTTGTTATAATTTTTCTTACATGTTTTAGCAATGAGCTTATATCATTAGGCACTAAAATTAACTCAGATCCTGCAATATGAGACTTTTTTAAGAAGGAAAAAAATGAAATAATGTTGCAGGAAGGATTCAAATGAAGCAACTTGAGCATTGATGATTTTGTGGATTCGACTAACACAAATGCTTGAGAAACGTATTACGTTGTGAATGGAAAAGACATCTGAGACAATACCTGCAGCATAGAATAACTGAAAACTCAGCCATTTGGAACATGAACCAGGATATTTATAGTTGTACAATACATTCCTCTCCACTTGAATTGGTGCTGCAGGATTTATCCAGCGAGGGGAAATCTCAATCTTTGCAGAGTTGTAGGATCAATGAAAGCAGGTAAAATTGGAAATAAAGGGTTGACAATCATAAGTGTATCTAAAACTGTCAGGAGGTTCAGGAAGTCTTTCTGTTATCAAAATATCATTTAATAGCAATTAAAAATGGAACTAAACAATTTCACAAGCCCAAGATATTTACCCATTTCTATTCCTAGCTTCCATTCTATCTTCCTTGTAACAGATGTTCTGGAGTTACAGAAGTGAAAGTGTCATTAAATTACTTGCTCCCCTTCCACCAAACATCACATCATTATAGTAGCAAATATGAATGCCCTTCTACCAAAAATTTCAAACAGGCAATAACATGGCTCATAAAGTGTGTTTTCATTCTGAAAAAGAAAGAACTGCTAAATTGTTCTCCCAAAAGACCGTATCGCAATATACCCCCAAACTACACTCCAATAGTACTGACCAATACTTCCTCATAATACACCAAACTCAAAAGACATGTAGCAAAATCTATAGATTTGCCCATATACAAACTAAAACTTCTGTACAGCAAAAGATAACATAAAGTTGAAAAAATATGATAATGAAACATTTAAAAATTAATAATCATACTGTATATTTAGTGGCAACAAAGTAATATAAAAAAGACAAGAGACCTAATAGAAAATGTGCAAAGATATGAATGATCAACAACCAATAAACATTTGTAAAGATCCATGCCCCTGTCTGGAAATCAGGAAAATGTACATTCAAACCATAAGGATCATCTTCTTCTTTTTTTTTTTTAAATTTTGGCCTGCAGATTGGAAAATCATAAGATTCTCATATGTCTTTTATATAACACTTTTAATTCCTTGAGTCTATAGTGTATTATTCTAGTCATATTTCTTAATTCTTTTTGAAGGTGAAAAAAATATCCTTGAGATTCACAGAGGTGGTCCTTGGAGCCTGAAACCCCTGTGTCATTCCGGCCCCCGGGGCCCCCCTCCCTGTTTTTCTACAGGGAAAAGAGGAAGGTTTGGTCTCAACTGTTTCCGCTGCATCTCTGATCTCTGAGTACAGAAGTTGCTGCTTCAGTGTTCTCAGCAAGAAATCCCACCACACAGAGAATCTAGCGAGCTAGTGTGTGGAAAATCAGAGGGTCTCTAGGGGAGGAATCACATCCCACCTCACACAGCCTACTCTGCCTCTTTCCTCCTTTTCCACGTTCCCAGTCATTTTGTCCTCCACATCTTCCAAAATTCAGGTGACATAATTCCCCAGCCTCTCAGGAAATGTAATCCAGACTCCACTCCAACTACTTTTATGGGGTGCAGCCCCCCAGGACAGCTTTCTTTTCTATTTCCTCTCTACTCCTTACTTTGCCCAAAATTTTGGTGCATATGGTTTTCACCATTGTATTGCATGTACAGTGGAGGTCTGAAGATAGTCATGATTGACTGAATAAAAATTTAAATACACAGGTGTGGAGGAGCACAGCATAGGAATCAGGAGAGCTCTGGATTCGGTACACCTCAGCCACTGTGTGCCTTTAGACAACTTTCTTCATCTCTTTCTGTCTTGTAGTATCTGTAGAAACAGATTGACAGGCTTCCTGTTGTGAGGAGTAAATGGATTATTGATCAATGCAAAGTGCACCAAGTGCTTAGGGAGTCCTGGCAGCCAGGGCCCCCCACAGCCCTGCACAGAGTGATCGTTCCACACAGGCTGTGCGGCAGACTGTGCTCCAGCTGGCTCCACTGACCCTGTCTGTGATGCATCAGTGGAAGCAGTCATTTTCTTCTAGAGAACAGGAACTCGCCACTGAGACAGGAAGGAGAAAAGTTACCCCGGCATGCAGCTACTGCTACCCTACTGGCTACATTATGTCACAGCCGCCTAAAAAGGTGTTGGTGGAGGGCATTTCTTTGCTTGCAGTAAGAGGGCAGCTATAAATCAGGACTCAGACGAGAAAAAACCCCAAAATGACAGCCTCTTAGCAAATCATTATCAAGTGTTCTACTTCATCCATTTGCCTCCATTTTGGCTCTTTATTGGATCTTAATAATTAATTTAGGTAAGAGACTTTAGATAAAAAGCTGACTTAACTTCCTTCCATTTTTGCAACTGTGGGCAATGAAATTTTACTGGGGCTTTAAAATGTTTCTAGCTTTGGCAACCCAGGAGAAAAGTGCATTGTCTAGATGGGTAGAAAGTTATTTAATCTTTTCAACTTTAAATTCTTGGTCCCAGTTACTTTTTATTGTGAAAGAAAAGTCCATTACCAGAGGATTAAAATGCAAATGTACTTTCTCCTTTCCCGACAGAGATTTTGTTGGCTAATGTTGCTGGGTGGCTATCTTCCAGCAACAGTGCCTTCATGACCCACTTTTTTTTTTCTTTCTACAAATCTCTTACTCTTTTATCATATGCCTTGGTCTGGGCTTCTATAAGAAAATATCATAACCTGGGTAATAGTTTATAAACAACATAAATTTATTCTCACATTTCCAGAGACTAAGAAGCCTGAGATCAAGGTAGATGCATTGCCCAGCAAAGAGTCCATTTCATAGATGGTGCTGCCTTGCTTCATCCTGGCAAGTAGAAGGTCTAGGAAGCTATATTAGCTCTTTTTTTTTTTTTTTTTTAAATAAGGGCACTTCACTCATGAATCCTCCACCCTCATGAATTTCTATATAAAACTACTAAATAATAAACCTCCCAAGCCCACAGTTATAATACTTTGAAGGTTAGGATTTCAACATATGAATTTTGGGGAGGTTGCAAACATTTATACCATAGCATTATATTTTCACAAAATGTTTATCTTTCATTATATGATGATTTCAAAAAAATTATTTTTAAGTAATTCTTATCTAATCTACTAACTTCAACATTCTTGCAATTTTAGTTAAAATCATATAACTGAGGAACTCAGTGTACAGGGAAAGTCAATTTTAAATTACAGTTCCTTCAGAAATCTTATAATTTAAAAACATCTCAACATTAAATAACAATTATAATGACAACATACAAGAAGGAAGGTCCTAAAAGTTATCCATGGTTATTTTAAAGGAAACAAAATTATGGCCAGAATGAAATACATTATGACTGTTAAAATGATGAATGGTGTGAACCACGTCAGGACATAAGGCTGGATTTTGAAGTAGTATTGAGGAGAAAAAGGAGAAACTCAAAATTGTGCACTGAGAAAACATTAGCATATTCAGCAAGGAACAGTAATGAAAACCTAGATTTGATGATTGACATATTAGCAATGTTTATTTACATAAAGATATTAAGGTCTACAAGACAGTTGTTTAAAGGTAAAATGGTTCAAGAGATTTGCTCTGATAAAGGGAGGTGGCTAGTGATGGGGAGACTGCTATGGTCAAATATGTCCCCTAAATTGTTGAAGGCTTACTCCTCAAATGTCCATGGTATTGGGGATTTGGAGGTGGAGACTTTAGGAGGTTTTCAGGGTTAGGTGATGGCATTAGAGAGGCCTGAACTCACAGGCCTCTCACTCTCTCTTTCCGTTAGATTCCTCCACCATGTTATGATGCAGCATGAAGGCCCTCACCAGATGCAACCTCTCAACCTTGGTCTTCCAGCCTCCAGAATAATAGGAGATAAACTTTTTTTCTTTATATAAATGACTCATTATTTGTTATTTTTATATAGAAATGCAAAATAGACTAAGATAGGAGCCATGGGCTCTGGCATCAGGGAGACCATGGTTCAGGTCCCAGTTCTATCCCATCCACATGACCGCAGTGGAAGAAAAAGACCTGCTCATTATTAGGATGTAATCAGTATATATTATTAGATGCCAATAAGCATGGTTTATACACATGTGCCATGCCCTGCAGCAGCATCCAGTCATAATATTGTAGGGCAAAAGGGAAGTCAAAACATGAGAGACTTCTGCTGTTTCCAAGACAGTTGCCTCCTCCTGGAATATCATACTCTTGCTGCTACAAAGTGCAGGTGAAGTGAATAAATATGTGTGGAACAAATTGTTATCATAGCACCTTCTTGTATTTACCTTGCTCTCTATGATAAAATTGGATCACTTCTGCCAAAATGAGCTTATGTTGTGGCATCCAGCTTCCTCAGCCTCCTTTACTTATAAGAAACAATGTGAAAAATCAAGTAGAAGTGGACTTTTTCTTAAACAAGAGAAAAAATAAAGAAAATAGGTAAGAAAAGAAAAGAGAAACAAATGACTAACTTGTAAAGTATGCAAGATCTGACCCTAGAAAATGACTATTTCCCTAGCTTCTTCATTCACTTAGCATAGTTCTGCCTGCATTTTCCCTCATGTGTGATAGTCATCAGCTTTGATTTCCCCAGATGATTGGCACCAGTAGGTGATGCTTCCTTTGGTTCAGTGGTTTTCCATTCCAAAGCTTCCTCTCATTTCATGGCCTTCAGTTATCATTCCAAGATGATGCTAAGTTTTGTTAATAACTTCCATATATTCTCTTTTTAATTTCGGTTTGTCTGCCTTCATGACTATGTTTATACTCTAAGGAAAATAGAGTCAGTGCAAGCACTGTATGTTCAGACAGCCTCTGCAGACGTCAGGATACACTTTGGCACCCTCTCTCCACCCTTTGTGGCACTGAAAGACTTCCTTCACTGAGCAGATCAGTGTCTTCTGTCTACCATTCCAGCCTCCAACCATCCTGGTAGGGCCCTGAGGTCAAGATCCTTGCCTTTCATTTTTCATCCTCAATGCTTATGTGGTACCTGGCATAGAATGGTGAATAAAAGTTCAAGACCAAAATATGCAAGAAATGGCAATTAGTACAGACTTCCCTATAGATTTTTATTTCAAATACTGATAGAACTCAAATGTAGGAAGGGAAACTTGATGATTCTGGGTCTAAATTTCTGCCCTGCTACTGACTACGCACATAGTTCTTTCTAAATCATTTGATATCTTTACCTGAATGTTCTCCTCTGAGATTGCAGGGTGCAAGTAGGGGGAGGAAGGAAAGCAATGAAGTTATGAGCAATCATTAAAGAACTTAGCAACACAAAGACAATTCAAAAGTTTCTGCACAGAACTGAACCATGTTCTAAAAAAGAAGTCAGTCAACTTCTGATTGTTGGCTTAGTGAGAATGTGCCAAAAAGGTGCCTGGAAAAATAATATAATTTATCTAGAAGAGGATATGATTTTTCTTATGCTTAGACATTATTTTCTATTCTCTATAGTTGATAATAAAACTGTTGTGAACCATTGTCTACTTTGCTGGATGCAGCCCTTCAGTCTATACCTGAAATGTAAGTGTGGTTCCTTAGGATTCAGCCTTCCCTCTCTGCATCCTCTCCCCTGACCTCTTTCCCAACCCTGACCCCACCTACCAACATTTTTTGGGGGACGGGGGTACCAGGGATTGAACTCAGGGCCACTCCACCACTGAGCCTCACCCTCAGCCCTATTTTGTATTTTATTTAGAGACAGGGTCTCACTGAGTTGCTTAGCACCTCACTTTTGCTGAAGCTGGCTTTAAATTCATGATCCTCCTGCCTCAGCCTCCCAAGTCACTGGGATTACAGATGTGCACCTCTGAACCCAGTCCACATACCAACATTCACAGAGTTTTCCCACATTCATTTCTCAGCCCAGCTCCACTGGTATGTTTCTGAGTCAGTTTCAACCCTTATGGATCCTAAGCAGAATTTATCTTCTGTCTTCCAAAACCTCTTTCTGCCCTTGGTGTAAGAGAAGTTTATATTACCATCACCCAATTGGCCATGTTGGAAACTCAGGGATCACCCAGAGTCCTCCCTCACTCACTGTGTTCATACCCAATTGTTACCAAGTTCTGTTGGTTTCTCCTCCTCTAGACACTTCTGCATCTACTCCTCTCTATCTTCACTGCTTCTGCCCTAGTTCTTGTCCTTACTACTTCCCCCTTGGGCCACTGTGGTATCCACTACTCTGCTCTACCACTCTCCTGACTCACTGTCCCCTCATCTGTCTACCATTCTCCAATTCTAGAGACTTTCCTAAGATCTGACCAGATATCCCTTGATTAAGGACCTTCAGTGACTTATCATTGCTGTAACAGAATGTCCACTAGCACATGAGGCCCTCCCTGACCTGACCAGGCTCACTCTCTCCAGCTTCCTCACCTCTGGGCTTTTGGCTGTTCTCAGGGCCTCACTCCTAGTGTGTTCCCTGCCTTTACTCCAGGGCTGCCCACTCTTGATGCTTTATTACTTTTCTGTTTGGTAAGTGCTTGCCTGTATTTCATGACTCACTGCCTATCCATCGATCTGCCAACCTGCTCCACTGTATGTCCCCTGCAGTGCATCCTAATTGATGCACTGTTTTGCTTGACTTATTTGTTTAAAATTCTCTCACTCAAATAGACAAGGAATTTCTGAAGGAGCTGTGACTTATTCATCATTTTATTCCAGTGTCTGACACTGAGCTTTCAATAAATATTGGGTAGATTTAGGAATAAGAAGGGTCTCAAGCTCTATCACTTACTGTGACTTAGACAAATCATTTCATCCAGCATACACTGCTTCTTCATCTTAAAAACAAAAGGGTCTAAAATATCTATAGCACAATATTTTTCTGAAAATTAAACAAAGCTATTTATTAATTCAATACATAGTGTATGATACCATGATGAGCAAAAGCACACATGGTCCCTGTAGTCATGAAGCATACAGTTTACTTAGAGAAAATAAAAGAACCACAAGAATAAATGTAAACATTACAAATGTCACTTTGAGGCAGGGCTGCAGGTGCCCAGGAGAGTCCATGATAGAAGTATAGACCTAATCAGAGAAGTTGGGGAAGCCTTTCAGGAGGAAGTGATGTTGAAGGATGAAGAGCTGTTAAGTGAAGGAGGATGAATGCGTTTTCCCAGGCAGAGACCAGCACAAACAAACTCTTCTCAAAGGATAAGATAATCAAGGAACTTAAAGAAAGCCAGGGTACCTGGGATCAGAGGGCAAGGAGAAGCTAAAGAGACAGGTGGGCATTGCATGTTGCAGCCCTAACTTGACACAGGAAAGACACAAATAAATAAATGTGAGTTTTCCTTGTTTCAATTCTCCCCATCTTTGATTTCCCAAGACTTAGGAGAAAAACTGGAGGGAAAAAAGGTCCTGGCTCTCTGGAAACATAGTGTCAATCTCATCATATGCTCATACTTTCCCTGCTTTGGTCCTAAGAGCACTCCTGGAAGAAGAAGGCATAAGGGCCCAATACAGAGCCCAGCACTGAAACTTCCTTCAGCTGAAGAAGCCATCATAGACTTCTGTTGCATGTCAGAAAGAGACGGAAGGAGTGCCACCAAGTTTATGACCAAGGGAAGAAAGAGCAGCTATAGGTACTGATAGGTCATAATAGAGGGTGGGCACAAACTTCATAGGAATATTTCTAAAATGGTATGTAGTCCCATTGTGGTCTTTTCCAGTTGGAGCTTAACTGTTACTGGAGACAAGGAAAGTATCAAGGGATAAAAAGTCTGTAGGCCAATATGAAGGATCAACACAAAACTCAAGCAGAGTTCCAAGGACTTTAGTGTATGCCTCTAAACCCAGAAACGATGATGAATCATCATGCCTGTCACAGTGATATGCAGTATTTTCTCTTCTATAATAACACAGCATCTGAGGAGAGTGCAAGGCAGAAGAGTCTGCATGCTTCTGCAATAGCAATTCCATTACTGAGTTTCCCTTGCCTCAAGGACCATGTTTGTTCATTTTGACACATTCAATCTTCCTCATTGAGGGGCATGTCACCCATGATGAACACTCGCCCATCGTACCCTGTCAGTGATGGCTAAGTTTCAGTTTAGGAGCTACAATTCAACAAATAAATTAGGATATCCATGGGATTTTTAGAATGCCCATTAATCTCACTTCTTTCCTTCTGAGTTCTGAATCAATCCAGTCATATGCCTACATTATTGCTTTATTTCTGGTAAAACTGGGTCAGAGGGCAGAGTCTGGACTGAGAGTGGGAAAATGGGCTTCTTTCTCCTCCTTCTGGAATGATTTTCCATCAGAAGTCCATTGGAGCCTTCTATTCAATGAAGGAGAGGAGCATTGTGCAACTCCAAAAGAGGATCAGAGAGCGCGAGAGACAGGTCATGGGAAAACAGCTAGAAGCTCTTAGTCCACCCAGAATAGGGAGGCTTAGCCTCATCTCCTGGATGAGAGTAGTGAGTCCAGAGAGGGTAATCGCTGCCCTGCAACACTTTAGGAGGAAGTTAGTTCCTATTTCTCTCCTATGGACCTGACAAAATGGCTCAGCAACATCACAGTATTCTATGAGTGTTGTATGAGGTACTTATTCTCAAAACTCAGAAGGCTGCTAACTGCAGCACAGAAAGGAATGGGACAGAAATTACCTGAGCGTATCATAGTACAACATCCTATTGAATCAAATTTCTTTTATTTTTCAGTTATTGGATATTATTTGTATTAATTAATCTTGGCTACCCCCAGTTTAAAACTTCTTATTCTTGGAGATCAGACTTCAAATGGCTTCTCTTCTTCATTTCAGTTATTAGAACAACTTGCTGCTCTATGAATGAGTAGTCTTCCCAATAAACCAGACTATCAGTCTACCATTTGTATTGGCTACCTGCAGAACAAATCAAAATGTACATCAGAATATACATCAAGATATTTGTCATCTAAAACATGAAATGTGAATTATCTCATTTTGGTCTGGAGATGTGTCACCTGGTGTTTCAGTTCAACTTAACACCACTGTTACTGTGGTACTTCATTTTTACCATGTCTCAATTTTCTCATCCATAAAATGGGAATACTGCATAGTACCTACCTTATGGGACTGAATAACTACTGAGTAAGTTAGTATCTGTGTGTGGAGGATTTAGAAGAGTATGTGACACGCTGTAAGCAGTTCATAAGTATTAACTACCATGGTTGTCACCACCTAGTAAAGAAAGCCTCTGAGAGATCATGTTGGAACATCATGTTTGAAATACTGCTATAGGATTTGTCTAAGAGTAATTTTAGCTGTTAAAAAAAAAAAGAAGTGAAGAATGTTAATTGCTCAAACACAATAGAGCATCATTTCTCATTCAGGTAAAGTCTAATCAGAAGACAGCTATACTCAAATGGCAATGGAAGGACCAGACTCCTGCTGGACCATATCTTGGTGCTACCATCTTTAATATGGGTGGGTCTTCAGGATTGCATGCAACAGAGACATTCAGCCAATAAACAAAAGATGAGAAGGGATTTCTTAACCATCTTGCAAAGAAGTGACACCTCACTTATATAAGAATTTGTGACCTGGCCTCACCTGGCAAGGAAGTGAGGAAATGTAGTCTCTGACTGGGCACTGCATCCCTGCAGCACCTTATGCTATGGAGGTGTGACATGAATTGGAGAGCTGCCCATCTCCACCATAGATTTGAAGGAGGTTTCTATTTATTATTGCAACATTTCCTTCCTGAAATTTAATTCAGTAAAGTCATGCAGAAGTGGTTACTTGGCTGTCTTTGACTCTTCAATTAATGTGAAAAAGATGGCATTTTAATTATCAAGACAATTTTTCAGAGGAGTTACTTTTCTTCATGTGATCTCCTTGTGGAAGTACTTGAGGATGATCAATGGATTGGCTCTTGGCTGATTTTATCATACCATGTCTCAAATCTCAAGCAAGATAGTTGGTCAACTATTATGACCAGATCTATCCATGTTGGTGGCATTTCTTCAAAGGGAACATAAAGAGTGTGCATATGAGATTCCAAATGAAAATTACTTGAATTGTATTGACTTCATGTTTTATTTGGGGAGAAAAAGAAAACAAAACAAAGAATTGGGCTATTATGAGCTGACTTTGATTGGTGTGGAGTGAGACTGCCAAGTAGCTTATTTCTCGGTCATATTTTTGGCTTGAGTTATTGGCCTAATTACTTCAGCTCTCAACTTTGCCCATGTTGACACAGCTAAAACAGCAGGCGACACAACAAAAACTGCAGAGGTTGAAAGAAACCAGCACTTCAGAGCCAATTATGATAATCGGTACAGTGTTGTGTGGATTGTACATCACTTTTATGCACTTCTTATTCAGAGTTGATTCCACATTTTGCCAACTGGGATATAGAATGTTTTTGGGGAAAATCCCAGCAGTTTTTAAAGTGAGTTTAATAAGAAACTCACATTCATTTGCCACAGCAAAACAAAGAACTGCATCTTCATTAACTCAGCAGTTGCCCTGTATTTTAATTCTATTTACGATATTTAAAGTGCCTCTTCAGTTAAGTGGAGCTGGTAGTTCACTAAAGATAAGAGTCTTTTTCTATAGTGTGGGATTTTACCTAAGATTTGTAAATCTGACATTCTATTTGGCACACACTGATGCAGGTTTGTCTTAATCCTTTGATAATAGAGAAACAATGGTAATTCTCTTATATTCACAAAAAAGAGAGGAAGAGAGGCATATATGAATCAAACACTCAGATAAACTGAAGTCCTGGTTTCAGTCACTGTATTTCATCTTCCTGCCATGATGCCCCTTCCTGAAAGTACCAAAGCAAGTGTCTAGAGGTTTGGCTGAATGTTTCTCTTCTGGTCTTTTATGTCAAAAGTAGGGTAGAAAGAGGAAGAAAGGCAGTTAAGTGAAAAGCCAAGATAAAGCATTCCTTGAATAACTGGGCAATGGCAGTGCTCCCAACTTTTAACTTACCCTATTGAACATGAGGTGTTCAGATATGAGTTGGTAATTCAGGTGGGGCCACTGTCTTCAGGAGACCCTTAACTTGATGGAAATACAATATCTGATACTCAGTTATAGAAAATTTGCCTTTTATGGGATAGTTATAGGATCAATCCAAAATGAGAATAATTATTTCCTGTAAATGAACATTGTTATAAAGTGAGTTCTCTCTTCTTGGAGCTGATTTATTTATCAGAAATGAGATTTTAGCAACAGAAGATACATCATAAACATAGTACTTCCTCATTTCTTGGAGATATAACAGTAAATTACAGGATATAGTATTGCCTTTCTTTGACTTAATAGGATAGTGTTTTCACAAAGGCAATAAATAAATGAGAAGGTTTTTGTATAGTATAACTAACCAAGCATTACAATAGTTTATAGCTAATGAGATAGAATTCTCTGAAATATATCTTATAGATTTCTACTTCACTGTCTTTGGGGCTTTTACATGAGAAGACACTTCAAATAAAATGCTTAAGGAAATGATAATACAGTTAAGGACTAATTTATGGACTACTTTAAGGTAAGGATTCTATACTTCGTTAACAAATTTGCCATCATATCAGTGTTTTAGTCAGCCTTTTTGCTGCTGTGACTAAATGACCCGACCAGCACAACTGTAGAGGAGGAAGAGTTAATTAGAGGGCTCACGGTTTCAGAGGTCTCAATCCATAGACAGCAGGCTCCATTCCTCAGGGATGGAGCTGAGGCTGGACATCATGGCAGAAGAGTATGGCAGAAGGTTGCTGTGAGAGGGAGAGTCTCCACTATCCAGATACAAAATACATACCCCAAAGCCATACCTCAACTCCAATCTCCTCCAACCATACCCTACCACTTCAGTTACCACTCAGTTAATCCCCATCATGGGATTAAATCACTGATTAGGTTAAGACTCTTACAATCCAATCATTTCTCCTTTGAACCTTCTTGTCTTATCTCACACATGAGCTTTTGGGGGACAACTCACATCTAAACCATAACAATTAGTTTATGTCAAGTCATCAGAAATGAATTGCTCTGCTATTTTTATGGTCATTATCCGTTTGAGACAGAATCCAGTATCAGTTGGGTAAATCTTGAGCCACATCTGAGGGAGTGTGATGATGAAGCACATGAGAGCGCCATCATCAGGCTGGCCATTTGCCCTGGGCTTCATTCAGGGGTATCCCAGAGACACAGCCACAGGGTTTCTTAAGTGTCACATCATTTAATTTTTTTCTAACCCTCAAATTTCCCATCTCTAAGTTGGCAAACAAGAGTCCTTTGTTGGCTAATAAGGATACTCTTAGTGAGTGCCCACGCTGTTTGAGAACCTGAGATGCTAAATAATGAGGGGAAAAGACCTGTGTCATCTTGGGGGATTAGTGTTTTTCATAGTGAAAACTCTTCTTGCAGCAAAAAAGGAGCACCCTAAAAGATGCACAGTCATAGTTTTATGATTTAGCATCATGTTAGCTAAGAAATGAGCCAAAAGCAAAGGTTTCCTCTCACTAAACTTCCTTTGTTTTTAATCTTGGGGAAAGAGAAAAGAATTCAGCTGTCAAGCGACTTACTCTGAAAAGATATAAACTGTTATTCAACTTTCTTTTGCTGCTTCTGTAGCACTCAAATTACCTGATAAGGCAATTAATGCATCTAAATGTATTTGTTGATAAGTTGAACAATGAACTTGGTGTATCATTTGTAAAGGAAAATGACTAAGTAGTTAAAAAAAACCTATCGTGGTATAACATAATTGGTGCAGATTTAAAATCATTTCAGGATCTTTCAAAAAGAGATATAAACAACAGCTAAGCTTTTTAAAAGTTAATTGCATGGTATAAAAACAAACAGATTTTTCTAATGCTCTGTAGACAAAACAGCAGTTGATCGACTAAAAAATTTTTTTTAGTTAGATGCCTGTGCTCTCAGCCTCTAGATATAAAAAGGAATTTTGGTGCTGTTGTCTTCAAATGTTCAATTTGTTCAGCTTTTATGAATTTTTTGTGCCCATATTCTCAAAAGTAATTACCAAAGGCAACAGAAATAAATACTGAATAGTATACTGGAATCTAAAGTAAAATGGTTCTTTCATAACTTAAATGTAGACATTACTTCTTACTGTGTATCTAATTGTCTCATAATTTTAAAAGCACAGTGCAAAATGATGTGAAGCCATACATGAATAATTCTTCTGGGAATGTCTTGTCATTTCCATGAGAAGCGTAATTGGAATTGCATATAAGCCTTTTATTTACTGATAGGGATAACTGAACATGAAGCACTTCAGTGAAGACTTCACCATATGGGAGAAGCTACTCCATTCCACAGTTTATTTAAAATTTATGGTGGGTATATTTGCAGTAGGAGAATATCTTTATGACCTGCAGCAGCTGTTTGATATTTTATTATGAAGTATTTTTGCAGTTGAAGATACAGTGCTCTGTTGCTAATGCACCTCACACCCTGCCATGTGTATGCAGGATGTGGGTGTTTAATAAATACTATTTGATGATAAGACTTAATTTAGTCATGACATTTTGTGAATGCTTATGATTCACATACTTCACAGATGCACTTGGGTTTTGATTTTGTAAAAGTTAAGGAGCCAACTTGGCACTTTCAAAAAGTAATGCTTCTCACACAAAGTTCAGGCTGATGGGTTTACCGGCAACTCTTGCTTACTCTTAGCCAACCCATCTGGAGAGAAGTCCACTGGGAACCCCTGCTGAGGCTTGAGGTTTCTATTGATTCCACAACCACAAGCAGCTCCCTGCTCTAACCCAACCATTTTGCGGATATGAGACCAAAATGTCAGCTGGGGAATGAGAATGCAAATGGTCATCACAACACATCACAGCTAGTGGAGAGAATTTGAAACACAGATGATGTTGGTGATGGATAAATCTGATATAGGAAGGAAAGCTCAGTCATTATACTCTTTTTTTTTTTTTTTTGTATCAGGGATTGAACCCAGGAGTGCTTAACCACTGAGCCACATTCCCACCCCTTTTTAATATTTTGTTAGAGATAGGGTCTCCCTGAGTTACTTAGGACCTTGTTAAATTGCTGAGGCTGGCTCTGAACTTGCAATCCTCCTGCTTTAGCCTCCCAAGATGCTGGGATTACAAGTGTGAGTGTGTGCCACCATGCCTACCTGCATTTCTTATATAAATGTCAGGGAAATTATTTCAGGGAAATGAGCCTGAAAATTTAATGCGTCTAAATATTTAAATCTTTTTAATTTTTGAATGCCTGTAGTTGATGTGATCAATACTAATTTCAATAAATTTCTAGTTTATGAAACTAAACAATGCAAAGATACATAACATACATAAAGTATGAATATGACATTAAGGTTCTTCATGATAAATTATAAATTCTGGGAAAGAACCATAAAAATGAGTAGGTTTGAGAATATTGAACTGGCCTTATGGCAAATCTGATGCATTCCCAAAAGACCAGACATCTGAACAAAACTAAATCATGTGTCAATCTCTGAAATCCCAAATTCTATGTTGTTTTCAGCTTTTTGGCCTATTTATTTGATTGTGCTGTGATATGTAGTGTCAACTACCCAGACAGACTTCTTTTTCCTAAGACTGGGACTTTCTTGTGGCTTTGCTCCTTTCCTATTGTCCTCCTGGGGAGATCGGGCTCCAGTTCTGTCAATGCACTGAAGCACCAGCTTCCCTGGCAAACTCACAGGTCAGACAGGAACCACCCCCTCCGTCCCCACAGCTCTCTCCACCCTGTGCCTTCTGTTCCTTACCTTTCGTCACAGCTGTCACCAATGCCTGCTAACTCCTGGAGGGCAGAGGCTGGCTCTCTTCCTTACCTTGGAGTCATGATGTGCTTATTTTATTAACGCAGGGCTCCTCAGATGGGCTGTGTGACCACATGCAGAATCCAAGTGGCTCTTTCCGCTGAACCAGCACCTAGACCTTGGATGTGGCCAGGGATTGTGCAAACTTCTGTGTGATAAAGTCAAAGATGAAGAACCCCTTTTTTGGGTCTTACCTATGGTTTATTTTCTCTCTCTTGATATTTTTTTTTAATTTAATTTTTTATTGTTTGTTCTTTTTAGTTATACATGACAGCAGAATGCATTTTGATTCATTGTACACAAATGGAGTATAACTTTTCATTTTGCTGGTTGGACATGATGTAGAGTCACACCATTTGTGTAATCATACATGTACTTGGGGTAATGATGTCTGTCTCATTCCATTATCTTTCCTTCCCACCCCCTGCCACTTCTCCTCCCCTCCTTTCCCTGTATGCAATCCAAAGTTCCTCCATTCTTGCCTTACCCACCCCCACCCTTGCCACCCTGTTGTGATTCAGCATCCACTTATCAGAGAAAACATTTGGCCTTTGGTTTTGGGGGATTGGCTTATCTCACTTAGCTTGATATTCTCCAACTCCATCCATTTGCCTACAAATGCCATAATTTTATTCTTCTTTATGACTAATAGTCCATTGCGTATATATATACCATGGTTTCTTTATTCATTAATCTATTGAAGGGCATCTAGGTTGGTTCCACAATCAAGCTATTGTAAATAACACTTTTAATCTTAACTCTGTTTCAGTTTAATCTTAATGCAAAACAAAATCTGCTTGATAATTCTTACAAGACCACATTTCAGCATTCCATCTCAACTTATTCTACCATTGGACCAGTTCTGCCAGGAGCCAAGTCCTGCTCCTTCAGGTTCCCAGCACAGTTCTCATCAATTACTCTGGAATTATAGAGGCAAAAGCACTCATCACAAGGGAAGTTTCATGAAATGTGTTTCATTTCTATGGAGACTTAGTCGTGAATTTTTTCATACTCATATTCATGTTATACAGCAAGTGCTTTAAGCCTCATAAATGCTTGCTGTGGATCGATGCTGATTGTATCTAGGTGTCAAATCAAAAACTGTTCTCTCAAAGTGCACATGCTAATAGGGTTTTGAAAAAACACCGTAATGGAGATTGCATTGCAGAATGACACAGCGTCATGTAACAGACTTTCTTGCTACCTCTGTTTTCCTTTAACATTTATAGATACCCTAGAGAGAACTTTCCTTCTATTTCCTTCTAGTGAATGCTTTAAAAAGGCAGTATAACATAATGGTTAAGAGCAATTGCTTTGGAATTCAGCAACCAGTTTTCAAATTCTTCTTCACCTACTTCTAAGAAGACTAACCCACCACAGTTTGTCCAGATACTCCCAGTTTAACACTGAAAAACTACATCCTGGAAAACTGAGATAATTGGTCCTGTGCAAACTGAGATTATTTCAAGGAGTCATTTCATTCTATAAATGTAACACTTTGTCACTTGCTTTCTCTAATTCTTGCCTATAAATGGGAATGACAGTAGTACCTACAACATAGGTTCTTATGGAGCTTAAATGAGTTATTGCATGAACAACTATTGGCAGAGAGCTCAGCACATAGGAAAGTTAAATCAGTCCAGTTATTTTCATCCTTACTATTGGTTGGTGTAATTTTTTTTTAACAGCAAGACACATGAAATTAACTGAAAGAAGTAGAACCATATTAGCATGTTAGTGACAGTGACCACCTAAGATTCTCATATGGTTAACCCATGACTGCCTCCTCTCCTTCCATCCTTAAGTCACTGATAGGTGGATATTGGGGTATGGAGTGAGGGTGCAAGGTTGTTTGGCCTTCTAAACACAATCGAGGGCTCTGTGGCATCAATGGACCAGGTAAAAATCCATGGTGTATCCAGCATTCTAAGGGCAAGGCCACAACTTGGTTACCTCTGGTCATCTGACCCAGATGAAGGCCTATATCCTGATTTGAGCCACTGGACCATTACTATATTTTGAAAGAGTTGTCTCAAGATATACACCTGCTATGAGGGCCTATGCTTATGTTACCAAAGGAAAATCTGTATCTAGATAAGGTCATTCATGAGGAAATTTTTTTTTTAACATTTGGTGTTGTAGACCTAGTTAATTTGCTCATTCAATAAAATGTAGTGAATTCTTCCTAAATGCTATTCATGGTGCTAGGGATGCAAAGATACTAGGAGGACCATTCTTGTCCTCAAGTATCTCCTAGCAAAAATTGACCATATTGCAAAGCAATATGTTCAGTAAGGTTTGTCACTGGCAGTTAACTGATGCATGTAGCCTTTTAAATAAAGGCAACAACCATGGAGAAAGGTCAGGTATTCTGGTAATGGGTCTATCCCAGGTTTTTCACACAGGTAGATATATTTGCATCCTAGCCCATATCAAGAATAAGAAGAACAAAGCAATCAAAACATGAAAAGGGAGAAAGAACTAAAAGAGGCACCATGGGGAAACCAAAAAGTTACATATAGCCTCTTCTTATCCCTTAGGCCTCAGATTAAATGTAATCTCCTTAGAGAGGCCTGAGCATCTTATCTAAAATAGTCCATTCCCCCCTACTTACTATATTTTTTTCTTTCTCTTATCCACTTGTTTCTTTCAGAGTGCTTATAATTGTTAATTATTTCTTTTGTCTGCTGGATTGGTTAGAATATAGGCTAAACTGCTATAATAGATATGAAACTAGAGGGACACAAATACAGTAATCCCATGCTAGACAAAGGTGCCAAAAACATACCAGAGAGAAAAGATAGCCTCTTCAACAATTGGTGCTGGGAAAACAGGAAATCCATATGCAGCAAAAGGAAATTAAACCCCTATCTCTCACCCTGTACAAAGCTCAACTCAAAATATATCAAGGATTAGGAATTAGACCAGAGACCCTGCATCAAATAGAAGAAAAAGTAGGCCCAAATCTTCACCATGTCAGGGTTGGACCAGACTTCCTTAACAAGACTCCCAAAGCACAAGAAATAAAAACAAGAATCAATAAATGGGATGGATTCAAGCTAAAAAGCTTTTTCTCAGCAAAGGAAACAATCAATAATGTGAAAAGAGAGCCTTCAGAGTAAATGGAGAAAATCTTCACCACATGCACTTCAGTTAGAGCACTAATGTCCAGAATTTATAAAGAACTCAAAAAAAACACCAAAAATACAAATAACTCCATCAATAAATGGGCTAAGGAAATGAGCAGACACTTCAGAGAAGAAGATATACAGTTGATCAACAAATATATGAAAAAATGTTCAACATACCTAGTAATAAGAGAAATGCAAATCAAAACTACCTTAAGATTTCATCTCACTCCAATTAGAATGACTACTATCAAAAACACAAGCAGGGCTGGGGATATAGCTCAGTTGGTAGAGTGTTTGCCTCATAGGCACAAGGCCCTGGGTTCAATCCCAGCACCGCAAAAAAAAAAAAAAAAACCAAACAAACAAACAAAAAAAAACCCACAAGCAACAATAGGTATTGGTGAGGATGTGGGGGAAAAGGTACACTCATATATTGCTGGTGGGATTGCAAATTGGTGCAGCCACTCTGGAAAGCAGTATAGAGATTCCTTAGAACACTCGGAATGGAACCACCATTTGACCCAGCTATCACATTTGTTGGCCTATACCCAAAGGACTTAAAATCAGCATACTACAGTGATGCAGCCACAACAATGTTTATAGCAGCTTAATTCACAATAGCTAGATTATAGAAACAACCTAGATGCCCTTCAATAGATGAATGGATAAAGAAACTGTGGTATATATACACAGTGGACTACTAGCCCTAAAGAAGAATAAAATTATGGCATTTGCAGGTAAATGGATGGAGTTGGAGAATATCATGCTAAGTGAGATAAGCCAATCCCCCAAAACCAAAGGCCAAATGATTTCTCTGATAAGTGAATGCTGATACATAATGGGGGGTGGTGTGTGGAGGGTTAAGGGAAGACTGGAGGAACTTTGGATTGTGTAGAGGAAATGAGGGGAGGGAAGGGGATATGGGTAGGGGGAGGGAAGATGGTAGAATGAGACAAATGTCTTTACCCTATGTATATGTATGATTACACGAATGGTGTGATTACATCGTGTACAACCAGAGAAATGAAAAGTTGTACTCCATTTGTGTATAATGAATCAAAGTGCATTCTGCTGTCATGTATAACTTAATAGAACAAACAATTAAAAAATCATTAAAAAAAGCAAAACAAAAAACCAAAAACAAAAGAAAGAAAGAAAGAAAGAAAGAAAGAAAGAAAGAAAGAAAGAAAGAAAGAAGGAAGGAAGGAAAGTAACTTAGTTAGAAGTGTCTCCTTTAACTATCAGTACATAGTAGTGTGTGGTCAGGTAAATGTCTGTCCCATGAAGTCATCCAAAGCTCCAGATCCCTAGTGCCTTCATCAGTGTTGTTAAAACTCGCTCAACAAGACCATCTTCATGGTGTAGCTCATTTGAAGGACAAAGAAAGAGGAGAGGGCAACCAGCTTTTCTTTAATGTTGTGATTCAGAAGCAACATAAATCTCCTCTATTCACATCTCAGTCATGGGTCCACTCCTAGGGGAAGGTTTAGGAGTATGGTCTTCAGCTGGGTGGCCATCTGCTCAAATTCCTTGGTAGGGGCAGGGCCAGGAGGCTATTGCTAAAGGAAAGTAGGGGTCTCTGCCATGCCTACATAGTTGTGTTTCTGTTTTTTCTTGTTTGATTTTGTCTTCCATGATCCAGAGACTATCTTATTCACTTTTATAGCCCCCAGAAACTGGAAGGAGTATCTAGAACATAGCAGGTACTCAGTGCCTATCAATGTGATGGATGAATAAAGTTAAATAACCAAATACTGAAAATTATCAAGTTTTTCATCTCATTATTATATTAGGTCTGTCTTCATGTTTCTTTTGGTATTATCAAATTCCTATTTTAGGGGCTGAAGTTGTGGCTCAGTGGTAGAGTGCTTGCCTGGCATGTGGGAGGCCCTGGGTTCAATACTCAGCCACATATAAATAAATAACATAAAAAGATCCATTGACAACTAAAAAATTATTTTAAAAAACCGATGGGGTCAACCTCTTTTAAAACATTTTTCTATTTTAGAATTTTTACTTATTTATGTGTTGGCATGACGGAGAATTTAAGAACATAGCAGAATGACTTGCCCATAGCAAGTATTCAACAAATACTATTGCCTTTCATTTCTTCTAGTTGGGAAGAAAAGATTCATACACAGGATATAAAAATACATTAAGAAATAATATTGAAACTATTATCTTGCCATTCAGAGAAGAAGACTGAAAACTGGAGCATTTTCGGTTAAAGAATTCCCTTAAACAGCATCAGTTTTAAAGATTCAGGTCTCTCTGGGATCATCTGACAAATAATAACCAGTAGCAACCAACAACTGGATCCCTCTGTTTTAATTGTTTCTTCCCCAAAATATAAAAAACATCTATCCTCCCAACTTCCAGAGATAGAAAATAATGTGTTAAAAAAAATATATGAACTTGGGACAAAAATAATAAAAACAAAGATAAAACATAAGATATACATTCACTCTAGCCTCACTGTACATACTTTGGAAAAGAAAATTGATTCCTACATTCCAATTGCTGTTTTCAAAAAAGGTTTATTTTGAAAACCACCATGTGTTGAGAAACAGATTAAGTTCCAGCCAATTGTTAACCATATTAAAAAGAAAACGTGCTTGTGGCCCGGTCTGTCCATTCAGTCCTTGACTAGGACAAAGTACGATCTTTAGCAGCCTTGATTATAGGACTTCAAATATCAGAGGAAATCCTGTCCTGCAGATTATTTTTAGGAGTTTTAAAAACTATGAGAATTTAATGCTCATATTGAATTATTGACATAGTAATTGGTTGCTGGTTTCTTTCCAGGGCACATTTGATTTTGGCTTCTCCTTGCATTTTACGAAATCTTAAGAACAAAGAAATAGAGTGTCCTTTGTAGGCTCTTATTTATTCATGATTTTACCCAGGCTATTTTAACTATCCACACACTGGCTTATTTAACAGCTTATGCTTTTCCCCTAAATGTGACAGATTCATTTTAGATTCTTTAGAGAGGATGACTGTGAGATGATGTGCAAGTTGACGGAATGCATAGAAATTCAAATCAGCATCTGCAGGTGTTTGACTGAACATCACAACTTCAACACTCTGTCCTTGCAAATTCATTACCTATACTAAATAAATCTTTCACATCCTTCAAGATTGAGCTCAGATCTCCTCAGTTCTGTGAAACCTCCCTAACCAGGCGCTTCTGCAGCAAAAGGACTTTCTGTTGAACCTTCTCCAGCCTCTTTGAGGATTAACTCATCTGTGGAGTTTGAAGCTCCAAGCTATATTAAATGCAAGTCCTGGTGAGTGGCCACTATTTGCTTATAGCAGTTTCTGGAGCCACTCTTTCTCTTAGCCTCTGTGTTTTTTGAATCCTGCTCCTCCTTTGCTATATTTCTTCTAGTTTGATATATAGACTTAACATGAAGAAGAACATTTTACTAAGCCATTTAAAAATACTGCATAGTAAAGTAAAAAGATGTTTAAAAATATTCACATCTCTGAGCCTCAATAGTCTCATCAGAAAGGCACATACTCCAAGGATATTCATTATATGATTATTTATAATGACAGAAGAACTGGCCATAACATAGATGTCCAATGGAAGAGGAATGCTTAAATGAATTTTAGAGCATTCGTTTTGTGGAAAACTGACTTTAAAAAATATAAAGTAAACCTCTAAATATCTAAATGCAAATATGTCCCTAGATAATGTAGAAGGTAAGAAATAAAATTTAAAGAAAATGAGCCCATTCGTATAAAAAATAATAACATGTTTATGGCCCCCAAATATTGTGTTGTTATTTATGAGGAATGAGGATGGAAACTTCACTTTTTAACTTATGTACTTTTTAAAAAGATTAGAGCAATCACTGTAATAAAAAAATCCTTTGAATTCATTTGAATGACCCCCAAGCCCAAATATACCATTACTTGAGTTATTATTAGATTAATCATTTGAATCACTTTTATACTCTAAATAACCATTGGATCCTTGTTTCCTACCTCCTTTCTAATACTCTCACACTGCCTCCCTAATCCTGGCCACTTTTCCTGAGTTCCCATTACTTCCCAAGTTCTCCCCTTGGACCCAGATTCCTTCCTACTTTTACAATTTCACCTTTATCTTTGCTATTCATTCTGTCCTTCAAGTGACACCCTGCCACTTGTCTCTGCCCATCTATAATCATACATGTTTTCAAAGCTCCAGTGTAAATCTTAACTTTCCTCACAATAGTAACCCTTCTCCAAATTCCTAAAAATACAGTGGTATTTTTATTGATCTTCATGTGGGTTACATCAGGGGAATGCAACATTGTAGTCACATGCTTAAAATATGCAGTTAATTGAAAGTTTGCATTAATTTCAGAAATTGTTTTAAATTTGTTGCTTATTATTTATTGTACTTTTTATTCTTGTGGATAAAAGAAAAGAAATCTTGATGTAGTCTCTTGACTAAGCACTCAGAGTCACATGGATCGATATTTTCAAACTCTGACAAAACAACAGATGAGTTATTGCCCAGCTGGAGACACACGGTTTATCTTGGCTCTTAGATCTGATAGCTCAGAGGAACAGAATGAATGATGCTGTTGGTAAAGGACATTAATCTTCCTTGTCACTCTCCTTGATTAGGATAGCTACCTCTAAGTTC
Source organism: Glaucomys volans (assembly GCA_020662805.1). Lineage (NCBI taxonomy): Eukaryota > Metazoa > Chordata > Mammalia > Rodentia > Sciuridae > Glaucomys > Glaucomys volans. Next base: position 206,911 of record JAJEJO010005235.1, read on the forward strand.
CATTTTCTGTACACCTCATAGAATAAATTTTCCATATATATTTTGATTTTGAATGCTTGTGAGCGAGTATGTATATGTTTGTTAAAGTCAAAGAGTTTGTCTTGGAGTCTACTAAAAGATTATTGGATTCCAGGTTTATGCTAATTCGTTCTAAGACGTCATTTGCCCATTTCTATTTTTATGACCTGCATTCCAATACGAAGTCAAGTTTGAAATTGAGAATGCTCAAAACCCAAAATTAAATTTTGCAATATCTTATGACTAGCAGAACATGTGAGTTAGATTTTGAAAACTGGAGGAAGAAAGAATATACCATATAAAAACAAAATGGTAGCCAATAAGAATTACATTTAAAAATAAGTTATCTCCTGTGTATCTCAAAAAGGTGTTCAGCCTATGAGTTTTTGAAATTCACTGTGAAATACTCTCAGAAAAATACAATTCCTACACATACACTTTCTTGTCACAACCACTTAATTTTTATAACATGAACATAGACCAGCTACTGAGTCAACTCTGCACCAAGGTGATTTCTTTCTTCTCTGCTGCCCTATTAGCTGTGCTGTGACCCCAAATTCAGAGTCATTTAGCTTTGCTTAAAAACCTTCCATCAGCCATTCAGTTTCTTTCAATCCTCACAGCAACTGTAAGAATAATGTTGTTAGCATCAGCTTTGGAGTCAGATTGCCCTAAATCCAAGTTCTGATTCTGCCATGTCTATCTGTGCTCCTAAAGGCAAGTTCCTCAACCTCTCTAAACTCCAGTTTCTTCATCAATGGGATGGAAGTGATAAAAACATGCCTCATAAACAACTGATGGGCAAAATGAGGTAATCCATTTAATGATCTCATTCAGCACATATCACATGTGTTTTAAGTGTTGGCTACTATTAACTTCCCTTTGTGAGGGAGAAAACTGGGTTTTCCTGAGAGTTGAATGATTTATTGAAAGGGAGTAATGTGATGGTGATGGAACTTCAACTCAAGTTCTCTGACGCCTGTGACTTTTCTACAACAGGATGCTATAACCCCAGACACAGCATACCTCACACCGAGCTGAGTCCCACTGCACCGTGATACATGCCCTGTCAGCCACAGCCTGGCATGCCATATCATACCACATACCACACCTGTCACCTGCCATGTCATTGTCCTGACAGATTGTCCCTCATCACCCTCATTTGTCCTTCTATGTGTCTACAAACCATGCAACTTTACATGACATTATTTTAGATCACAGAGACCTATCTTTAATTCTCAGCATTGGTACAAAATGTAAGACTTTCAGTAGAGAAAGGCCTCCAGCACAGGTCTGTGTCCACCAGAATAAAGGCACCTTGGAGGGGGGTGTCAAGACATGGTATGGGCTCGTGGCAGTGTGCCAGGGAATGGCCCCGTGCTACATGTTTCCTCATTCTAGTGAGAGAACACAACTCCAGCTACATCTTGGTCTTATGGACTATTCCAGCTACATCTTGGTCTTA